>JAKSZU010000729.1:0-45541 GCA_026018925.1 Tupaia tana
GGCATGGAAACTATACCCAGCATCTTCTCTCACCATGATGGAATTAAACTTGAGTTTAATTTCAAGAGAAATCTTCAAAAATACTCAAATACATGGAAACTTAATAACCTACTCCTGAATGACTCCACAACTACTGAAGAAACAAAGACTGAAATCAAAAGGTTCATGGAAACCAATGATAATGAGGACATGAGTTTCCATAATCTTTGGGACACTACTAAAGCAGTCATAAGAGGGAAGTTCATAGCAATAAGTGCACATAAGGGGAACATGGAAAGAAGGCAAATGAATCACTTAACATCATGACTCAGAGAATTGGAAAAGCAACGGCAAAATTATCAAAAAAACACCAGGAGAAAGGAAATAATAAAGATCCGAGTAGAAATAAATGAAATAGAAAATAAATGAACTATATAGAAGATAAATGAAAGTAAAAGCTGGTTCTTTGAAAAGATAAACAAAATTGATACACCACTAGCGAGACTTATTAAGAAGAAGAGAGAAAAGAACCAGGTGAATCAAATCTGCAATGAGGCAGGAAATATAGCAACAACAGACAAAGTAGAAATACAGAATATCATTAGAGGATACTATGAACAACTATATGCCAAGAAACAAGACAATCTGGACGAGATGGACAAATTCCTGGACATGTATAATCTACCAAGATTGAGCCAGGAGGATATAGAAAGTCTGAATAGGTCCATTAAGAAGCCAGGAGATCAAATCAGTTATAAATAACCTCCCAACAAAGAAAAGCCCTGGCCCTGATGGATTCACCTCTGAATTCTACAAAACTTTCAAAGAAGAGTTAACCCCCATTCTGCTCAAGTTATTTCTAAAGATCAAAAATGGTGAATCTCTCCCTAATTCAGTCTATGAAGTCTCTATCACCCTTATCCTTAAAACAGATAAGGACAGGACAAGGAAGGAAAACTATAGACCAATATCCGTGATGAATATAGACGTAAAGTTTCTCAACAAAATATTAGCAAATCATATACAACAGCTTATAAAAATGATTATACATCATGATCAGGTAGGCTTTATCCCAGGAATGCAAGGTTGGTTCAAAATATGCAAAACCATAAATGTAATACACCATATTAATAGGAAAAAAGATAAAAACCATACGGTCATATCGATTGATGCAGAAAAAGTATTTGATAAGATACAACATCCCTTCATGATCAAGACTCTCAGCAAAATCGGCATAGAAGGGTCATTTCTCAACATAATAAAAGCTATCTATGGGGAACCAGCAGTGGGCGTAATGGCTATGTCGCAGGACTCCCACGTAGTCAACCGTGGTTCGCGTCCCGGACCCGGTGGCTTAAAACTCACGCCGGGCGCGTGTGCGTGTGTGCCCATGATCCTGAGAGGAGAATGGAGGGGAAGGGATTGCGGAGTGACCATCCCCCCTGGGGGGTGATTTCTCGCTTTCTGTCTCTCTGTCTCTGTCTGTCTGGCGAGCACACGCGCCCTATAGAGAAAAAATAAACCTCTCAAAAAAAGAAAACAAAGCTATCTATGAAAAACCCATAGCAAACATCATCCTCAATGGAGAAAAGCTGAATGCTTTTCCACTAAAAACGGGTACAAGACAAGGATGTCCACTTTCTCCACTCCTCTTCAATATAGTACTGGAAGTCCTGGCCATTGCAATCAGAAAAGAGGAAAAAATAAAAGGAATTCAAATAGGAAAAGAAGAGGTGGAACTCTATTTGCAGATGACATGATTGTATACATGGAAGACCCAATGGTTTCCATAAAAAAATTTCTGGAAGTAATACATGAATACAGTAACGTTGCAGGATACAAAATTAATATCCAGAAATCTATTGCATTTCTCTATATGAACAACAGGCGGACTGAGATAGAACTGAAAAAAGTTGTTCCACTTACCATAGCCACAAAAAGTGTAAGATACTTAGGGATAAATCTAACCAAAGAAGTTAAAGATCTTCACAAGGAAAACTATGAGAAGCTAAAAAAAGAAATTGAAAATGACACAAAAAAGTGGAAGGACATCCCATGTTCCTGGATTGGAAGAATTAATATAATAAAAATGGCAATTCTTCCCAAATTAATCTACCTATTTAATGCAATGCCAATCAAAGTACCAGACACATTCTTCACAAATCTAGGAAAGACAATCATAAAGTTTGTCTGGAATCATAAGAGACCCCATATTGTCAAAGCAGTTCTGAACAAGAAGAGTGGAGTGGGCGGCATCTCACTCCCTGACCCCAAATATATACTACAAAGCTGTGGTAATCAAAACAGCATGGTACTGGCACAGAAACAGACAGGTTGACCAATGGAACAGAATAGAGTCCCCAGAAATGAATGCTCAACCATACAGCCAACTGATTTTTGACAAGGGGTACCAGTCAATCCAGTGAGAAAAAGAAAACCTCTTCAGCAAATGGTGCTGGCAAAAGTGGATCTCCACTTGCAGAAAGATGAATCTGAACACCTACCTTTCACCTCTGACAAAAATAAAGTCAAGGTGGATCAAAGATCTAAACCTAAGACCTCAAACTATAAAACAGCTCCTGGAAAACACCGGGGAAACTCTGGGAGACATTGGGGTAGGGAAAGACTTCTTAAATAAGACTCCCAAAGCACAGTCGATAATCCCCAAAATAGACAGGTGGGATTACATCAGACTAAGAAGTTTCTGCATGGCAAAAGACACAGTAATAAGTGTGAATCGACAGCCCTCACAATGGAAAATATTTTTGTAAACTATGCGTCAGATGAGGGACTGATCACCAAAATTCACAAGGAACTCAATCAGCTGTTCCAGAAAAAGACGATCAATCCTATTAAAAGATGGGAGAATGAGTTGAAAAAACCACTCTCTAAAGATGACATACGTATAGCTAAAAGGCATATGAAAAAATGCTCAACATCCCTCCTTGTAAGAGAAATGCAGATCAAAACAACAATGAGGGAACCAGCAGTTAGCGTAATGGGTATGTCGCTGGACTCCCACGTAGTCGACCGCAGTTCTTGTCCCGGACCCGGTGGCTTAAAACTCACTCCGGGTGCGTGTGCGTGCATGCCCAAGATCCCGAGAGGAGAATGGAGGAGAAGGGATTGCAGCGTGACCATCCCCTCTGGGGGGTGATTTCTCGCTTTCTGTCTCTATGTCTCTCTCTGTCTGTCTGGCGAGTGCACGCGCCCTATAGCAAAAAATAAAAAAATAAAAACCTCTCCAAAAAAAAACCAACAATGAGATATCACCTAACCCCAGTCAGAATGTCTAAGATTAAAAAAAAAAAATGATAAGTGCTGGCGAGGGTGTGGTGAAAAGGGAACTCTCTTACACTGCTGGTGGCAATGTAAATTGGTCCAAGCACTGTGGAGAACAATTTGGAGATTCCTCAAAAATCTACAAATAGAACTACCATATGATCCAGCAATCCCACTCCTTGGTATCTACCCAAAGGACAGAAGAATACTTTATCCGAAAAGTGCTTGCACATCGATGTTTATTGCGGCACTTTTCATGATTGCTAAGTCATGGAAGCAACACAAATGCCCACAAACTGATGAATGGTTAGAAAAACTGTGGTGCATATATTCAATGGAATACTATTCATCCATAAAAAACAACAAAACCCTGGCTTTTGACAGGAAGTGGATGAATATGGAAGACTTACTGCTGAGTGAAGCAAGCCATGCTATGAAGGAGAGGCATTTTATGTCCCCACTTAATATATACCGAGTGTCTGCACTCTATGACTGAAACTAATTTTTTCAAGGATATAGAAACGCAGCATATAGATGTAAATACCATATATAGTGTGTGTGAAAGAGGAGGGTCTGAGGAAGGACATTTTGGGGAGGGACAGGGAGGAAAAGGATTAATGGCACAAAGAGGTGTGGTATTATCTGTTGAAGATATTTCGTAGTTTTATCAACAGTACTAGGGAGAAATGTTCAACTGTTGAAATATCCATTTTGTAAGACAAATAATAATGTGATTAAATGTATGGAAGAAAATGAAATGAAAATAAATAAATAAATAAATAAATAAATAAATAAATAAATAAAAATGTAAAGAAAATGTCTGTGCTATGTCTTGGCATAAGTTAAAAGTACAGTCACGTATATGTGAGAATGTGAAGAAGGGGGAATGGAGAATGCAAAGAAAAAATTTGAAAAAGCCTATCTTAATAGAGACTGTGAGAATTCCATATATTTTCTTTTTGTAAAATATAATCTCCAGTATTCTGCCAATGGATACCAAAACTTAAAACAAAATCAAGTATTGTTTAAGAAAAGATCATACTATGTCACTCTTTTCTGTGGTTTTAAGATTTTTAGTGTTCAGATTAATTGAGATCTGGATACTTTTGTGGTATTATCAGACTCCTGGAATGATATGAGCCTAGATTAATTCTCAATTGCCACGAAAATCAGTTTTGTAAAAGGTGGTTAAGAAATTCATGTTTTGGTATGTTGCTCCAAACATTCTTCCTAATTAAAAATGTAGAATAGTGCTTTATCTCTATGTCTGTCTGGAATCCTTTGTTAGAATTTTCATTTAAATGCAAAAAGCAACAATAAAATTCCCCTCTCCATGTGAAAAAAACAGATTTCTTTGTTTTCCCAAGTAAGATTCATACAACTTAATTTGCTTTCTCTAATCTCTATGTTCTATAATACTGAATAATATATTTTATTTATAGAAAGTATGTTTATCATTATCACAACCATATTTTCATTTCTCTTTTTATAATTTAGTTTTTTCTTTGTTTTTATATTTTACCTAACAGTGGTTTCTAGCTTCTCTTATAAACCATGTTAATTCTTTCACGGGAAGAAAGAGAAAAGAAAAAAATGGAGCCAGACCAAAGCAAGAGAGAGAAAGAGTGGGAGGAAGAAAAAGAAAAGAAAGAAGTAAAGGAAAAGAGAGAATTTAAAAGTGCTAACTAACTGTATTTTTGAAGTAACATGGCACTTTATAATGGAACACTGTTGCCTTCAATTCCTGTCTATAGACAAAGGTGATTGAAAAATCAGTTCTTGAACTCCCACATGGCTGACTGTGGTTTGAGTTCTGGACCTGGTGGCTTGATTTCTTACTCTCTCTCTCTCATCAAATTAAAAATAATAATAATAAATAAAATTAAATAAATAATTATTTTTTTAAATAGAGAGATAAAATCAGTTTTCTAATTAGAAACTGAGTCACCATTGTGAGTTTAAAATGAGCTACTAAAAATGATCAAATGAACCCTAGTGACAGCACCTGCCAATCTCCATTACACTGAGCTATGCCATGTCATAACTTCTATTGTGAGACAGGGTCATTGTAACTTACAGGTCAGTCATCACTGTCATTTGAATCAATAGAAATCATACTAATCCAACTTTAAGTAAACTTAGTGACTGAAGTTCCTCTCAGATAAGCTATAATTGGATTAAATATTAAATGTCAATTTTTTGAGGATAACATGTAAATAAATAGCTAAATTCTCACATGCTTGTTTAATATATACATTAAAAAAATTTAGTAACTATTCTTTATAGCAAGGTTTATATAATTCAAGTATTCTGTTCACTGGGAAGGAAAACAGTCAAGGCCACCTTGAATATCCATTTATTTTTTTCCCTTCCTTTTTTGGTGGACAAATGTTGAAAAAGGCATAAGAGTGTTTTAAAATCTCTACTTCTCTGTTCTTTAAATACACACATACACTTTTTTGTTATAAGCATTTTATCACTTGTCATTACAAAGAAGCATATAGCAATACTAAAAGTTAATAAATGTGTGTAAGGTTACAAGGGTTTAGAAAATCTCTTTCAATTTTACCATAATAATTTTCCTCTAATGTTGACTAAAATGTCATCCCAACTAGGCCTGTGTCTATCTTCTCCCCAGTTGATTTACTGTTCTTTAAATGGCTGAGTTTGTAGCCAAGAGCCCGGATTTAGGCATTACTTTTGTGAATGGCAGAACTAAAATAGACTCCTGGTCTTCTGATTTGCAGTTCCATTCTCTTTCTGCTTTGCAAAGTTATTATGCCACTGAGAACTTCATGGATGAACTTAATGTTACATAACTTTACTTAGTCTCTGAACAAGTCTAAAACAATTCATTATGTTGCAAGAAATCATCACTATGGAATCACAAGTTTTATTTGCCCTAACATAAAACACTGAAAACTTTTAAGCGTAAGTCAGTTAAATATGAAACAATTTTTAACTTTCTATTCTATGAAACATCTCTAGAAGCTTCATCAAATTAACTTCTAAAAATTTGGTCATAATTTTAGATATACAAAAGTGCTGAAAAAGTGATGAAAATAATATATACATGCCTGTTATTTAGATCTCCAAATGTTATCATTATATTTGCTTTATCCTCTCCCCCTCTTCTCTCCCTCTCTCTCATACATGTGTGTGAACATGTGTCTATGTATATATTTTCCTGAGCCAGAAAAAGCATCAACATGAGCTGCAGAGGTCCATTACCTTACATATATTACTTAAACTTCATTTTTTTTAAAAAAAAGACACCCTCTTATGCAACATTAATGTAGTTATCAAAACCAGAGGATAAACATTAGTTTATATTTACAGTATCCATAGATACTGTAATCTAATCTATATCCTTCAGATTTAAGCAAATAATCCAATAATGTTCTTTAAACAACAACAACAAAAAAAAAAAAAAAAAACAAGCAAAAGCAATCCAGAAAACACATTGCATCAAATCACTCATCTTTAGTTTCCTTTCGCTTGGAATAGTTCCTTAGTCATGCTCTGTATTCCAGATGTTAAAGTTTCTAATAATTCCAGGCCTGGCATTTTGTAGAACATCCATCAGTTTGAGTTTGTCTGATGTTTCCATCTAATTCAAGTTTTGCAATTTTGCTAGGAGGAACCCATGAATGATTTTGTGCTTGTCCCAGTACATTATGTAGTGAGGCACTTGCTGTGAATTTATCCTATTGCTAGTATGACTAATGTCGATTTTTTGATTCAGAATGTGTCTGCCAGATTACTCATCTACAAAGCTTTTATTTTACCGTCCAAATTATAATGATCTTCTTCTGGAGAAAGAGCTCTTTACAATTATGTAAATATCCTGTTAGCCTCAATTTTTTATGTAGATGTTTTAGCATCAATGGATGACTCTTACATCAAAGGTAGAAACATCCCCTGGACTAGAGGATTCCTAGTTTCGCTCCAAACTCTGAAATGTTAATTCTGTGACCCTGTGTCACTGTTTAATAACTATATTTCAAGTTATCTTGTTAGATAGATGAGAACACAGAGGAATTAATGGGAAATCTAAGATTATAATGAGTCAGAAAGAAATAATTTTTCTCTAATTCTTGCTGAATAGGCCAAACAAAACTCAAAAACAACAGCTTTTTCACCAGCTCAGGCCAGCAGAGCAGTGCTCTATATGCTGAAGCCATAAGAGGAAGTACTGGGTCCTCATTCCAAGGTCTCTCTTTACACACTGGACACATGTGATCATAATGCTTACCTTCTGAGATGGGGAGGGGATTGAAACATGAGGACAGTAGTGGAGAAATTAATTCCTTCACTTCACTCTCACTAATGAAATAAGTGAGAGCAACAACAATAACAAATTTAGTTGTTTTAATGATATACAAGATAAGTGGCACAGTCAGTGTATGTTGGAGAGAGGTCAGCAACACTACTCATGACACAAGATTTAAGGATCCCCTTCCAACACAGGGCTCTTCGTGTGAATATGGGAATCATTAAGATTACATTAGAACTTCTGGAAACCTCGTTGAGTCTCTTCTGAACCAGACCACTGCATATTAGCACACAAGTCTGGATCATTACTATACGTAAGTGCTACCAATGACCTCAGCCTGGGTAGTCATGCCTCACCAATTCCAGCATCATTTGATTATATAATATGATTGTAGTCTAGAGCATAGGGTCCCTAAGAGTATTATAAGTCCTCGACCATTGCTCTCAGGCTCTGTAGTCCATGGTGTCTGCTTTGAGTTCATTGCTCAACTCATGCTGCAGAATTAGAACAGGAATCAGTTTCCCAGAGTGCTCAAGGAATCGTGGCAAGAATTTTATCATTCCACCTCAATTAGCATTTGGCTTCCCATTGTACTCCTACATCACACAGTGCTGCTTCACAGTTTCTGCAACACACAGTTGACCTGTGCATTAAGCCAGAAGTCCTGAACTCAAGTGACCTGAGAGAAAAACATTTTAAACAGGATGACTCTATCCAATGACAAAAAGAAGTGTGGTACTATCTATTGAATATATTTTGTAGTTTTACCAACTGTGTTAGGGAGAAATGTTCACCATTTTGTAAGACAAATAATAATGTAATTGAATATATGGAAGAAAATGAAATAAAAAAAAATTTAAAAATCTTAGTATTAAATCTTCTAAGTTTTACTTTAACCTGTGAGCACATGATAAGAAATAACTCAAAATTAAGTGGGCAAGGAACAGTTCCACAACAATTCCCTAAATTTTTTAGAGCATTTCTAAATCATGGGTACTGAGTAGCGTAGGACACACTGTTGTGCAATTAAACAGAGAGCAAACCCCTCCCCAGAGGGAAAGAGGCTGGGCTAGGAAGAGACAAAGCCATGGCCAGGGATTCAACACTTAAAAACAGTGAACTGTGGTCATAAGATGAGTTAGAACCATTACGGTTCAGTCCTAATTGGCGTAACAGAAACACAAGGCTCAAAAGGAATGGAAATTAATAGTTTAAGCAGATACTCGTTTGTGCGTTATTATTTAACACATGTGTTTGATCAGCTACTCTGTATAGTAGTCAGGATATGGGGTACAGAGAGAATAAAATAATTAGTGGCTGTACAGTAAGGGGTAAAACTGTTCCTTAAAATGGACATCTAAGGGGCCATCAGGTGGTGTGGTAGTTAAGGTTCTGGACTCTTATATGGCCAACTGCAGTTCAACTCCCAAATCTAGCTACTTGAAACTCACACTGAGCACATATGCGTGTGTGCCCCAAATCCCAAGAGGAGACTGAGGAGAAGGGATTGTGGCATCCTCATCCCCTCTAGGAGATGATTTCTCACTTTTCCTTTCAGTATCTCTCCAGCCAGTGCATGTGCCCTATGGCCAAAACCTTAAAAACAAAACACACACACACACACACACACACACACACACACACACACACACACACAAACTGACATTGAAGAAAGAAAGGAATTTTTTTAAAGAATTATTTTATTTAACTATATTTAGTTATTTATTTTAATTTCCCCAAAGAGGAGCAGAGATATAGAGATACAGATAAAGAGGGGGAAAGTGAGAAAACAACTCACCAGGTCCAGGACTCAAACCACAGTCACCCATGTGGGAGTCCAGAACTCTTAACCACCATGCCACCTGCTGGCTCCAAAAGAAAGGAATCTTAAAAAAAGCTGGGTGTCTAAAAATTTCACTATAAATTTGTGATTGTTTTAAAAACCAGTACAATATTCAATTGTAAATCAAGACTCAACATTTACGGGTGCCAGCACCTGCACAGACTGGCCAGCACACTGGCAGGCTGATACCAAGGTTTTCAGCTGTCCCCCTACGCTGTCTCTGCCACACATCTCCCTCCCAGAGCAACAGCTCTTTCACATAAGTATTACAACAACAGGTAGATGAAATTTTATTGGGTACTAAGTCCTGGGAATATTATATTGATTGGAATGTTACATGATGGCTTAGTATTGATATTTTTTAGCATTGCTTTAGGTGCTGGACTGGTGTGTGAATATCTAATGTTTCCATCCGGGAATGTGAAAACTAACCAATAGCTCATGTGTTGCAGCAATGCAAGTTTATAAGTACAGATGGTCCCTTTTCTAGGATGGTAATGTTTGTTACTTTCTGTTTGGTGAAAGTGGTACACATTCAACAGAAAATGTACAAGGAGACTTTGAAAAGATGGAGAAAAAGAATTACAGTAAAAATTTATTTTGTGCAAAAAATTTTGGAATCATAATTTTTAAACATACATTTTCCATGAAGTTTTTGAAGACAAGCTGTATTTTTTTATATTTTATTTTATAATTTCTCATTTATGTAAAATTAGTCATTTCACATCTCTATAGCACACAATAGTTTTTCAAAGTATGTATAAAGTGCAGGACAATCAAATTATGACTACTACCATACATATCTTTTTAAACAAAGAGCTTCGCATTCTTGTGTCTGGTAAGTGCTTCTATCCTTTGTATGCTATTTTTGCTCCTCAGCATAATTCAGAGGACTCCCCTCACCCCTACCCCGTTCAGTTGCCAGGAGTATTTTCTGAAGGCTTCCTTAAAGGGTGAGTTATTTAGTGTGAGCTCTGCATGCACTAATACTGAGTCAGGGCAGAGAACAGTGTCTTTATCCTGCACAGAGCACGGAAGTAGAGAGCTGAGCTGGGCACCTCCTGTGTGTCAGATGCCTCACCCTACAGAATCCTGTTTAAACTTGGGATCAATCCTTAGAGTGTAACACTATCCCTACTTCAGATATGTCAACTGAGCCATAGCAGTGTCACAAAATTAGTAAGGAAGATCCTTGATGTAAATCAGAAGACCAGCCCATGGTGTGGTGGTTACAGTGGTAGATCCTACATGGCTAACTATGCTATTTGATTCCCAGACCCAGTGGCTTAAGAAACATGCATGCAGGGACCAGCAGTTAGCGTAATGGCTGTGTCGCTGGACTCCCATGTAGTCGACCGCGGTTCGAGTCCCAGACCTGGTGGCTTGAATTCACGCTGGGTGCATGTGCGTGCGTACCCAAGATCCCGAGAGGAGAATGGAGGAGAAGGGATTGCAGCGTGGCATCCCCCCTGGGGGATGATTTCTCGCTTTCTGTCTCTCTGTCTGGCGAGCACATGCGCCCTATAGCAAAAACCTCTCCAAAACAAAGAAGAAAAAAAAAAAGAAAGAAAGAAAGAAACCTGCATTCACATGTTGAGAAAGCCCAAAATCCTGACAGGATGGAAAAATAGAGGAGAAGGGATTGCAGCTTGGCCATTCCCCATTTGGTAAAGGGGAGCTACTTTCTCACTCTCTATTTTGTATCTCTTGCTAACAAGTGCACACACCTTCTGGCAAAATTTAAACACACACAAACACAAAACAAACAAACAAACAAACAAAAAAACAGAATAATTAACATCGAATGGGTACCCATTCCTTACTAGCAAAATTATAAGAACATCTTACATTTTCAGTGATATTTTCTCTTTCACTGGTTCTGAATTGTCAATACCTAACTACTTTTTCTATTGTTCTCCTACATTTTTATAATTTAAGAGTCTCATATTACAATCCACTTTTTTTCTCTGCCATTGTGTTAAAAGTGATCTCCTAGGAACGTGCTAAAATCCCTGGGTAGCAGTTTCCTGTTTGCCATCTCTGTTCATTACACCTCACTGAAAGTGTCCAGAAACCTCCCAGGACACCTGTATCTAAAGAAGACTCATCTAGACCAAAAACAAACAACCAGTTCTGTGATAATTAAATATAGAATAATGTTACCACACTATTAACGCAGTCCATTCACTACTTTATTGTCCTGTGCTACCAAGTTCGTAGAGAATCTGCTTATTGTATTGAGTTATTTGAGTCTCTGGATCCTTTTGGCTTCCTTGTGGAATGAAGCAGGTTCTCTTCATTTTTTTCCCAAGACATCTTTTGTCTGCTTTCATTGGGGGATCAACAGGCTGTGAAGTCAGCTGCATTTCTGCTCAAGTAGCTGAGGAAAGACTGTGTGGCCACTGGGTGGCCCCATGGTCAAGGCTCATCCTGACTTTCTAGGTCAGGAATTAGATTCCTCATATTTTGATTACATCTAAGTTCTCTGAGGCCTAAAGTGAATTTGCTGCAACCATGTTATCTGGGGTGAGTTCATGGATTTAAAGGAGTCAAGGACAAAAGGAATCACTGAGAGCACTTGAAAATGTGATTAAGATCATAAATAAATAAATAATAAGACTAACTCATAGATGCATGGACTGGATAGTACTAGTTCCTAAATCCTAGAGAGACTGATGAAAACCACAGACATGATCTATCCTGGAACTGACACAGTACACCCAACAATTAAATCCAACCTTTCATTTTCATTCATTCATCTAATAAGTGTTTCAATAACAACTCCTCACAGGTATTATATTCATCCATTTAGGGCTGACATTCAAAGACAAATTACAGTTTTTAAAGATATTACAGTCTAAAGAAAATGAACTCAGTGTCATCATTATTTGTTTTAGATATATGTAGAGTATTTACCTACTTCAGTACTTCTCATTTTTGTCAAGGATGAAATGATTAATCAGTGACCATTAATCATAAGCGAATGAGAGAAATCAATCAGAAATTGCAGTTGTAAGCCTGAGAAGTTAAAATTAGACAATTTTCATATATTTTGTATCTGCAATAAACAGACCATAAACATAAAAATGTAAGGGAGAATGTCATCTCTTCTTAGATGATCCACAGCTTGAGTAGTTGCAAGTGTTGTATTAGACAGCTGACAGTACTTTTTTAAAAATTTTTTTGAGAGGTTTTTGCTATAGGGTGCGTGCATTTGCCAGAGAGACAGAGAGAGACAGAGAGACAGAAAGCAAGAAATCACCCCCCAGGGAGGATGGCCACGCCGCAATCCCTTCTCCTCCATTCTCCTCTCAGGATCTTGGGCACGCACGCACATGTGCCCGGCATGAGTTTTAAGCCACCAGGTCCGGGACACGAACAGCGGTCGACTACAAGGGAGCCCAGAGACATGGCCATTATGCTAACTGCTGGTCCTGGCAGTACTTTCGAGGAGTTTCACAATTCCACCTTATTCAATTAGTTTGTTCCTTTACTATAAAGGAAGTCATCAGACTCATAGAAACTGAGAGCAAGATGGGATTGCCAGGACAGCATATGGCATAGTGCTGGGTAAGGGGTTGGATTCCACATGCGTAACTATGGTTTTGAGTCCCAACCTACAGATTGAAAAAAAAATTATGAAATAAAACTTAAGATGTAGTAATGCAAATGATTACTCAAGGCCTATTTGTTCACTTTAAAGATTATGGTCTCTACATTACGTGGTTAAACATTTTAAGGCAATTTTAAGCAGCAACGTGTTCCACTATTTTGTGAGAGAGAAAATATGAAGAGATAATTCTAACTACAACTGGGAGAGTGATTTGGGGGTGTGTGAGCAGGAGTCCATTCAGGATGGCAAACAAGGAAGATCAACCAACCACAGAATCTGGACATACTTGAGCAGATAAAAAGAGAACTATCACTAGGTTGAAGAAATGCTTCCTACAATCATGTAGATTAAGAATCTACTTTAGGCTGAGAACATCAGAACAGAGCTTTATTTTTTGCTTTTCAAATTTTTATACCTGGAAGGTTCCTCATGGCTCCTGGGAACTAGATATTTCAGGGGACAGGAGAAATGAAGATTTTCTACTCATAATTTAGCCTCCAGCAAGCAAAGCTAACGTGGCAGGAGAGTTGAGCCCTTCCTTCACAAGATTCCTCATGGCTCCTGGGAACTAGATATTTTGTGCGGCGTGCTAGCGCTCCACACGGTTTTCTTTCTATTTTGTGATTTTCTTTTTTTTTTAGAAAAAGAACAGTAATTATATTTTTTTTTATTTTTTCGTCTTTTTTTTCTATTTTTGTTGTTGTTTCTCTCTCTCTTTTTCATTTTCCTTTTTCTTGTCTCTCCACAAAATATCTACTGAATCTTCTGCACCAGCAATCACAACTGAACAGCAAACAGATTCTAGAACACCTCTGTCTGCTTGCTCCTGAACATTGAGGCTTAACTTCAAGAATTTGAAAGAAACACACCATCCATCGGATGACAAGACATCACCGCCGGATCACGAGGAATATGGGAAAACGAGAAAATACCTCTCCTCCAAGGGAAAAGAGTAACTCTCCTTCATCCACAAGCAGTTCGGTGAAAGTCATGGAAATGTCTGATAAGGAATTTAGAGCATTCATAATGTCGAAGCTAACAGAGATGGAAGAAAAGAGAGATAATGAACTGTTAAAGAGAAAGGAGAAAGAAGTTGATGAGTTCCAGGAGATGAGGAAATTCTTGCAAGATCTAAAAGAGGAATTACACACTTTATGAAAGACTCAAACGGAACTGCTAGAGATGAAGTCTATAATACAAGAAGTCAAAATCTCCCTTGAAAGTATTAAAAGCAGACTAGATCATTCAGAAAATAGAATCTCAGATGTAGAAGAGAAAATGGCTGGCTTAGAAAAATCTACCACGAAGACTGAGAAGATGGCCCAAAAATTTGAGAATGATATGCGAGAAGTACTGGATACCATCAAATGTCCAAACATCCAGATCATTGGCATTCCAGAAGGTGAAGAGAACCATAAGGGCATTGATAATCTATTCCATGCAATCCTGCAAGAAAACTTTCCAAACCTAGAGAGGCATTCGAAGATCCAGTCCCAGGAAATACAAAGGACCCCAAATAGAATCAACCCAAGAAGATCTTCTCCACGACACATTATAGCCAGGTTGACCAAAACCGCAGACAAAGACAAGATATTAAGATTGGCAAGAGAAAAACATCAAGTTACCTACAAAGGACATCCCATCAGGCTAACAGCAGATCTCTCAAAGGAAACAATGCGAGCGAGGAGAGAATGGGAAAATATATTCAAAGTGTTACGAGAGAAGCAATTTCAGCCAAGAATACTGTACCGGGCAAGATTATCTTTCAGGTGGGAAGAAAACACAAGAACATTCTCAGATAAACAAAACCTGAAAGAATTTACCAGCACCAGACCACATCTCCAAGAAGTTCTCAAGGGTGTGCTGTATCAAGAAAATTAAACACAGACGCATGGAAAAAAGAGTCCAAAAACTATGAAAGTGGCCAACTTAATCATAGGGACAAGTCTGGAGTTGAATATTATATCCCAGAATTTAATCAGGAAAATTGAACCAGAACAGAAGATAAAAGTACATGAGACTGATAGGTTCATGCACCTACCATTTGAACAGAATCCTAACTTGTTTCCTGACTTTAAGCAAAGTTCCTTGGCACTTCTTTGAGTTAAGTTAAAACTGGTTTTCTTAGTAGTAATGAGTGAACTCACCATTGAAAGTAGTTAGATTATGTAGGAAATTGTGTGATCAATGCAATGTGGGTGGGAAGGGAATGAAGGACAATTGTAGACACTGGAGGTGGTGTAAGAGGAGGGTGGGAAGGGACAGAAGGTCAGAAAGAGGGGTAAAAGTAATTCTAGGAACTAGTAATGGAAAATTTTTTGTAATGTGCATGATTGAGTCACTATTCAGTGTGTACTGGATGGGAGATTGCATTTTGTATGCTGTGATGAAGCTTAGGGAAGGAATGTAAATTGAGTTATTACAAAAAAACGTTTCAGGAAAAAAATATATATCTGTTCAATGACTGCAGTAGGATATGTAGCCACAGCTAGGTGCAACTTTATAGGAAAAGTTGTCTGTTGATATTGTATATGGTAATATTGTCTTGACTGATGTGCACTGTACTCATGCTGGGAAAAACCATGTTGTACACTGTAAAGATGTGCAATGATAAAAAAAAAAAAGTCAGCACTCTGGCAAAGGGAGAAAGATCTGAAGATATGATAGTGGAAAGGATGAATGTGGATGCCAGAGTCTGCGGGGGGGGGGGAGTGGGTGGTGTGGTGGAGAGTGGGCGTGAGGGGCAAAGGGAAGAAACATTTAACACCAAAAAAAGTAGAGTTCTGTGTTGAAAACTATATATATATATATATATATATATATATATATATATATATATATGTATATTATATACATTATAATGGGGACTTTATGTAAAATGTGAATTTAATTGATCTGAGAAAGAAAAATAAAAGATAAAAAAAATCCTCTCAAGTCTCATAGAATTCAGAAGAGGCAAATGCTTTTAAAAAAAAAATTTATACCTGTATGTACAGTGAGAACAATACTTCAATTGTAATGATCAGGTAAGCCCCCCGCTCCCCCAAGGATATCCCCCGGAAACTCCTACATAAATATCCTTTGGGAACAAAGATGCAGATTTTCTCTCAATAAATTACTCTGGATTTTTTTTCCCCTTAAAAGTTTTATGTTCAGATAATCAGCCTCACTTGATCACATATAGAGATATCCTTTTCTCCCTCTCGAAAATAGGTTGTAAAAAATAAATATTACTGGACCAGCAGTTATCGTAATGGCTATGTCACTGAACTCCCATGTAGTCAACCGTGGTTCAAGTCCTGGACCCGGTGGCTTGAACTCACACTGGGCGCATGTGCGTGCATGCCCAAGATCCCGAGAGGAGAATGGGGGAGAAGGGATTGCGGTATGGCCATCCCCCCTGGGGAGTAATTTATCGCTTTCTGTCTCTCTGTCTCTCTGGCAAGTGCACACACCCTGTAGCAAAAACCTCTCCAAAAAATAAATAAATAAGTAAATAAATGTCACAAATCCCTTGCAAAATAATAATAGCAACACAGGAAATACAGTTATAGAAATGAAAATCCTCTTAACTCAGACTTTCCATTTAAAATCTTTTTGTTATTATTATGAACACACAATAATTAATTGTACGTATTTATGAGGCACAGTATAATGTGATTTTCAGTACAAGAACCCAGTATGTTATGATCATACTTGGGTGATTAGCATATTCATTATTTCAAACATTTGTCATTTCTATGTTAGGAGTATTCAGTCTTTCCTCTCTTTCAGCTAATATGAGATATGCAATAAGTTATTGTAGCTTTTACTGAAATTTTCTCTTCATCCTTTCTTCCCTTCCAAATCCCCCACAACCACAGTCTCTAGTAATCACCATTCTGCTCTCTAATTTCTTGAGGTCATTTCTTTTAGTTTCCACATCTGAATGAAAAATATGCAATATTTCTATTTCTGCACAACTAGTTTTACATAACATTGTGTCTTCAGCTTTCCATAGCCCTTGCTGGCAATATTCTAACAAGTGAATGGTATTTTATTGAATATATATTTCCTTTACCCATTCTCCATTGACAAACACTTGCATTGATTTCATATCTTGGGTTGTGGATTATACTACAATAAACATTATGGTGCAAACATCTCTAGATATTCCTTTTCATTCCTTTGGATATATGTTTTATTCTCCCCTATTGCTTTTAAGAGAAGATTCTTAAATCTAAGTAATTTAGGAAAATAAAAGTGTATTCAGTTTATCATTAGGAAGTCTGAAGTTCAGAGGTCACATCTGCTAAGAGCTTTCTTGGTGGTGGTATCCTAAAACCATGTAGAGCTTCACATTATTAGAACAGAAGCATGTGTTTCAGTGTGTTTATATATCTCCTTTTTTGTTTTATTTTACTTTATTTTTTATTTACACTTAATCATTGTACATATTTAGGGGGTGCAACATGGTTTTTCCCAGTATGCATGCAGTGCATATCAATCAAGTCAAAGATATTATCATATACTTCATCAACAGGGGATAATTTACCATTCTTCTATCTGTTAAATGTTTTTCCCTGAGCCTCCCACCCAACCCACCCACCCAACTTTTGTGGTTTCAGATATATACACTTGCCCTCCTTGCTATTATGCCTTCTAATTTTCCAGTTTCTGTGTGTAGTATAGACATTTGGTATATATTGAGTAGGGACATTCAGTGTCTCTTTTTCACAGTCTGGCTTGCTTCCACATTCATCCACTTTGAATTAAATGTCAGAGGTCATTAATTTATATGGCTGAGCAGTGTATTCCATACTGTATATGTGCCCCATTTTTTTCAATCTAATCATCTGTTCTTGGGTATTTGAGTTGATTCCATATCTTAGCAATTGCAAATAATGCTCCAATAAACATGGATGTGCAAGGGTTTTTTCACTGAGTGTTTTCCAATACTTTGGATAAATACCCAGAAGGAGTATTTCTGAGTCATATCAGAGTTCTATTTGTAGACCTTTGGGGAACCTCCATGATTTTCTCCACCATGGCAGTACTAATTTACATTCCCACAAGCAATGTAGGAGGGTTCCATTTTCCACCACAACCTTGACAACACTTCTCTTTATTTTTTTAATCATTGCCATTCTGACTGCAGATCAGTGGTATCTCATCGTGGTTTTGATTTTTATTTCCCATATGAGAGGAGATATTGAGCAATTTCTCTAAATCCATAAAGATTGAATCATGGGGGTCCTGCCCTAATGACCATAATCCTAATCTCTTCCAAGTGGCTTTACTTTTCAACACCATACATGATTTATTTTTCCATTTTATCCTGTTATAATACAACCAGATCACATGAATTTTGGGGGAAGCATACAAACTGTACTATTTTATCCCTGCCTCCTAAATTTATGTAATCCTTACATACAAAATCATAACAATAACTCTAAAAAGTTTTAATTTGCTGCAGTACCAAATAAAAAGTCCAAAATCTTATCTGAAACTAAAAGTATACCCTTGCCAGCTCTGATCCTATGAAACCAAAACAATAGGTAGAAGTTCCATATTTCACAATGGGAAAGGAGTATCAATTCCCAGGCCAGTGTGAAACTTCAGAAGGCAGACGTTCATTCTTCACAGTCTACAATATTCTCCAATCCATCTACTGCCTCCTGGACACTCTGCCACAGGGCTGCTCCCCCGGTACATTGAGTGACTTCCTGCAACCCCCACCACACCCCAGCCATGCTACACTCAGTCTATGCTTCAGTTCTCTTCAGTTGGAGTTCACTGTACAGTCCAGATCGGACACTAGTTCTGCTCAGCCTTCCTGACCCCAGCGGTAGGAGGGGTTCCTGCCCCCTCACCTCCAAACTCCCATGTTATCCAGTTATTCAGGGTCCTTTTTGCCACCTGACAGCAGCCCAGAGGCATGATGACATAATGACCCTGTGGGGTGTTTGCATGCATCCTGTCATTTAGTCATTTAGTCACACAGTTCGGTGTGTGAGTGCTCTGTGGAGCTGATCCGCAGGCTGCGGTCCACACTGGTTGTGGGTCTGTATTTTCTTACTTTTTTTTTTAAAGAATTATTTATTTAATTTTGTTTGTTATTATTTTTAATGTGACCAGAGAGAAAAAGGGAAAGTGAGAAAGCAAGCCACCAGGTCCAGTACTCAAACTGTAGTTGGCCATGTGGGAGTCCAGTGCCTCAACCACCATGCCACCTGGCGGCCATGCACTTTTTTTTTCTTGAAGAGAAGTTTGCGTCATAGGGCTTGTGCACTCACTGGAGAGACAGACAGAGACAGTGAGACAAAAGGCAAGAAATCACATGCATATGTGCCCAGAGTGTTTTAAGCCACTGGGTCTGGGACTTGAATCGCAGTCAATTATGTGGGAGTCCAGTGATGTAACTATTATGCCATCTACTGGTTACTGACCCTGCACTTTCTTCCCCACTGGATCGTAGGCTCCTGGGAAAGGGTGTCTGACACTTCTCTGCATCCCAGAGCCTTGCACTCACTCACTCAGTATGGCTTGAGCACCTGCTGTGTACTGGGCATAGCTGTGTGTGTGTGGGGAGGGGGAGTGTAAACCTGTGGTAGACAAAGGAGGTTCAGATTCAGTGGTAGTTCTACGCAGAGGAACATCTGTGCTGTGGGGACACAAGAGAGCACAACCATGCACGATAGTGGGGACATTTGTAATGGGTTTTGAAGATTGCTTAGGAGTTTGCCACAGGAACCAGCCAGGGCAGACCATCCTGGTGTACATAGAGCATATCATTAAGGGAATAGCAAGAAGCTTGGCCTGGTCAGTAAGAATATGGGGTTCATGCAGGGAGGCTGGGGAGACAAGGCTGGAGGGACATGTTAGGGCCAGTCTGTGACAGCCTTTGCCAAGCCAGGAAGCCGGCAGAGGGGTCTGTGAGTGGACGTGGCAGGGTAGGTTTGTTGGCATCATGGGAGATAAGTGAGGGCAGAGAGCAGGCAGAGCACACTGGGAGGTGGTGGTAGTCGTTCAGGTGACAGGATTCAGGCCTAGAGTGACCCACAGGGTCTGGGAGAGGAGGAGAAGGGGAGGGGCTCACACTAGCTACCACTGCTGAGCTGAGTGGTTGGCGTGGCTCCCCGAGGACCTGGGCTGGCTGCCGAGGACGTCAGTCATAGCACCCGAGGGCTTTGCCACAGATGGTGTGTTCCCCACTGCACAGTCACCACTGTGCTGCCAGTTTGCTCACCCGGCTTTTCTTGCCACTCTGGCCTCCAGATGCTGTGTGGTGTGTGGGAACGCTGTGTGCTGTGAGGATGTGCCATGTACCACATGGAGGTGTGTGTGCTGTGAGGACGTGCCATGTGCTGCGTGGAGGTACGAATGCTGTGAGGACATGCCGTGTGCCGTGTGGAGGTACGTATGCTGTGAGGACGTGCTGTGTGCTGTGTGGGGGTATGTGTGCTGTGAGGACGTGCCATGTGCCATGTGGGGACGCTGTGTGCCGTGTGGATGTGTTGTGTACCACGTGGGGGTGCATGTGTGTGAGGACATGTTGTGTGCTGCGTGGGGATGCTGTGTGCCGTGTGGAGGTGCATGTGCTTGTTTGGACATGCTGTGTGCTGTGTGGATGTGCCGTGTGCCCTGTGGATGTGCCGTGTCTGGAAAGCGTGCTTTTCTTTACTGGGTAAATAAAGCCATATGGGGGACCAGCAGTTGGCATAATGGCTTTGCCACTGGACTCCCATGTAGCCAACCGCGGTTCGAGTCTCAGACCTGGTGGCTTAAACTCACGCTGGGCGCGTGTGCATACGTGCCCAAGATCTGAGAAGAGAATGGAGGAGAAGGGATTAGGGCGTGGGCATCCCCCCGGGGGGGGGGGGGGTGATTTCTCGCTTTCTGTCTCTCTGTCTCTGGAGAGCACACACGCCCTATAGCAAAAACCTATCCAATAAATAAACAAATAAAGCCATATGGTTCAGAAACCAAAAGTCCACAGAGAAGAGAACTGAGGAATGTGGCCCACTCATCACAGCATAGTGCCCACTCGTATTGGCCTTTGTCCCCACCACAGTAAGGGTGTGAGCCCTGCCAGCTGCTTGTCGCCCCTGCTCCAGGGAAGCAGTACCACTCCAAGGGTTGTTCCTCATTGTCTTAGCGACATCCTTTGTCAGATGTGCCTACATCAGCTGGTACAGCTTGGAGGTGCGTGTCTGGCCCATGTCAGGTGTTCTGCGTCACTCCGTCTAACAGCTTGAGTGTCCCATCCTGGGGGGCACTCAGTGTCTCATCAGTCTCCCCTCAATAGGCACATGGCGGCTTCCTCTCATGGCTACAAACAAGGCTGTCATGGGTGATCACGTCAGTTAGTTTGGCACAGGTCACATGTAAGATTAATTCTAAGTAGGGTCCAGCAGTTGGTGTAATGGCTATGTTGCTGGACTCCCATGTGGTCAACAGTGGTTCAAGTCCTGGACCCGGTGGCTTAAACTCAGGCTGGGTGTGTGTGTGCATGTCCAAGATCCCGAGAGGAGAATGAAGGAGAAGGGATTGCGGCGTGGCCAACCCCCCGGGGGGGTGATTTCTCTCTTTCCATCCCTCTGTCTCTCTCCTTCTGGTGAGCACACACACCCTATAGCAAAAACCTCTCCCCCCCAAAAAAATTCTCTTAAATGTAATTATTGGATCAAAAAGCAAATGCTTTTCATTTGTTTGGATTTTTGCCATAGGGCTGTGTGTTTGCCAGACAGAGACAGGGAGAGGAAACCACTGTCTCCCCGGGGGCCTGGCCACACCACAGTGCCCTCTCCTTCAGTCTCCTCTTAGGGTTTTGGGCACACACACATATGCATACAGTATGGTTTTTCAAGCTGCCAGGTCTGGGACTCTAACTATAGTCAGCCATGTGGAAGTCCAGCACCTTAACCACCATGCCAACTGCTGGCCCCGGGCAAGTGCTTTTCTACTTTTGGTACACATGGCCAAATGGCCCATAAAGGTTTACCAATTTTTTATTCCCACTTAGTATGTACTGGGCTGCCTGTTTCCCCAGACTTCCCAAAGACGTAATACGTATTTTTCACCATCGTGCCATTTCAACAGCTGGGAAAGTGATATTCCAGTAGAGTTGTGTGTGGCATTTCTCTGTAATTCCGAGGCTGAGCATTGCCCATATTTTTAAGGCTCCATTGGGCTTATTGGGGTCCTGGGAGGCTGGACCATCACCTTCCACATCCCCAGATGGGGAAGTTCATGTCTTTGAAGCATGACAAGTATGACAGGCCTCCTCTGGCCCCGTTCCCTTCACAGACAAGCATGAGATGAAGCTGAAGGGTGTCATCTATTTCCAGGCCATCGAGGAGGTATACTATGACCACCTGCACAGTGCGGCCAAGGTCAGGACTAGGGGAGAGGGCACTGGCTGTGGGGCGGGGTGGCCAGCAGGACTCTGGGAGCACAGGTCTCCAGCCTGCCCTCCACAGAGGCTCTGGCACAGTCTTCAGTCTTGCTCTCTTTGTTGACTCTCTTCCTTTCTCCCTCTCCCCTTCCCAGAAGAGGTTTTTCTGCTTCACTATGGTGACTGAGGTACCCCTTCCCGCATATATACCCAGGACTAGCACACATTAACACCTCCTGTACACCACTCCCTGATCCCTGACCTCTTTCTTTCCCTCTCCCTTCCCTCAGGCCTAGGGGAGGAGTGAAGACCTTGCAGAGAGCAGGAGGCTCCCTATGGGGGGCACTGTGAAGAAGGGACAGCTAAGGGGCATCCTGGCGTGCAGAGACCAGCCTTGATAGAGGGGGATTGATGGAAGGGGTGTCTGTGACTGGGGCCAGCTGTCCTGTTGCAATTCAGCCTCCCTCTTGCCCACCACCCCCAGCACCGTGGCCCTGATCTTCGCTCCATTGGGTCCTGGGGCCTAGCATCCTACTTGGAATTTTTCTGTGCCCCTTTTTTGTTGAGAGGAGACTGGTTCTCACTGGAGCAACCTCGCACATCTCATTCTCTCAGAATTCATTTTTGAATCATCTAGGGGTACCAAGGAGCAGTGCCCCCATGGCAAGGTCCAGGGGCTGCTGGGGCGTAAGAAGCGGAACATTTTGTACCAGAGGGAACCAGCTGGGACCCATTTAGGCCTCAGCCCTGAATTCCAGGGCTTCCTGGGGCCAGGAAGGGAAAGGGCAGGCAGGCGAGAGGACAGTCTGGGTGCAGCCAAGCCCTGTTTCAGGTCTTCCTCTACTCCTTCGGCAGAGCCAGAACCCAGCCCTCACCTTCTCCATAAAGACCCATGACCAGCTGTACTACATGGTGGCCCCATCTGCAGAGGCCATGCACATCTGGATGGACGTCATTGTCACGGGGGCAGAGGGCTACACTCAGTTCATTAACTGACCACATGGCCTCCTGGACCTTCGGGCCAGCCCCAGGCCCGGTCCCCAGCCACCTGCTCTGTTTGCTCTGGACATAGTGGCACGCAGTCCTTGTCCCAGGCTCACAGGAGCTGGGTGCGGCAGAGCAGGCAGGGCTCTTGTACAAGACGACCCTGATATCCTGTGAGGAGCTCGGCCCTAGGAGTTTCTGTGCTCTGGCCTCAGAGAACCAGCCAGGAGACACCACATGGGGAGGTGGCTTTGCCGCCTCCAGGGAGCCCCAAACTTGCAATAACTCTTCAGGGTCCTGCCCCAGCTTGTCTTCTTTTTCCTAAATGACAAATTATGGTACCAGAATCTGCCAAAGATCCCCTCTAACCTCAATCCCCTTTAAGGGCCTGGAGGGGCAGCACCACACCCAGAGTGAGGTGACAGCTTGGGCGTGCACCCCCACACCCTGCTCTGCCCACCAAGCTCCCCTCCTCGACATTTGGTATTACTTTGCTCTCGGGTCAAAGACCTCAAGTGTCTGGGGTCGCAGCCCATCCCCTTGTCACAGACCCATCACCATAGTCTCCATAGTGACTGCTTCATTGCCATGGTTACACACTTATGGCCTTGGCTCCATGGCTCAGCCCACTGCCTGGCTGTGGGTCACCCAAAGGTATGTGCTGTTATCTCTCCAGCTGCAGCAGGCTGGACTCCCTGCCCCTGCTCGGGTCTCCCTGCCTGCACAGCCAGCCCCAGGCCGGCCCCTTCCTTCCACTCATGCATTCTTGGAGCCAGGACAGATGAAGCTGGGATCCAGAGACCAGAGGGCAGTGAAGACAGGTTGGGAAGCTAGAGATTGGTGTACACAGGATTGTTTCTGACAGGGAAAGGATGCTCAGGTGCTCGCAACAGGAGAGCCTGGGGGAATGGACCTGCCGAAGTGGGGCCTGGCTGTGGTGGCCAGAGAGTACTGGAAATGGAGAGTGGAGGACCAGGCCCAGCTGTCTGGCCTCAGCCCTTCATGCCTTAACATGTCCTCCTTCCTGCCGCGGGGCCCATGGATACTTGGGCTGGGCCGGGCTGGCTTTTTCAGTATTTGTAAACATTCAGCAGAACAATAAATCCTTTGGATGTGGGTGTGCAGAAGGCCAGGCTGGGGTGTGGGGTGGGAGTGTTTGTGGGGCAGCGAGCCTGGGTATTCCCCTGAGCAGGGTTTGTACCTGAGTAAAGGTTCCAGGAGGGACCCAGGCTCCAACTTATGACTCCAACTCAGGGTGAACAGAACAAACGGGGGGTGCAAGAGGCAGAAGAAGTGGGGACTGTGCAGAGGTTTAATGGGAAGGAGCTGGGCCAGACAGGAAATGAGGCCAATGGGCAGGGGGCATCACCGAGACAGGGGGCTGAACAGGAGGGCAGTCCCTAGACAGTGGGGATGCCAGGGAAGTCAACGAGGTCCCTGGGATTAGTTGGTCGCCATAGTGGTCCAGGAGAATCAGCACCACGCCGTCGGTCCAGCCGAATCCATCCTGGAGAGGCACAGCCAGTGGGGCCATATCTCTGAATCTGGCCCTACCCAGCCCAGGGTGCCCAGAAGCACCAGCCAGCTCCTGCCCAGGGGCCCACCCTGACGCCCAGGTGGGGGCGTCATGGGGGACAGCAGAGCCCAGTTCCCTGTGAGGCCTTGAAGCACACCCCAGTCGGCTCACCTGAACTTCAAACTCCCCTCCACCACCTTGCTGTCTACTGCTGCTGATGTCATACTGGGGACTCAGGAGGGTTTGCAGGTCACAGGGCCATCCCCAGACCTCAGCCCCAGAGGAAGCAAGCCCTGCAGCTCTGGGAGAAGCACTCTGCCCTGCAGTACCCAAGAGTGGTCACTGGGCACCGCCACTGCCCTGGTAACCCAGCGCGGGCCTCAGTGGGGCAGGAGCCAACCCAGGGCCACTCACCTTCTCATACATGGCTGACTTTTCGGAGTAGACATCAAAGTTAGTTCAGATCCAGTTCTGGACCAGCTGGAAAGCCACTTGCTGGGTCCGAGGTGAAGACGACTTGGCCAGGCTTAGACCCCACCCTAGGCAGGATCTGAATCTCCAGAGCCTTTACCCCAGACAGAGAGAGACCCCCAAGGAGGGGAAAGGGGCCCAGGTGCTAAGAACTCCCTTCCTAGAGCCCCAATCCAGAGCCCGGCTGAAGGGAGAGGAGGCTGATAGCACAGGAGGGGAGAGGATAGGGGTGGGCGGTGAGCTGAGCAGGGGCCCAAGAGCAGAGGAGCCAGAGGAAGGGGGAGGGCTGCGTGCTTCCTACACCCATGAGGCTGGGCCCTGTACTTGGGTAAAGGCCCGACCCGCCTCTCTACCTCTGATGACCAGGTCCTACAGGGAGACCCAGGCATTGGGGAGGTCCTACTGCTAGCTTGTGTTCTGGAGAGAGGTGGGGATCCCATGCTGGTAGGTTAGGACCTGGCTGTCCTAGAAGGTTCCAGACAGGAACCTGTAGGTAGGGCTGGGACCCTCCAGGAGGGTGGATGGCTCCCCCTGGCCTGGCTCTTCTTGGCTCATCTCTGCCCCCTGGTGGCTCCATTGGGCACCTCAGGATAGAGGAGGCACTGCAGAAGGGAGTGGCTGCCACCTGCCAGGTCCCTGCTCAGGGTCAGGAGGGGACAGTCCTCCTCCAGTGTGCCACCCCGCCTGCTGCCACTCACCTCTAGGTACTTCAAGCCTTGTCCATGATGCCAGGGTCAGAGAAGCAGCTGGCCCAGAGTGGCGTGAGGTTGGATGGGTAGAACTCATGGTTCTTCTTCCTTTTCTCAAGGTCATACTCGAACCAGGCACCTTTCTCCTCATCCCACAGGATGGCCCTCAGGATAGCTTCGCGCTGTGCCCACAGGTTTCTGTGCCCCCGGGCTTGGTCCCCTGGGGCAGGACTGCTGTCAGATGGCAATCAGGCTGTGCCCTTGGGTCCTGGCTTTAGACAGCCCTCCTGTGACCTTGCCTGGTTATTTGCCTCTTCATGGGCTGAGAAATCCTGAGGACCAAGGGGATGCACCCACCCCCTCTCAGACCTCTAGCTTCTGGAATTTTCTGAGCAAACAGTCTGCCCAGTCCAGGGTCTGTTCCGGAACTGTGCTCTGGAGGGCACTACTGTGGGGTGCTACCCCCTTAGCTCTGAGGGGGTAGAGGGGCAGCTGCCTGGGGAGAGGGAAGAGGGGCCCACTCGCAGGGCAGAGGAAGAACAGGCCTGGGTAAGGGATACACGAGGTTCACTGCATCTGCAAGCTTTTCCAGGTGCATAGGTGTTAAGCCTGGAGGTGGGGGCCTAACACCCTGGGGTCCTACTTCCAGTCCTCTGGCCAGGCGGAGGCAGGAAACAGAGCTCAAGAGCTGGAAGAGCCCTGTTCTGGCCTCTGCCTGGTGTTCACCCAGCGTAGAATAGAAGGTGCTCATCAGCGCCTCTGCGTGGCACAGGAAGGCATTCAGGTCAACCGGCACCAGTCTGCTGGTTCGGATACTGCTCAGCATGTCGGGGTTCGGGCCTCTGACCAGCCAGCACGAAGAGAAGTCCCAGCCTTGAGCTCAGCCCACAGAAGCTCCCAGGCCCCTGGGAGGACAGAGCAGAGGAGGCAGCAGCAGGCAGAGACCATGGCTGGCCATCGGCCAAGGGGCCCAGATGCTGGGTCTCCCTCCCCTGCACCGCTCACCTTCCAGCAAGGTGCCTGCCAGCTCTGCATCTTCACTGTAGGACTCTGGCCTGGCAAAGAGTTGAGGCGGGCAGGTGGGCGCTGGTCAGCACTCAGCCCCTCTGTGCCAGGTTAGAGGCTGAAATGCCAGGACACAGCTGACCCCCTGGATGGGCAAGGGCTTTCAGTGTTACCATCTGAGATGTGGGACTAAAACCACTCCCCCTCTCACCCAGGGGCACTGCAATGCTCAAACCAGAGTGAACAGATGAGAGACTGGGGGTGGGCTGGGCGGTTCCTCACCTGGAGCCCCCATAAGGGACATAACAGCAATTCAGGACATAGCTCTGTCCCTCCACATCCACAGAGATGCTCCTGTTCTGAGCCCAGAAGTTCAGTTCCAAGGCCAGGGTCTTGATGTTCTCCTTGGGGAGGAGCGAGGAGCCGTCAGTGAGTGCAGATGTGCCCCTACCCTGGGAGGTCAAGGCCAGGTGGTTGGGTGGCATGCACCAAAGGAAGGCGATGTCACTAGTGTGCATCATGTAGAGGTGCATCGTGAGGGTGAGAAGGGGGGCTGGAGGTAGTACATGCTCCTGCCATTGGGGATGTGCCTGTAGCTGTGAGAGGGCGGCCTGCTGGGATGCCTGTGCCTGGTGGTAGGAGCCAGGCCAGCCCAGCTCTGAGCCCCCTCCTTCGCCCCTGGCCAGAGCTGTGCGGCCCCTCTTACATCTGCACCATGTCCAGAAAGTTCTGCAGCATGCCTTTCACCGTCTCTGCCATATCCGAGAGCAGCAGACCCTCCATCATCTAGTATGAGTCCCTGCGGTGGAGGGAGGGTATGCATTGCACCAGTGCCACCCTCTGCCACGCATACTGCCAGGACACCCTGGCCTGGCCACCCCAGCCCGGGTGCACACCAGTAATAGAACTCCACAAACGCCCCCCAGGCACAATGAAGGGCTGTCTGGAGTAGTTAGGGAGACCCACTCAGGGTGGTTGAGAACCTCCGGCTTCATCTGGAATCATGGAGAGGGCACAGGAGGTGGGACCCTTCCGGACTGGGGCCCCCGAGGCTGGTGCAAGCCCTGGCAGCCATGGGCACAGGCAGGCAGCTGGCTGAGCTCCACTTCCACTGCTCAGGCCATGAGGCCCAGGGCCCACTGGGAGCCTAGGCATCCTCACCCCCATGTGCTGGCCTTTGCGGTCCTGGTTCAACAGCACGGTGCAGGCAGCAGGAGTCAGGCAAGCGCTGTCCACTACTGCCCTCAAGTAGGGCTGGGCCGGCCCAATCCTCCTGACACTCCCACTCCTCCTGCCACCGCCTAGTTGCCCCACCAAAGGGAGCTGGCCTAGCCCTCCCCAGCCTCCCCACCCTCCAGTCCAGGTGGGCAGGAAGCCCTCCCCTTTTGGGGGTTGGGAGAGTGTGGAGGGACGTGCCAGGGGTGCCTGGTGCCCTGTTGGCTCTGTGTGAGGCTTTCCTGAGGAAGCTCAGTCTGGAGCAGTTATTTTGAGGGAGTGGCAGGACATATGTGTACTCCCATGAGGGCCCAGCTGCCCCTCGGGACAGGTAAGGAGGGCAGCCCAACCAGGAAGGAGCTCTAAGCAGTGCTCAGTGTCAGTGAGCACCAGGGCCTTGGGCATGCATGAGTAGAGAGTACACCGGCCCTGGGCAGCCTGGGACAAAAGGCCACCCTCTCTGAGCTTCAGTGAAGCAGGCAGACACATCATGATGGTCCAAGTGTGGGGCAGGGCTGCACACAGTGGCAGTAGACAGGTTTCCCAAAAGCTCGAGGAAGGGAGAGCCCAGTAGGCAGTTGGGTTTACCAGGTGGGGAGAGGCAGTGTCGGGCAGCCCAGACAGGCTGGGCTGCCTGGAGGAGGTGAGGTGTTAAGAGCAGATGTTGCCTTCCTCCGCCATCAGAAATGCTTTGGGAGGGCTTGTATTTGGGTATCCAAGGGGTAGGAGGCTGTGCTCTCAGGAAAGGGGACTCCATCTGTGCTCTGGGGGCACCATGGGCCCCTGAAGAGATATACCTGTCTTCTAACCCCAGAACCCTGGGCTAGAATGCCCAATGGCAGGCCAAGTCACTCATACCTTCTTCCACAGCTTCTTCCAGATCTGGTGCAGCTGTCCTGCCCAGGCACACAGCTTGGGGTAAAAGACCTTCTGCAGGAACTTGGGGCTGGAAGAGCACCCCCAACAAGGGTCAGGCGAGCTGCCCTCCTGGTCCACTCCTATCCCATCCACAATCATACCTGTTTTTCCAGTCTCCGGGCATCCAAGCCTACAGCTCCTGCCCCTTGGCCTGGAAGTGCTCACGGACAAAGGCCTGCAGCTACTGCCTGAGGATGCTGTGGTTGTGGGCCTCCACCAGCCTGTCGAAGTTCCACAGCACCTGGTCTGGAAGCTGGCAACCGGGGCAGATGGGGGTCAGCAGGGTACCATAAGCCCCTCCCTGCTCCGAGGGGCCTCTCTGCATGGTCTCAGCACTGTCTTCTAGGTAGAAGGTTCTGGAGATTGTGAATCCCCAGTGCCTCACCTGGAGTGGTGGACAGTGGCATGTTGACAAACTCCTTGTCATCCAGGTAGAGCTTGGCCATCTGAACCTGGTGCAGCAGCTCCCCAGAGCAGTAAATCTGGCTGCAGAGACAGTCGGAGTATAATTGGGTCAGTTCACCGCCCTGCCCCATCAGGACAGAAGAGAGTGCTCGAGTCCTGGGGAGACTCCCGGGCACGTTCCAGAGACTGGACAAGGGCTGCGTGCATGTGTGTGGGCGTGTGTTTGTGGTAGAGGTTGTGGTGACATACGGGACCTTACAGGAGAGAACTGGGGCATCTCTGGGCAATAAGAAGCCCACAGGACTGCCTGAGCCCACTGGTGTGTTAATTTGAAAGAGTATGGGACAGCTGGTGGACAAAAGAAGATTAGCACTTTTTTTTTCAAAACAATTATTTTGTTCAATTTTACTTATTATATATTTTATTTTCTTTGAGATATGTTTTGCTATAGAGCACATGTGCTTGCTTGCCAGAGAGATAGAGACAGAAAGAGAGAAATCATCCCCAGAATGGATGGCTATGCCACAATCTCCTCTCCTCCATTTTCCTCTTGGGATTTTGAGGATACACACACACACACACACGCCTGACGTGAGTTTAAGCTGCCAGGTCCAGGACTCGAACTGTGGACAACTACATGGGAGTGCAGTGATATAACTGTTTTACCATCTGCTCCTCTTTAATTTTATTTATTGTTATTATTTTTTGAGAGGTTTTTGCTATAGGACACGTGCTCTCACAGGAAAGACAGAGACAGAGAGACAGAAAGTGAAAAATCACCCCCTAGGGGGGATGGCCATGCTGCAATTCCTTCTCCATTCTCCTCTCGGGATCTTGGGCATGCACGCACACGTGCCCGGTGTGAGTTAAGCCGCCAAGTCTGGGACTCGAACCACAGTCGACTACATGAGAGTCCAGTGATATAGCCATTATGCCAACTGCTGGTCCCTATTTATTATTATTTTTTGATTTGATCAGAGAGAGAAGGAAAGTGAGAAAGCAAGCCACCAGGTCCAGGACTTGAGTTGTGGTTAGCCATGTGGGAGTCCAGAGGTTTAACCACCATGCCACCTCTGAGCCCTGAGATTAGCACTTTTCTTTTTTTTTTTTTAAAGAGTTGGTGGATCTTTTTTAAAAACATTATTTTTATTGGATTTCAGCTGAGGCAGTGGTGGAGTTTACCAGTGTAAACAGAACACCAAGGTTTTTGATCTTCTACTATGGGTGAACCATAGCAAGTGAGTGCACTTCCACCACATCCAATGCAGTACATCAAAGAATATGCAGATGAAAATATTCAGGAAGGTTTAGCCCCCAAGCCACCCCCTCCAATAAAAGACAGTTACATGATGTTGGCAACCAGTTCCAATGTGATGATCTTATCATCCATCCTTTGGAAAGCCAGGGCATTGAACGGCTTCATCCTATGCAGTTTGATCACAAGAAAGAACTGAGAAAACTCAGTATGTCCATCCTTATTAATTTTTTAGACCTTTTAGATATATTGATAAGAATCCCTGGGAATATAAAACAAGAAGAGAAATTAGAAGAACTTAAGCTGCTTTTTGTACATGTGCATCATCTTATAAATGAATACCAACCCCATCAAGTGAGAGAGACCTTAAGAGTTATGATGGAAGTCCAGAAACATCAACGGCTTGAAACAGCTGAGAGGTTTCAGAAACACCTGGAATGAGTAACCAAGATTATTCAAAACTGCTTGGCCTCTTTGCCGAATGATTTGCTCCATTCTGAAGCAGGGTTGAGAGTAAAAATTGAACCAATGGATGCTGATGATAGTAACAATTGCACTGGACAGAATGAACAACATAGAGAAAATTCAGGTCATAGGAGAGACCAAATTATAGAAAAAGATGCTGCCCTGAGTGCCCTAATTGATGAAATGAATGAAAGCCCATGAACAATTTTCCTTTTGGTAACTAGAATCACATATTAGTTTATTTTTGTATGAACAGTCTGAAAAGAGATATAACTAAAAGTGTAAGCAGATTTTATCTTGACTCTATTTTTTTAGTTCTGAGGTATTTTGGTAGCAATGTCACTGTATAAAAAATAGAGGCAAATGAGTACCATTACAGTAAGAATAACCACTTTAAAAAGTAAAGTGTCTGGGGGACCATCAGCTAGTGTAATGGCTATGTCACTGGACTCCCATATAGTCGACCGCGGTTTGAGTCCCGGACCCAGTGGCTTAAACTCACGCCAGGCACATGTGCATGAGTGTCCAAGATCCCTAGAGGAGAATGGAGAAGGGATTGCAGTGTGGCCATCCCCCCTGGGGGGGGTGATTTCTCACTTTCTGTCTCTCTGTCTCTCTCTTTCTGGCGAGCGCACGCACCCTATAGCAAAAACCTCTCCAAAAAAGAAAAGAAAAAAAAAAGTAAAGTGTCTGGGCCAATGCTGTAGTATAGCACAACACTTAAGTGCTGTGCATAGGGAGCCAGATTTCACATGGCTAACTGGTTTGAATCCTTACCCCCAGTGGTTTGAAAAAAATTCTAGGTACATACATGCACATGCTCAAAATGCTGATGGGATAGAGAAGTGGAGGGAAAGCAATTGCGCTATGCTCATCCCTCATTTGGGAATACTTCTCTCCACCCTCTCCCTATTGAGCACACACTCTCTATAGAAATAAAATAAATGTGTTTGCAGGTGTGTAGAGCATTCCTGTTTTTAGACTTTCAGTAAAACTTTCAAGATATCTCTGGTAATAGCAACTATCCTTGAAAATTATGTCCTTGAGTATTATAAATAAATAAACGATACCAAGTTGCATAAAGTGGAAATAAATTTTTGCTTAATTACCAAAACAGTATAACATGTTAGAAGAGCTCAGTAGAGTTATAAACCAGGAACTTTATTTTTCCTCATGACTGCTCCAGTAAACACAGTGTCTTAGCTTCTTGTTTCTATCTTGGATGTCATCTTGCAGAGGACTCCCATAAGATATTCCCCCACCCCCTGTCAGGTAATAAATCTGTTAATAACTTTTAGTTTTATACATTTATTTTAGTAAAATGTCTATGTGATTACACATTTAAAAAAAAAAAAAAAACATAAGCCCAGGCTTAGGCTAGAAGCCTGTGGTCCCCTAACAGACTGAGAGACTAAAAAATATTCAGCATTGAGAATTGCAGTGCAGAATATGCTTGCATAGTGACTTAACAGGGAAGTAAGGGAAAGCAAGCATTTTTTTTTTTTTAAAAAGGGATTACATAAATTGGGGACAGTTAATCCTGGGCTACTAGGATCATTAACAAAGTTTGCATCAGTCCATGGTTGGATGCAGTATTTTTTGTGTAAGTTTGAAATGGCTTGTGCAAGGTTTTAGGAGAGTCCTTGTGACAGTTTTTTGTATCAAGTGCATGTCCATGAGAATCCTCGTCATGGCCTTTTCTGGCTCTATTTAGTCAAGATCACAGGTTGACACAAATGACTCCATTTGTTTGAACAACTTTGATACCTACAATGAGAAAGGAGTTTGGTGACAGAGGCTGTTAGATACCTTCTAAAGATTCTTCCTTCTCTGAGATATGTTGCTGAGATCCGGCTGTGCAGCCAGAGACTGCATTTTCCCTGCTGTGCCACTGTGACTAAGTTCTGGGCATTGGAATATGAGCCTAGGAATCCAGGCCTGACCCAAATTCTTGCATATTATCTTTCTTATCCAATGGTTGGATGATGTCACCCAGGATAACTTTGGAAGTTACTTAAAGATGGAAAAGATGGTCAAAGAAGTAGTATACTGAACTGCAGTACTGGAAATTAATGGGTTTGGATTCCTAGGTGACCTAAAACATGCTGAGCAAATATACAAGTGCCCAAAGTTGGTGAACTGGAAGGATGAGAGAGGGGGGTCACAGCATGGTGGGACCCTGTTGAAAGTCTCTCCTTTGCATTTGTGTGTATGTACTCTATCATGAATAAAACAAATGAATTTTTAAAAAGAATTCTTTGTATTTAATTTTATTTACTTATATTTGACCAGAGAGGAGGTGGGGGGTGAAGTGAGAAAGCAAGCCACTAGGTCCAGGATGCGAACCATGGTCAGCCATGTGGGAGTCCAGCACCCTTAACCACCATGCCACCTGCCAGCCCCAAGATTAGCACTTTTTCAAAAACATTGCCAGTGGATGTGTGAACTGTCTGGAAAGAGAACGAGAGAGAGAGAAAGAAAGTGAGAAACAACCCCCATCCATGGAGAATGGTCACACCATAATTCCATCTCCATTTCTTTCTCCTTTGGAGATTTTGGGCACACACACATACACGTAGTACATTTTTCAAGCCACCAGATCCAAGATTCTAATACAACAGTCAACCATGTGGGTTCCAGCTGCCTTAACTGCCATGCTATAGGCTGGCTCAAACATGAGCACTTTTATTTTTAAAGAGTTATTTTCTTATCTTTTTATTTTTTGGAGAGGTTTTTGCTATAGGGCGTGTGCGCTAGCTAAAGAGTCAGAGAGAGACAGAGAGACAGAAAGTGAGAAATCACTGCCCAGGGGGGATGACCAAGCCACATTCCCTTCTCCTCCATTCTCCTCTTGGGATCCTGGGTGTGCATGCACACGCGCCTGGTGTGAGTTTAAGCCACCAGGTATGGGACTCAAACCGCAATTGACTACATGGGAACCAAGCAACATAGCCATTATGCCAAGTGCTGGTCGTAAGAGTTATTTTATTATCTTTTTTTTTTTTTTTCAATTTTGACCAGAGAGAGACAGAGAGACAGAGAGCAAGCCGCCGGGTCCGAGACTCAAACCACAGTTGGCCATGTGGGACTCCAACGCCTTTTAACCACCATGCCACCTGCTGGCATGCGAGATGAACACTTTGATCAGTGGCATTTAGAAGCCAGAGTGACATGTGAGCCGATTCTTTTGTGTGGACCTCAGTGGAAAGGCTCATAGCAAATGCCTGTGAGCTGCCCTCAGTGGTGTTTTTGTTTGTTTCCTTTTTTTTTTTTTTAAGAGTTTTTTGGTCATAGGGTGTGTGTGCTCACCGGAGAGACAGATACACAGAAAGTGAGAAAAATCCCTTGTCCTCCATTCTCCTCTCAGGAGTTTGGGCACACACGCACACATGCCCAGCATGTTTCAAGCTGCTGGGTCTGGGACTTGAACCATGGTCAACTATGTGGGAATCCAGCACCTTAACCACTACACCACCTGCTGGTCCCTGCACTCAGCGTTGATGGCTGAGATTTGGGGTCAGAATACTTTCAGATGCAGTGACAATATATCGCACACCATTTGAGAGACACACACTAGCTCTCTCAAGTGCCTACATGACCACAGGACACAGAATAATTGTAAAACCTGAAGTGTCCATTACATCAGTGATATGTGTCAGAGAAACTCACAGCACAGGTGGCGAGATGGAAATGGTATACTCGAGGAAGTGCCGCCTGGGGTAGGGGCATGGAGGTGCTCCCTGTGACCCCAGCCAGGTGGCTCTTTCCCTCCAGGCACCACTTTGGAAATGCCAGAGGATCTGATGATGCCAGTGCCACCCAGGAGAGGACTGCGGACAGCTCTTGACTGACCAGCTAAAGCTGACTGGAGTGCAGGTGGACAGACGGCACTTTGCAAGGCTCTGAGCTCCAACGGGAAGTCTTTAAGGACATGAGAGCACATCAGCTCAGTGGCTGGACTGCACATTTTCCCTGCAGGGATGGGAGAATTGAACAGCAAGAGACAGAGGGAAATGGTGGAAGGATAAGTGAGAAATACCCCAGGGTGGATGGCCAGACACAGTCTCTTCTATTCTCCTCCTGGGATTTTGGGCATGCATGCACATGCACCCTGTGTTATTTTCAAGCCCCCAGGTCAGGGACTCAAACTGCAGCCAGCCATCTGGCAATCCAACAATGTAACCATCACGCCACCTGTTGGCCCCTATGCTGGGTTTTTCACTGACTTGTGGGCAGTAGCCAATGGCTAGCAGATGGATGGTGAAAAGCTGAACTATTAAAAGGATGCCCAGCAATGGCCTAACAGTTAAAGGACCTGGATCCTACATGGCCAACCAGAAGGTTCAGTCCTGGCCATAGCTTTTAAAAACACACCAGATGTGGGGACAGCAGGTGGCAGGGTTTAGGCAGGTGGATCCCATATGACTGACTGCAGGATTTCAAGTCCCCAACCTCGTGTGCATACATGCCTCAAATCCTGAGAGGAGAATGAAGGAGGAGGAATTGCAGTGCAGTCAGTTCCCTCGGGGAGGGGTGCTTTCTCACTTTCTCTTTCTCTCTGTCTCTCTCCAGTAAGCGTATGCACTCTAAAGTGAAAAAAAAAAAGCTACAAAATAATATAAAACAAAATATGTGTGTGCTTGTGCTGCTAAAATCTGAAAGGATAGAGAAATGGAGAAGGGATTGCAGCATGAATACACCCTACTAGGGGTGCTTTCTCCTGCTCCCTTCTCTGTCTTTCTCTAGTGAGCACACATGCCCTCGGACAATTAAAAAAAAAAAAATAGCCCAATGGAGCATAACTTTATGGTAACCAGTATGGAAATTTAAGAGGTACATTAAAATAGAAGAGCATTCCCAGCTATGGATACGAATGTCCAGGATAGTATAACATGCTCTGTGGGAACAGAAGATACTAATTTGTACCTTCGACTCATTTTTTTTTTTGGAGAAGTTTGTGCTATAGGCATGTGTGCTAGCCAGAAAGACAGAGAAAGACAGAGAGATAGAAAGCCAGAAATCACCCCCCAGGGGGAGATGGCCACGCCACAATCCCTTCTCCTCCATTCTCTCAGGATCTTGGGCACACATGCACACATGCCCGGCATGAGTTTAAGCCACTGGGTCCAGGACTTGAACCACGGTCGGCTACATGGGAGTTCAGTGACATAGCCATTACGCTAACTGCTGGTCCCTCGACTCATTTCTTCACAGTAGGAATCAGTCTCCCACTCACAGTGCCCCTAGCAAATGGACATGCAGTGACCATGGTTTGACAGAAACTTGGGGCAGGCAGGGGAGTGTGTGTTGTCTAAAGTGGGGGGAGGTAGAAGCATAAGCACTGGCTTGCACACCTTTGTGAGTGTGTGCTCACACTCATCATGTCAGGATAAAGGGGACGTCCCCACTAGACAGATTCCTCTGCTTTTCTGAGGAGCTAAAAAAGGGAGCTTGGGGAGGTTGCTGGTGTGAGTATACAATTTTTTTCCACATTGTCTCGGCTACTTTTTTTTTTTGTTTTTTAAAGTTTTTCCACTTTTCAGGGAGAGACAAAGAGAGGGAAAATGAGAAATTACTCCCAGTGGGGAGATGGCCATGCCAAATCCCTACTCCTCCATTCTCTAAAGATTTTGGACACACGTGCACATGCCTAAGTCTTGAACCTTGGTCAGCCAGGTGGGGCTCCAGTGCCTTCACCACCACACCACCTATTGGCCCCCATATCAGCTACTTTTTTTCCTACCTTAATACGGTTTCCTCGGAGAGTTCTGCATCTGTCAGTGTCAGAGCAAGCAGGTTTTTTAAAGCAAGAAAGTGCCATGGCATCCTTAAAGCCTTCTGTGAACCAGCAGGTAGTACAGTGGTTAAGACACTGGACTCCCACATAGCCAACTGTGGTCTGAGTCCCAGATCTGGCTGTTTCAAACTCACGCCAGGCACATGTACATGCGTGCCCGAAATCCCAGGAGGAGAGTGGAGGAGAAGGGACTGTGGCATAACCATCCCCCTAGGGAGTGACTTCTCACTTTCCTTCTCACTATCTCTCTCCTGTGAGTGCACCCACCCCATGGCAAAAAAAAAAAAAAAAAAAAAAAAAAAAAAAATTAAGAGAGATATTTTTGCTACAGAGCACATGCGCTCCCTGGAAAGACAGAGACAGAAAGCGAGAAATCACATCACCCCCCAGGGGGGATGGCCACACCGCAATCCTTTCTCCTTCTTACTCTTGGGATTTGGGACATGCATGCACACGTTTCTGGCGTGAGTTTTAAGTGGCCAGGTCTGGAACTTGAACCGTTGTCGACTACATGGGAGTCCAGTGACATAACCATCACACCATCTGCTGGTCCCTTTTCTTCTTTAAAATATTTATTTATTTATTTAATTCCATTTTTTATTATTATTATTTTTTAAATTTGACCAGACAGAGAAAGAGAAAGGGAAAACAAGACATTTCACAAGCTGCCGGGTCTGGGACACAAACTGCACTTGGTCCTGTGGGAATCCAAGGCCTTTAACCACCATGCCACCTGCCAGCCTCTTTTTTTCTTTTTAAAGAGTTACTTATTTAACTTTGTTTATCATTGTTACTTTTTTAAATTTGCTGCAGGGAATGCACACTCAGCAGAAAGAGAGAGAGAGAGCGAGAGAGATTGCGCAAGAGAGAAAGTGAGCCGCCAGGTCTGCTACTCAAACTGTGGCTGGCCGTGTGGGGGTCCAGTGCCTTAATGACCATGGAACCTGCTGACCCCCAAAAAAATCTTTGTGTGAGAATTCCTAAGGGTGTGATGGGGGTAGCTGTGACTTCACCCATCTGCCCTTTTGAGAGAGTTGGGGAATGGGCTGTATGCCTAGTGGTGGAGCTAGCCCGTTGGCTCCGCCACCTGTCATCCTACCTCACCTTACCCCATAGGAATGAGAGTGGTCTGAGGGAGTTGCTAGAAGGGCATTGCCGCCCACCGTCTGGCAGCACAGGCTGGACTAGTGTCCATTGCAAAGATTGAGAAGTGTGGTAGGGACTGATGACAAGTGGCGGGCAGAAGTAAACGGAGGAAGAGGTGGTTTATTCCCTGGGGCAAGTCCAGTGTCACATGGGTGCTGAGGAAGCTTGGCAGGAGAGAGCCACGTGGTGTCAGCATGAGTGGACTGGATGTATGGCAGGGGGAGTCATACCTGCCAGACTGCTCCTGCTTGTGGGACCTGACCAGATGGGAGGCACCGGCACACCTGAGGGGCATGCTCTGGGACCCCTCAGTCATATGCAGTGGTGATGAGTGGGGCTGAGTGTCCACACTGCATGGGGCTCAGGGGTGAGCCTTTAACTCTTGGTGTTCACGTCCCATCTAGTATGAGGCTGGCATTTGAGAAGCAGCTTCCCAGAATGCTCCCTGCTGGGCCTGGTGAACTAACTGCTATGGGGCTGAGATCTTGATAAGAGAAGGTTTGGAAGGCACTGGTTACAACAGATGAAATAGAGCAGTGGCGGGGCCAGCAGGTGGCGTGGTGGTCGAGGGCACTGAGCTCCCAAATGGCCGGCTGTGGTTCAAGTCCTGAACTTGGTGGCTTGCTTTTTCACTTTCCCTTGTTCTCTTTCTCTGTCTCTGTCTCTCTCTGGTCAAACTGGAAAATAATAATAGTTAAATAAAATAATTCTTTAAAAAAATAGAGTGGTGGTTTGGCTGACACACCACTATGGGCTTTATTTTATACATAAATGTAGATCTGATCTTGGTGGTAAAAGCTACAAAGCAGAAGGGGAAAATGGGTGTCTTCTGGGAACAAAGCACTAGGCACTGGAGCTGGCCTAGTTTCTCACTTTCCCTCTGTCTCTTTCTAGTAAGCACATGCTCTATGGCAAAATTAAAAAAAAAAAAAAAAAAAAAAAAAAAAAGGACCACTAGTTGACATAATGGCTATGTCGCTGGACTCCCATGTAGTTGACTGTAGTTTGAGTCCTGGTACTGCTGGCTTAAACTCACGCCGGGCGCGTGTGTATGTGTGCCCAAGATCCCGGGAGGAGAATGGAGGAGAAGGGATTGCGGTGTGGCTGTCCCCCCTGGGGGGGGGGTGATTTCTCACTTTCTGTCTCTCTTTCTGGTGAGCATACGTGCCCTATAGCAAAACCTCTCAAAAATTTATTTTTGCATTACTATGATAATCTCACCCACAGTGCCAGTGTTTTACTATATCACTCATATACATGGTAGATGTAACCTGAAAATAAAAGTTGAAAGATGTGGGCCTATTACTAGAGTCCTATTGCTATTAATAAACAATCAAGGGGCCAGCAGGCGTCTTGGTGGTTAAGGGCGCTGGACTCCCAAATGGCCAACTGTGGTTCGAGCTCAGACCTGGTAGCTTGCTTTCTTACTTTCCCTCTCTGTCTCTCACTGGTGAGCGCATGTGCCCTATAGCAAATTCAAAATAATAATAATAATAATAATAATAACTCTTTTCAAGGAAATAACTAATCTAGTCCATCATCATATCATTACAGAAATGTCCCCAGGACGAGGGTACTCAGGTTTGCGGTTTCCATTTGATCTTTTTTTTTTTTTTTTTAAGAATTATTTTATTTAGCTTTACTTATTTATTTAAATGTGACAAGAGAGGGAGAGAGAGAGAATGGAGAGAGGGAGAAAGCAAGGAGAAAGTGAGAAAGCAAACTGCCAGGTCCAGGACTACAACCACAGTCTACCATGTGGAAGTTCAACACTCTTAACCATCACGCAACCTGATGGCCCCCCATTTGATCTTTCAGGTTGCAAAACAGAGGTGGTCTCAGCGACACAGAGCTTTACTCTTTCAGGCATATGGTAAAATAGAGGAAGATGGACCAGCAGCTGGCGTAATGGTAATATTGCTGGACTCCCACGTAGTTGCCTGTGGTTTGAGTCCCGAACCCAGTGGTTTAAATTCACACCGTGTATGTGTGTGTGTGTGTGTGTGTGTGTGTGTGTGTGTGTGTACCCAAGATCCTGAGAGGAGAAGGGAGGAGAAGGGATTGCGGCATGGCCATACCCCCTGTGGGGTGGTTTCTTGCTTTCTGTCTCTCTGTCTCTCTCTGTCTTTCTGGTGAGCACACATGCCCCGTAGCAAAAATCTCACTTAAAAGAAAAAGAATTTATCTGCTCTGGAATATGCTGGGGAAGTCTATTCTCCTGGGAGCACGTGCCTGCATACATCATTCCCATCCTATTAGGAACTCCTCTGGGCATCAGCTCCCATTTTGTTGTTGTTGTTGTTGTTTTGTTTCTTGTTTTTTGCTTTTGTTTTTGTTTCTAAGCCAGAGGACTGTGCTAGCCAGAGAGAGAAAGAGAGGGAGAAGAGAAAGCACACTCAGTGAGGCGTGGTCATGCCACAATTCCTTCTCCATTTTACCATCAATGTGGGAACCTGGGGCATGTACACATACATGCCTGGCGTGGTATTTTTTGGTAATTATTTATTTAATTTTATTTATTATTATTATTTGCCACAGGGCACATGCACTCACCAGAGAGAGACATAGGGAAAGTGAGAAAGCAATCTGCCAGGTCAGGGACTCGAACCATGGTCAGCCATTTGGGAGTCCAGCGCCTCAACAACCATGCCACCTGCTGGTCCTGCTTGGCATGTTTTTCAAGTCCTTGGGGCTGAGATTCCAACCGTGCAGTTGGCTGAGTGAGATTTGGTTTCCTCAACCACGGGACCAGCCCAGAACTGTCCTTCCCCTAAAGCTCTTTACCAACATTGTCCAAGATGGAGCAGGCATCTCAGGTTTCAAGACGATCTTTTTTTAAAAAAAAAATTATTCATTTTTTAATTTATTTATTCATTTTTTAATAATTTTATTTATTATTATTATTCAATTTTGACCAGAGTGACAGAGAGAAAGGAAGAGTGAGAAAACAAACCACAAGGGACTTGAACCATGGTTGGCCATGTGGGAATGGCCAGTGTATTAACCACCATGAAACCTGCTGGCCCCTCAAGATTATCTTATGGGGCCAGCATTTGGCATGGTGGTTGAGGCGCTTGGACTCTCACGTGACTGCCCACAGTTTGACTCCTGGGCCTGGTGGCTTGCTTTCTCACTTTCATTCTCTCTCTCTCTTTGCCTGCCTCTCTCTGATAATACATGTGTGCTATGGCAAACAAAATAATAATAATAATAAAGAAACTTAAAGAAATAATCATTTTGAAAAAGATTGTCTTATGTTCTTCAGGCCTGAGGCAACATAAACTAACGTCTGATAGCTATTATTTATCTCTCTAATGGAAATTCTCTAGTCCACAGTTTCAGCAGCTGTGCTGGGAGGTGTTCACGTCTTTTTTTTTTTTTTTTTCTCTGCTGAGGCCTAACCCATGCTCCATAGAAGGTTGTCAATCTCTGTGGAGTTGACCAACCTTAGCGGTTCCCCCTTGGAACATCCAGTCGGTCTTGCTCCATGGGTGGAGTTACACATCTTCGGTGTTACCATGCCAGATAGTGGGAACAACACTCCCAGTCATATAAGACCCACCCCTGTAACACATCCAGGTTAAAGAGATGCAGCCAGTTCGGGCCAGACAGGGCCATGGGGGTTAAGATGCTAGATCCCCTAAGGCTGACGGCAGAGTTCGAGTCATGACTTGGCAGCTTGAAAAAACACACCGGGCGTGTGTGTGTGTGTGTGTGTGTGTGGATACAAAATCTCAAGAGGAGAATGAAGAAGGAATTGCTGTGTGTCCATCCCCCATGGGGAGTGCTTTCCCACTCTTCCTTCCTACCCCGCAAACAGGTGTCCTGTAGCAAAAAATAAAAAAATAAGAGAGAGTGAGTGATGAATCCACTCCACTTAAGACCTCTTTAAACATACTAGTTTTCAGGGCCAGCAGGTGTTGTTGTGGTGTGGTGGTTAAGGGCACTGGACTCCCACATAGCAGACTATGGTTTGAGTCCTGGACCCAGTGGCTTGCTTTCTCACTTTCTCACTTTCTCTTTCTCTCTGTCCCTTTCTGGCCAAATTTAAATAAATAAATAAAGTTAAACAAAATAATTCTTTATAAAAAAATAGTTTTTATCCAAACTCTCACCTGAACCCCATCAACCCTTGCAGTTCCTAATGGCCCCCATTAGGACAATACTAACAAGTTTTGCAATTTAATTCTGTCACTTCTGTTCTGGAGTTAGTGCAGCCTTCTCCCCTGGATAAGAGCCCAGTCCTGTAAGAACTGCCCTCAGCTGCAAATCTGGGAGTCCCCTGGCTACGTACTTACTGGGTATGTGTTAGGGTTTCCACAACCCCTTCAGATTTGCTAGGACAACTCAGAATTCAGAAAAGCACCATGCTTATGATAAAGTTCTGTTGAGTCATCAGAAAAATCATGATGGGACCAGCAGTTGGCATAATGACTATGTCGCTGGATTCCCATGTAGTCGACCGCGGTTCGAGTCCCAGACCTGGTGGCTTAAACTCACGTTGGGCACATGTGCATGCATGCCCAAGATTCCAAGAGAAGAATGGAGGAGAAGGGATTGCAAAGTGGCCATATCCCCCATAGGGGGGTGATTTCTCGCTTTCTGTCTCTCTGCCTTTCTGGCGAGTGCATATTCCCTATAGCAAAAACCTCTCCAAAAAAAAAAAAAAAAAAAGTAATGATGCATTTTCACATAGAAAAACATAGAGAAATACATCATAACTTTCCCGATGACCCAATATTATAAGGCTAGGAATCAAGAACAGTCAGATGAAGGACACACAGGGTGAGGTCTGGGAAGGTTCGGATGCAGATTCAAAGGCACAGAAACTATATCCAGGATCTTCTCCAACCATGATGGAATTAAGCTTAGTATTAATCTCAGGAGAAACCCTTGTAAACACACAAACACATGGAAACTAAATAACCTACTTCTGAATAAGTTTATGAGTACTGAAATAAAAAGATCTATGGAAACAAATAATGAGTGCACGTGCTTCCATCATCTACAAGACATTGCAAAAACAGTCATAAGAGGGAAGTTCATAGCAATTAGTACACACGAAAGAAAAGATGGAAAGGTTACAAAAGGACAACCTAACATCATGCCTCAGAGAATCGGAAAAACAACAAAAAAATCTACAAAATGTCAGGAGAAAAGAAATAATAAAGATTCTAGCAGAAATAAATAAAATAGAAAATAAACTATATAGAAAATAAATAAAAGCAATAGCTGATTCTTAGGAAAGATAAACAAGATTGGCACACCATTAACTAATTAAGGAGAGAGAAAGGAACCAGATAAATCAAATTTGCAATGTCTCATCCTAGCCAATGCAATGAGACAAGAGAAGGAAATAATATTCATTCCAATAATGAAAGAAGAGTTGAAATTATCCCTGCTTATAGATGACAAGTTTGTATATGCAAAAGACCCAAGGTATCCACAAAAAAATTCCTTGAAGTAAAAAATTTATACACTAAGTTGGCAGGATACAAAATTAACTTACAAAAATCTATAGCATTTCTATACGAAAACAACAAGCAGACAGACAAAACTGAAGAAAGTAATCGCATTTACCATAGCCACAAGTAGTATAAGATACTTAGGAATAAAGGTAACCAATGAAGTCAAAGACCTGTATAAGGAAAATTATGAAAACCTTAAGCAGGAAATCAAAAAGGACACAAAAAAGTGGAAGGATTAATTCTCTCAATCCTGGATTGAGAGAATTAATATAATCAAAATGGCAATCTTACCCAAATTAATCTACATATTTAATGCAATCCCTATAAAATTACAGGACATTCTTGACAGATTGAGAAAAAACAATCATATAATTTGTATGGAATTGCAAAAAACCATATAATGACAAAGCCATCCTGTGCAGAAGAGTGGAGTGGGTGGCACTGCACTTCCTGACCTCTAAATATATTACAATGCTCTGATAATCAAAACAGCATGGTATTGGCACAAAAACAGACATGAGGACCAAGGGAAAAGAGATCCCAGAAATAAGCCTTAAAACATACAGCCAACTACCCTTTGACAAAGGATACCAGTCAATCCAGTGGGAAAAAGAAAACCTCTTTAGCAAATGGTGCTGGAAAAAGTGGGTTTCCACTTGCAGAAAGATGAATCTGAACCCCTATCTGTCACCATTAACAAAAATCACTCAAATTGGATCAAAGATCTAAACCTAAGACTGCAAATTAAAAAACAAAACAAACAAAAAAAAAACTGGTGGAAAACACTGGGGAAACTCTGGGAGACATTTGGGTAGGAAAAGACTTCTTAAGACCTCAAAGCACAGGCGACAATCCCCAAAATAGACAGGTGGGATTACATCAGATTAAGAAATTTCTTCTGCACAGCAAAGGACACCACAATTATTGTGAATCAACAATGCTCAGAATGGGAGAGAATTTTTGTTAAGTGTGCCTCAGATAAGGGACTGATAACCAGAATACACAGAGAACTAAAAACGCTTACCTGGAAGAAAATGATTATCCCAACTAAAAAATAGGAAAATGAGCTGAGTAAACAACTTTCTAAGGAAGACATACAAACAACCAAAAAGCATATTAAAAAATGCTCAATATTCTTCATTATAGGGGAGATGCAGATCAAAACCACAATGAGGGACCAGCAGTTAGCGTAATGGCTGTGTCGCTGGACTCCCATGTAGTCGACTGTGGTTCAAATCTCTGATTCGGTGGCTTAAACTCAAGCCGGGCACATGTGCATGTGTGCCCAAGATCCCAAGGAGAGAATAGAGGAGAAGGGATTGCAGCGTGGGCCATCCCCCCTGAGGGGTGATTTCTCGCATTCTGTCTCTCTGTCTCTCTCTGTCTTTCTGGCAAGCGCACATGTCCTAAACAAAAACCTCTCCAAAATAAAAAACAAAACAAAACAAAACAAAACAATGAGATATCATCTAACCCCAGCCAGAATTGTGAAGATTTAAAAAACAAAAAATGATAAGAGCTGGAGGGGATGTGGTGAAAGAGGAACTCTCCTACATTGTTGGTGGGAATGTAAATTGGTCCAGCCACTGTGGAGAACAGCATTGAGATTCCTCGAAGACTTTCAAATAGAACTACCATATGATCCAGCAATCCTACTCCTGGGTATCTACCCTAAGGACAGGAGAATGCTCAGTCAGAAAAACACTTGCACAATTCTATTTATTGTGGCATTATTCACAATTGCTAAGACATGGAATCAACCCAAATGCTCATAAGCAGATGAATGGATTGAAAAAGTGTGGCACATATACTTCATGGAATACTATTCTGTCCCGACC
>JAKSZU010000072.1:600000-967155 GCA_026018925.1 Tupaia tana
AGCAGTAGGGAGCCCCACCCACCCACAGCTTCTTTCTCTGTCAGTGTCTCTTTCTCTCCCTGCTTCTGTCTTCCTTTCTTTTTGTAATTTTTCCTTTTTACATTTTTTTAAGGCAAACTTGTTCTCTTGCTCTCAGCTCCACCTTTTATATTGTTAATTATTGCTTTGGTACTTCCGGCCAGGCAGGAGAACAAGGCTTAGGAAGAAGATTCCACATGGCTCCTACAAACTAGGTATTTCAGGGCAAATAAGAAGTGAAGATTTTCTACTGATAATTCTGTCTCCAGCAAACAAGCTAGCAGTAGAAAATCTCCTCCTTCCCCAGCTTCTGTCTTTGTTTCTATGTCTCTGTCTCTGTCCATCCTGCTTCTGTCCTCTTTTTTTTTTTTTTTGTAATTTTCCCTCTTTACATTTTTTTAAATGCAAAGTTTATTTTGCTCTCAGTTCCACCTTTTATCTTGTTAATTGTCAATCTGGTCCTCCCACCCATGCAGGAGACGCCAGGTCTTCAGAAGATTCCACATGGTTCCTGTGAACTAGGTATTTTAGGGCACATGAGAAATGAAGATTTTCTACTGATAATTCAGCCTCTAGCCAACAAGCTAGCAGTACAAAGCCCCCCCCCCACTCCCAGCATTCTATTTCTGTTTGTATCTCTGTCTGTGTCTCTCCCTGCTTCAGTCTTACTTTTTTTGTGATTTTTCATTTTTACATTTTTTTTCAAGGGAAACTTTTTCTCTTGGTCTCAGCTCCACCTTATATCTTGTTAATTATTCCTCTTGTCTTCCCACCAAATCAGGAGAGGCCAAGGATTCAGAAGAAGATTCTACATAGCTCCTTCAAACTAGGAATTTCAGGGTACACGAGAAATGAAAATTTTCTACTGATAATTCAGCCTCCTGCAAACATGCTAGAGGTAAGGAGCCCACCCCACCCCCAGCCTTCTATCTCTGTTGCTTTGTCTCTGTCTCTCTCTGGTTCTGTCTTGCTTTTTTGTATCTTTTCCTTTTTACCTTTTTTTAAAGGCAAAGTTTTTCTCTTGCTCTTAGCTCCAATTTATCTCTTGTTAATAATCACTCTGGTCCTCCCACCCAGGCAGGAGAGGCCATTCCTTTAGATGAAGATTGCATATGGCTCCTGTGAACTATGTGTTTCAGAGCACATGAGAAATGAAGATTTTCTACTGATAATTCAGTTTCCAGCAAACAAGATAGCTGTTAGGTAGCTCCACTCCACCACCAGCCTTCTATCTCTGTTTCTGTGTCTCTATCTCTCCCTCTTTCTGTCTTCCTTTTTTTGTAATTTTCCTTTTTACATTTTTTTCAAAGCAAACTTTTTCTCTTGCTCTCAGCTCCAACACCTTTTATCTTGTTAATTATTGCTCTGTTCCTCCTACCCAGGCAGGAGAGGCCAGGCCTTCAGAAGAGGATTCTATATGGCTCCTACAAACTAGGTATTTCAGGGCACATGAGAAATAAAGATTTTCTACTGGTAATTCAGCCTCCAGCAAACAAGAGAGTGGTAGGGAGACCCCCACAACCAGCCTTCTATCTCTGTCTGTTTCTGTCTCTTTCTCTCTCTTCTTCTGTCTTCCTTTTTTTTTTGTAATTTGTTTTTTTTATATTTTTTTAAGGCAAACTTTTTCTCTTGCTCTCAGCTCCACCACCTTTTTTCTTGTTAATTATCGCTCCAGTCCTCCCACCCAGTCAAGAGAGGCAAGGCTTTCTGAAGAAGATTCCACATGGCTTCTGCAAACTACATATGTCAGGGCACAGGAAAAATGAAGATTTTCTACTGATAATTATGCCTCCATCAAACAAGCTAGCGGTAGGAAGCTCCCCCCACCCCTAACCTTCTATCTCTGATTCTGTATATCTGTCTCTGTCTCTCCCTGTTTCTGTCTTCCTTTTTTTCATAATTTTCCCTTTTTACATTTTTTTAAAGGCAAAGTTTTTCTCTTGCTCTCAGCTCCACCTTTTATCTTGTTAATTATTGCTCTCATCCTCCCACCCAGGCAGGAGTGGCGATGCCTTCAGAAAAAGATTCCACATGGTTCCTGCAAACTAGGTATTTCAGGGCACATGTGAAATGATGATTTTCTACTGATAATTCAGGCTCCTGCAAATAAGCTGGCGGTATGGAGCCTCCCACAACCCCCACCTTCAATCTTTGTTTCTATGTCACTTTCTCTCCCTGGTTTTGTCTTTCTTTTTATTTGTAATTTTTCTCTTTTACCTTTTTTTAAGGCAAAGTGTTTTCTCTTATTCTCAGCTCCACCTTTTCTCTTGTTAATTATAGCTCTGGTCCTATCACCCAGGCAGAAGAGAGCAGGCCTTTAGAAGAAGACTCCATATGGCTCATGTGAACTATATATTTCAGGGAACACAAGAAATGAAGATTTTCTACTGATAATTCAACCTCCAGCAAACAAACTAGAAGCAGGAGATGCTACGTTTTCAGAAGAAGATTCCACATGGCTCCTGCAAACTAGGTATTTCAGGACACACAAGAAATGAGGATTTTGTACTGATAATTTAGCTTCTGGCAAACAAGCTAATGGTAGTGAGCCCCCACACCTCCAGCCTTCTACCTCTGTTTCTGTGACTCTGTCTCTATCTTTCTCTGCTTCAGTTTTTTTTTTTTTTTTTTGGTAATTATTTTTTTTACACTTTTTTTTCAAAGGAAACTTTTTCCCTAGTTCTCAGCTCTGCCTTTTATCTTGTTATGTATTGCTCTTGTCCTCCCACTCAGGAAGAAGAGTTGAGGTCTTCAGAAGAAATTCCACATGGCTCCTGCGAACTAGACATTTTAGTAGACATGAGAAATGAAGATTTTCTACTGATAGTTCAGCCTCCAGCACAGAAGCTAGTGGTAGGGAGCTCCCCCCAGCCCACAGCTTCTTTCTCTTTCTGTGTCTCTGTCCCTGTCTCTCCCTGCTTCTGTCTTCCTTATTTTTGTAATTTTTCTTTTTTACATTTCTTTTAAAGGCAATGTTCTTCTCTTCCTCTCAGCTTCACCTTTTCTCTTGTTAATTATCTCTCTGTTTCTCCCACCCAAGCAGGAGAAACCAAGCCTTCAGAAGAAGATTCCACATGATTTTTGCAAACTACGAATTTCAGGGCACACGAGAAATGAAGATTTTCTACTGATAATTCAGCCTCCAGCAAACAAGCTAGCAGTACAGAATCCCCACAACCCCAGCCTTCTATCCCTGTCTATGTCTCTATCTGTGTCTTTCCCTGCTTCTGTCTTCCTTTTTTTTGTAATTTTTCATTTTTACATTTTTTTCCAAGGAAAATTTTTCTCTTGCTCTGTGCTCCACCTTTTACCTTGTCAATTATCCCTATGATCCTTGCACCATGGCAGGAGAGGACAGGGATTCAGAAGAGATTCCACATGGCTCCTGTGAAGTAGGCATTTCAGGGAACATGAGAAATGATTTTTTACTGATAATTCCACCTCCAACCAACAAACTAGCGGTAGGGAGCCCTCCCACCCCCAGCCTTCTACCTGTGTCTGTGTCACTGTCTCTCCTTCCTCTGTCTTCCTTTTTATTGTTAATTCTTCTTTTTACATTTTTTTGGAGAGGTTTTTGCTATAGGGCGTGTGTGCTCACCAGACAGACAGAGAGAGACAGAGATAGAAAGCGAGAAATCACCCCCCCAGAGGGGATGGCCAGGCCGCAATCCCTTCTCCTCCATTCTCCTCTTGGGATCTTGGGCATGCACACACACATGCCTGGCATGAGTTTAAGCCACCAGGTCCGGGACTCGAACCGCGGTCGACTACATGGGAGTCCAGAAACATTGCCATTATGCTAACTGCTAGTCCCATCTTTTTACATTTTATTAAAGGCAAACTATTTCCTGTGGTCTCAGCTCCACCTTTTCTTTTGTTAATTATTGCTCTGGTCCTCCCGCTCAGGCAGGAGAGGCCAGGCCTTTAGAAATAGTTTCAATGTAGCTCCTTTGAACTAGGTATTTTAGGGCACTTGAGAAATGAAAATTTTCTACTGATAATTCCACTTCCAGCCAACAAGCTAGTGGTAGAAAGCCCCCTCACCTCCAGCCTTCTATCTATCTTTCTGTATCCCTGTCTCTGTGTCTCCCTGCTTCAGAAGAAGATTCAACGTTGCTCCTGTGACTAGGTATTTGAGGGCACATGAGAAATGAATATTTTCTACTGATAATTCTGCCTCCAGCAAACAAGCTAGCAGTAGGGAGCCCCACAACCCCCAGCCTTCCATCTCTGTTTCTGTGTCTCTGTCTCCATCTCTCCCTGCTTCTGCTTCTGTCTTCCTTTTTGTTTGTAATTTTTTCTATTCACATTTTTCTTAAAAGCAGCTTGTCTCTTGCTCTCAGCTCCTCCTTTTCTCTTGTTAATTATCATCCTAGTTCTCCCACCCAGGCAGGAGTGACCAGGCCTTCAGAAGAAGATTCCACATGGCTCCAGTGAATTAGATATTTCAGGATACACGAGAAATGATGTTTTTTAATGATAATTCAGCTTCCAGCAAACAAGCTAGCCGTAGGGAGCCCCCCTAAACCCAGACTTTCATCTCTGTTTCTCTATCTCTGTTTCTCCCTGCTCCTGTCTCCTTTTTTCTTTTTTACTTTTTCCTATTTACATTTTTTTAAAAACAAATCTTTTCTCTTGCTCTGAGCCTCACCTTTTGTCTTGTTAATTATCACTCTCATCCTCCCTGACAGGCAGAAGAATCCAGGCTTTCAGACAAAGATTTCATATGGTTTCTGCAAACTAGGTATTTCAGAGCACGTGAGAAATGAAGATTTTCTACTGATAATTCAGCCTCCAGCAAACAACCTAGTGGTAGAGAGTCTCCCACCCACATCCTTCTATCTCTGTTGCTGTTTCTCTATTTCTTTCTCTCCCTTTTTCTGTCTTTTTTTGTAATTTTTCTTTTTTATTTAAAGGTAATATTCTTCTCTTGCTCTCAGCTTCACCTTTTCTCTTGTTAATTATTGCTCTAGTCCTCCCACCTAGGCAGGAGAAGCCATGCTTTCAGAAGAAGATTCCAGATGGCTCCTGAGAACTAGGTATTTCACTGCACATGAGAAATGAAAATTTTCTATTGATAATTCAGCCTCCAGCAAACAAGCTAGTGGTAGAGAGCTCCCTCCACCCCTGGCTTTCTCTCTTTGTTTCTGTGTCTCTGCCTCTGTCTCTCCCTGCTTCTGTTTTCCTTTTCTTTTTTGTAATTTTTCCTTTTCACATTTTTTTGGAGAGGTTTTTGCCATAGGGCGCGTGTACTCACCAGACAGACAGAGAGAGACAGAGAGACAGAAAGCGAGAAATCACCCTCCAGGGGGGATGGCCATGCCACAATCCCTTCTCCTCCATTCTCCTCTCGGGATCTTGGGCACGCATGCACACATGCCTGGCATGAGTTTAAGCCACCGGGTCTGGAACGCAAACTGCAGTTGACTACATGGGAGTCCAGTGACATAGCCATTACACTAACTGCTGGTCCCCCCTTCACATTTATTTTTAAGGCAAAGTTTTTCTCTTGCTCTCAGATCCACCTTTTCACTTGTTAATTATCACTCTGGTCCTCCCAGCCAGGCATGAGAGGACAAGCCTTCAGAAGAAGATTCTATATGGCTCCTGCGATCTAGGTATTTCAGGTCATGCGAGAAATACAGATTTTCTAATGATAATTTAGCCACCAGCAAACTAGTTAGTGGTAGGAAGCCCCACCCCTACCGCAGCCTTCTATCTCTATTTTTGTGGCTCTGTCACTGTCTCTACCTGCTTCTGTCTTCCTATTTTTTGTATTTTTTCCTTTTCATATTTTTTTCAATGGAAACTTTTTCTCTTATTCTTAGCTCCAACTTTTATCTTGTTAATTCTCGCTCTGGTCATCACAACCAGGCAGGAGTGGCCAGGTCTTAAGAAGTAGATTCAACGTGGCTCTTGGAAACTCTGTATTTCAGGGCACATGAGAAATGAAGAATTTCTACTGATAATTCAGCCTCCAGCAAACAAGATAGTGGTAGAGAGCCCCCACACCCCCAGCTTTTTATCTCAGTTTCTATGTCTTTGTCTCTCCCTTTTTCAGTCTTCCTTTTTTGTAATTTTTTCTTTTTAAATTTTTTTAAATGCAAATTTTTTCTCTTGCTTTCAGCTCCAACTTTTCTCTTGTTAATTGTCACTCTGGTCCTCCCACCCATACAAGAGTAACCAGGACTTTCAGGAACCAGCAGTTAGTGTAATGGCTACGTCGCTGGACTCCCACGTAGTTGACCGCGGTTCGCGTCTCGGACCCAGTGGCTTACAACTCACGCTGGGCGTGTGTGCGTGCGTGCCCAAGATCCCGAGAGGAGAATGGAGGAGAAAGGATTGCGGCGTGACCATCCCCCCTGGGGGGTGATTTCTCGCTTTCTGTCTCTATGTCTCTCTCTGTCTGTCTGGTGAGCGCACGCACCCTATAGCGAAAAAACCTCTCCAAAAAAAAGAGTAACCAGGACTTTAGAAGAAAATTCCACATTGCTCCCAGGAACTAGGTATTTCAGGGCACGTGAGAAATGAAGATTTTCTACTGATAATTCAGCCTCCAGCAAACAAGATAGTGGTAGGGAGTCCCCCCACACCCAGCCTTCCATCTCTGTTTCTCTGTATTTGTTTCTGTCACTCCCTGCTTCTGTCTTTCTTTTTCTTCTTTAATTTTTTCTATGTAACTTTTTTTTAAAGCAAAGCTTTTCTCTTGCTCTCGTCTCCACCTTTTAGCTTGTTAATTATTGTTCTTGTTGGGACCAGCAGTTAGTGTAATGGCTATGTCGTTGGACACCCATGTAGTTGATTGTGGTTCAAGTCCAGTGGCTTAAACTCACGCCAGGCACGCGTGCGTGCGTGCCCAAGATCCTGAGAGGAGAATGAAGGAGAAGGGATTGCAGTGTTGCCATCCCCCCTGGGGGGTGATTTCTCACTTTCTGTCTCCCTGTCTCTCTGTCTCTCTCTGTCTGTCTGGCAAGCGCACACGCCCTATAGCAAAAAACAAAACAAAACAAAAAAACTCTCCAAAAAAAAAATATATATATATATTGTTCTTGTTTTCCCTTCTAGGCGGAAGTAGCCAGGCCTTCAGAAGAAGATTCAACGTGACTTCTGTGAACTAGGTATTTCAGAGAATATGAGAAATGAATATTTTTTACTGATAATTCAGACTCCAGCAAACAAGATAGCAGTCGGGAGCCCCACTCACCCCCAGCCTTCTATCTCTGTTTCTCTGTCTCTGTCTCTGTCTCTCCCTGCTTCTGTCTTCCTTTTTATTGTTAATTTTTCAATTATATATTTTTCTTAAAGTTAAGTTTTTCTCCTGCTCTCCACTGCACCTTTTATCTTGTTAATGATCACTCTGGTCCTCCCACCCAGACAGGAGTGGCCAGGCATTCAGAAGAAGATTCAACATGGCTCCTGGAAATACGTATTTCAGGGCACACAAGAAATGAAGATATTTTTACTGATAATTCAGCCTCCATCAAACAAGCTAGCGGTAGGAGCCTCCCCACTTTCAGCATTTTATCTGTTTCTGTTTTTCTGTCTCTGTCTCTCCATGCTTTTTCCTTCTTTGTTTTTGATTTTTTCCTTTTTACATATTTTATAAAGGAAAAGTTTTTCTATTGCTCTCACCTCCAATTTTTATCTTGTTAATTCTCGCTCTGGTCTTTTCACTAAGGCAGGAGAGGCCAGGCCTACAGAAGAAGATTCAATGTGGCTCCTGTGTCTAGGTATTTCAGGGCACATAAGAAATAAATATTTTCTACTGATAATTCAGCCTCCAGAAAACAAGCTAGCAGTAGAGAGTTCCCCCACCTCCAGGTTTCCATCTTTGTTTCTGGGTCTCTTTCTCTCCCTGCTTCTGTCATCATTTTTTTATAATTTTTCATTTTCACTTTTTTTTAAAGTCAGCTTGTCTCTTGCTCTCAGCTCCACCTTTTCTCTTGTTAATTATTGCTCTAGTCCTCCCACCCAGGCAAGAGTGGTCAGGCTGTCAGAAGAAGATTCCACATGGATCCTGTGAACTAGGTATTTCAAGGCCCTCGAGAAATGAAGATTTCAGCCTCCAGCAAACAAGGTAGCTGTAGAGAGTCCACCACCCCCAGCATTCTATCTGTGTTTCTGAGTCTATGTCTCTGTCTCTCCCTGCCCCTTTCTTCTCTTTTTTGTAATTTTTCCTTTCTATAATTTTTTTAAAGACAAAGTTTTTCTCTTGCTCTCAGCTCCAACATTTATTATCTGAATTCTCGCTCTGGTCCACCCTCCCTGGCAAGACAGGCCAGGTCTTAAGAAGTAGATTCTAGACAGACCCAGCAACAACTTCTGGCCAGCCAGCATTTCTGAGGCAGGGACACCAATGCCCACTCACCTTACCTGCAGACCCCAGCCCAAGCGTCCACCCACTAGGGAGGCCGCCATTACTTGCTGCTATGGATTTTAAGCTTCTTTATTCTCTTGTTAATTTCCTGTTCTTCCTCCTCTCAAAGTCTGTCCTGTTCCCATCTGCAGGCCACACACCCAGTGGCTGGCTTCTGGCCAGCCAGCAATTCTGAGGTGGGGACAGCACTGCCCACTCACCTAACCTGCAGAACCCAGCCCAAGCGCCCACTCCCTAGGTAGGTCAACGTTACTTGCTGCTTTGGATTTTAAGCTTCTTTATTCTCTTGTTATATTCCTGCTCTTCCTCCTCTCACAGCCTGTCCTGTACTCAGTTGCACGCCACAGACCAAGCGGCTGGCTTCTGGCAAATCCGTGCACCATGCTAATGTGCGGAATGCTACTTTTTCCTTATTTCTCTGTGTTTTGTTTGTTTGTTTTCTTGTGTTGTTTCCCCTAATACCCTCTCCTCTTCATCTTCCACCCTGCCAGAAGGAATAGACAGGTATATAATCAGATATCTGAAATCCCCTAACAACATAACTTTCTCTAGGATCTTCTCTTGTACTTATCCACCTGAAATAATGGAGATGTTTCTTTTTAGACACCTCAGTAGAGTACCCCTCTTGATACCACATTGGTAAGAGAGAGACATCAGCAAACATTAATTTGCAGCAAAAGGGAAAGTCACTTACTCCTAGTCAGAGTAACCTTCCCACAAGAGGTATTCAAAGTGAATACATCTTCTAATGACTAGAAGTAGAAGAAGAGCCTCAGGTATGAATAAACAAGGAAATACATTTCCATCAAAAGTACAAAGTAACTCCCCTCCATCTTTCATGCTAATGGATGATGTTACCAAAATGATGTCAGACAAAGAATTCGAACATTTATGGTGAACTAATTCTTTGAGTTTGAACAGAATAGAGACAACGAACTTCAAGAGATGAGAAAGTCATTCCAAGGTATTAAAGAAGAAATGGACACTCTGAGAAAGAACCAATGGAGCTATTAGAGATAAACTCTGGGATAGAGGAAATAGAAAACTCACTTGAAAGTATTAAAAGTCAATTAGACCATGCTGAAGATCAAATCTCTAATGTAGAAGATAAAACTTCTGACCTAGAAAGAACCACCAAAAAAGATAGAGAAAATAAAAAAAGAACATGAGGATAATATTCGAGAAATACTAGATTCCATAATACACCCAAATATAAGAATAATTGACATCCCAGAAGGTGAAGAAACTAATAACAGCATGGAAAATCTATTCCATGAAATCCTGGAAGAAAATTTCCTGAGTCTAGAGAGGCACTCAAGCATCAAGACCCAAGAAATACAAAGGACCCCAGTTAGAATCAACTCTAGAAGATCTTCCCCAAGGCACATCTTAGCCAGACTATCCAAGACCACAGATAAAGACATATACTAAAACTGGCAAGAGAAAAATGAGAAGTGACATACAAAAGTCATCCCATCAGGCTAACTTCAGACCTCTCAACGGAAACAATGCAAGCAAGGAAAGAATGGGAAAATGTATTGAAAGTGCTAAGAGAGAAACAATTTCAAACAAGATTATTGTATCCTGCAAGATTATCCTTCATATGGAAAAGAAAGATTAAAATCTTCTCAGACAAACAAGACCTGACCTGAAAGAATTCGCCAGCACCAGACCAGCTCTTCAAGAAACTGAACAAATTACTGTTCCAGGAAAACTAAAGAGCTAACAGAAAGAAACAAAGGAATAAAAGACTGCTGTGACAATGGCCAACTTAAACGTCGGGACAGATCCAGTTACATAGATAATACCACTGAATGTGAATGGATTAAATTCCCCAATCAAGAGACACAGACTGGCTGAATGGATAAAAAAAACAGAGACCCTCTATCTGTTGCCTACAGGAAACCCACCTCATCGTTAAAGATATGCATAGACTAAAAGTGAAGGGTTGGGAAAAGGTTTTCCATGCAATTGGAAACCAAAAAAGAGCTGGAGTTGCGATGCTAATTTCTGACAAAATACCTTTAAAACAAAAAGTGTTAGAAGAGACAAAGAAGGGCACTATATTGTAGTAAAAGGATCAATAGATCAAGAAGATATAACTCTTATAAATATCTACGTGCCCAACACAGGAGTCCCCAAATATATGAAGAAAAGATTGTTAGATCTAAAAAGGGAGATAGACTGCAATTCACTAATTGTTGGAGATCACAACACTGCACTATCCCCTCAGTACAGATCATCTAGAGAAAAAATGGATAAAGAGATAAAAGATCTGAATGATATCATAAATGAAATGGAAATAACAGACATCTATAGAACTTTCCATCCAAAAACTATGAGATTCACTTTTTTCTCACCTCCACATGGAACCTTTTCGAAGATTGAACACATCATAGGGCACAAAGCAAGCCTCTACAGATTCAAAGGCATAGAAACTATACCCAGAATCTTCTCTGACCATGATGGAATTAAACTTGAGTTTAATTTCAAGAGAAATCCTCAAAAATACTCATATACATGGAAACTAAATAACCTACTACTGAATGACTCCACAACTACTGATGAAATAAAGTCCGAATTCAAAAGATTCATGGTAGCTAATGAAAATGAGGACACGACTTTTCATAATCTTTGGGATACTGCTAAAGCAGTCATAAGAGGGAACTTTATAGCAATTAGTGCTCATAAGAGGAAGATGGAAAGAAGGCAAATGGATCACTTAACATCATGCCTCAGAGAACTGGAGAAGCAACAGCAAAATAATCCAAAAAACTCCAGGAGAAAGGAAATAATAAAGATCTGAGCAGAAATAAATGAAATAGAAAATAAGTGAACTATACAGAAAAGAAATTAAAGTAAAAGCTGGTTCTTAGAAAAGATAAACAAAATCGATACACCACTAGTGAGACATTAAGAAGAAGAGAGAAAAGAACCAGGTGAATCAAATCTGCAATGAAGCATGAAATATAACCACAGAAAAAGCAGAAATACAGGACATAATTAGAGGATATTATGAACAACTATATGCCAAGAAACAAGACAATCTGGATGAGGTGGACAAATTCCTGGATATGTATAATCCACCAAGATTGAGCCAGGAGGATATAGAAAGTCTAAGTAGGCCCATAACAAGCCAGGAGATTGAATCAGTAATAAATAGCCTTCCAACAAAGAAAAGCCCTGGCCCTGATGGATTCACCTCTGAGTTCTATAAAACTTTCAAGGAAGAGTTAATCCCCATTCTGCTCAAGATATTTCTAAAGATCCAAAAGGGTGAATTACTCCCTAATTCATTCTATGAAGCCTCTATCACCCTTATCCTCAAAACATAAGGACAGGACAAGGAAGGAAAACAATAGACCAATGTCTCTGATGAATATAGATGCAAAGATTCTCAACAAGATACTAGCAAACCATATCCAACAACTTATAAAAAAGATTATACATCAGAGAAGACTCCTCATGGCTACTGGGAACTAGATATTTCAGGGAACAGGAGAAATGAAGATTTTCTACTCATAATTCAGCCTCCAGCAAGCAGAGCTAATGTGGCAGGAGAGTTGAGCCCTTCTCTGAGAAGACTCCTCATGGCTACTGGGAACTAGATATTTCAGGGAACAGGAGAAATGAAGATTTTCTACTCATAATTCAGCCTCCAGCAAGCAAAGCTAGTGTGGCAGGAGAGTTAAGCCCTTCTCTGAGAAGACTCCTCATGGCTACTGGGAAATAGATATTTCAGGGAACAGGAGAAATGAAGATTTTCTACTCATAACTCAGCCTCCAGCAAGCAGAGCTAGTGTGGTAGGGAGCCCCACTGGCCTTCTATCTCTGTCTCTGTGTCTCTGAGGTATCTGTCTCTCTCTGCTCCTGTCTCTTCATTTTTTTTGGTAATTTTTCCTTTGTACAATTTTTTTAAAGGTAAAGTTTTTCTCTGGTTCTCAGCTCCGCCTTTTGTTTTGTTAATAATCCCTTCTGCTCCTTCCTCCCAGGCAGGAGAGTTGAGCCCTTCTCTGAGAAGACTCCTCATGACTACTGGGAACTAGATATTTCGCATGGGGTGTTTACACGCTGTGCGGTTTTCTATTTTGTGATTTTTTTCTTTAAAAAAAAAAGAAAAGTAATTATAATTTTTTATTTTTTTGTCTTTTTTTCTCTCTTTTTGTTGTTGTTTCTCTCTCTCTTTCTCATTTTCCTTTTTCTTGTCTCTCCACCCAATATCTACTGAAACTGCTGCACCAGTGATCACAACAGAATGGCAAACAGATTCTAGAACACCTCTGTCTGCTTGCTCCTGAACATTGAGGCTTAACTTCAAGAATTTGAAAGAAACACGCCATTCATCAGATGACAAGAAATCACTGCCGGATCACGAGAAATATGGGAAAACGAGAAATTACCTCTCCTCCACGGGAAAAGAGTAACTCTCCTTCATCCACAAGCAGTTCAGTGAAAGTCATGGAAATGTCTGATAAGGAATTTAGAGCATTCGTAATGTCGAAGCTAACAGAGATGGAAGAAAAGAGAGATAATGAACTGCTAAAGAGAAAGGAGAAAGAAGTTGCCAAGTTCCAGGAGATGAGGAAATTCTTGCAAGATCTAAAAGAGGAATTACACACTTTACAAAAGACTCAAACAGAACTGCTAGAGATGAAGTCTATAATACAAGAAGTCAAAATCTCCCTTGAAAGTATTAAAAGCAGACTAGATCATTCAGAAAATAGAATCTCAGATGTAGAAGAGAAAATGGCTGTCTTAGAAAAATCCACTACGAAGACTGAGAAAATGGCTCAAAAATTTGAGAATGATATGCGAGAAGTACTGGATATCATCAAACGTCCAAATATCTGGATAATTGGCATTCCAGAAGGTGAAGAGACCCATAAGGGCATTGATAATCTATTCCATGAAATCCTGCAAGAAAACGTTCCAAACCTAGAGAGGCATTCGAAGATCCAGTCCCAGGAAATACAAAGGACCCCAAATAGAATCAACCCAAGAAGATCTTCTCCAAGACACATTATAGCCAGGTTGGCCAAAACCGCAGACAAAGACAAGATACTAAGATTGGCAAGAGAGAAACATCAAGTTACCTACAAAGGACATCCCATCAGGCTAATAGCAGATCTCTCATTGGAAACAATGCAAGCGAGGAGAGAATGGGACAATATATTCAAAGTGTTACGAGAGAAGCAATTTCAGCCAAGAATACTGTACCGGGCAAGATTATCTTTCAGGTGGGAAGAAAAGACAAGAACATTCTCAGATAAACAAAACCTGAAAGAATTTACCAGCACCAGACCAGATCTCCAAGAAGTTCTCAAGGGTGTGCTGTATCAAGAAAATTAAACACAGACACACGGAAATAAGAGTCCAAAAACTATGAAAGTGGCCAACTTAATCATAGGGACAAGTCTGGAGTTGAATATTATATCCCAGAATTTAATCAGGAAAATTGAACCAGAACAGTAGATAAAAGTACATGGAACTGATAGGTTCATGCACCTTCCATTTGAACAGAATCCTAACTTGTTTCTTGGCTTTAAGCAAAGTTCCTTGGCATTTCTTTGAGTTAAGTTAAAACTGGTTTTCTTAGTAGTGATGAGTGAACTCACCACTGAAAGTAGTTAGATTATGTAGGAAATTGTGTGTTCAATGCAACGTGGGTGGGAAGGGAATGAAGGACAATTGTAGACACCAGAGGTGGTGTGAGAGTAGGGTGGGAAGGGACAGAGGGTCAGAAAGAGGGGTAGAAGTAATTCTAGGAACTAGTAATGGAAAATTTTTTGTAATGTGCATGATTGTATCACTATGCAGTGTGTACTGGATGGGAGATTGCATTTTGTATGCTGTGATGAAGCTTAGGGAAGGAATGTAAATTGAGTTACAAAAAAAAAGTTTCAGAAAAAAAAATATATATATATTCAATGACCGCAGTAGGATATGTAGCCACAGCTAGATGCTACTTTAAAGGATGCGTAAAGTAAGACTTGTGTTCATGGAAATGTGGGTATCACCTGTGTTTGCTATGAGGGTATTTGGATTGATTAGGGTCTTTGGCGATACAATAAAATGTGAGGAGAAAACAGTATAGAAAGCAAACATAGATACCAGAGACTGTGGGAGGAGAGTGGGAGATGGCAGAGGGTAAGAGATAGAGAATCAAGGATGGGGGAAAAAAAGCAAAACATACAGAAGACAAGAAATGGAAGATCATTTGCTGACAATAACATGTTTGTTGATGTGCTTGATTGAGACAATATATAGTGTACTTTGGATGGAAAATCTCATTTTGTATGCTGTAATGATGTTCAGTGAATGAATGCAAATAAATAAATTTAAAAAAAAAGAATATAGATCATGATCAGGTAGGTTTTATTCCAGGAATGCAAGGTTGGCTAAACATTCATAAAACCATAAGTGTGATACACCATCTTAATAGGAAAAAGGACAGAAACCATATGGTCATATCGATTGATGCAGAAAAAGCATTTGATAAGATACAACATCCCTTTATAATCAAGACGCTCAGCAAAATTGGCATACAAGGGTCATTTCTCATCACAATAAAAGCTATCTATGAAAAACCCATTGTGAACATCATACTGAATGAAGAAAAGCTGAAAGATTTCCCACTAAAAACGGGTACAAGACAAGGATGCCCACTTTCTCTATTCCTTTTCAATATAGTACTGGAATTCCTCACCAACACAATCAGAAAAGAGGAAAAAATTAAAGGCATCCAAATAGGAAAAGAAGAGGTGAAACTCTATTCGCAGATGACATGATCGTGTACATAGAAGACCCAATGATTTCCATGAAGAAATTTCTGGAAGTAATGCACAAATACAGTAAAGTTACAGGATACAAAATTAATATACAGAAGTCTATATCATTTCTATATACAAACAACAGGCAGACGGAGATACAACTGAGAAAAGTTATTCCATTTACCATAGCCACAAAAAGTATAAGATACTTAGGGATAAATCTAACCAAAGAAGTTAAAGACCACCACAAGGAAAACTATGAGAAGCTAAAAAAAGAAACTGAAAATGATACAAAAAAGTGGAAGGACATCCCATGTTCCTGGATTGGAAGAATTAATATAACCAAAATGGCAATCCTACCCAAATTAATATACCTATATAATACAATGCCAATCAAAGTACCAGACACGTTCTTCACAGATTTAGAAAAGACAATCATAAAATTCATCTGTAATAATAAAAGACCCCGCATTGCCAAAGCAATTCTACAAAAGAAGAGTGGAGTGGGTGGCATCTCACTCCCTGACTCAAAAATATACTATAAAGCTGCGGTAATCAAAACAGCATGGTATTGGCAAAGGAACAGACATGTGGACCAATGGAACAGAATTGAGTCCACAGGAATAAATTCCAAATCATTCAGTCAACTGATTTTTGACAAGGGGTACCAGGCAATCCAATAGGAAAAGGAAATCCTCTTCAGCTAATGGTGCTGGAAAAACTGGATTTCCACCTGTAGAAAGATGAATGAGAAACCCTACCTGTTCCCTTTGACAAAAATCAAGTCAAGGTGGATCAAAGATCAAAATCTAAGATCCCAAACTATTAAACTGCTTCTAGAAAACACTGGGGAAACTCTGGAAGATATTGGGGTAGGGAAAGATTTCTTACATAAGACCCCCAAAGCACAGTCAATAATCCCCAAAAATAGACAAGTGGGATTACATCAGACTAAGAAGTTTCTTCATGGCAAAAGACACAGTAATTAGTGTGAATCGAAATCCCTCAGAATGGTTAAATATTTTTGTAAACTATGCATCAGATAAGGGATTGATAACCAGAATACATAAGGAACTAAAGAAGCTGTTTGGAAAAAAGATGGTCAACCCTATTAAAAGATGGGAGAAGGAGTTGAAAACACTCACTAATGATGACATACAAATAGCCAGAAGGCATATGAAAAAATGCTCAACATCCCTCATCGTAAGGGAAATGCAGATAAAAACAATGAGATACCACCTAACCCCAGTCAGAATGGCTAAAATTAAAAAAAAAAAATGATAAGTGTTGGTGGGAGTGTGATGAAAGGGGACCTCTCTTACACTGTTGGTGGGAATGTAAATTAGTCCAATCACTGGGCAGAACAATTTGGAGATTCCTCAAAAATTTACAAAGAGAACTGCCATATGACCCAGCAATCCCATTTCTTGGCATCTACCCAAAGACAGAAGAATTTGTCATTGGAAAAGTGCTTGCACATTGATGTTTATGGCAGCCCTTTTCCCGATCGTTAAGACATGGAACCAAACCAAATGCCTCCATAAGGATGAATGGATTGGAAAAGTGTGGCACATATACTCTATGGAATACTATTCAGCCATTAAGAATAACAAAACTCTGGCTTTTAACAGAAAGTGGAAGAATGTGGAAGATTTACTGCTGAGTGAAGCAAGCCAGGCTATGAAGGAGAGACACTGTATGTCCCCACTGAATATATACCGAATGTCCGCACTCTATAACTGAAACTGATGAGCTAAAGGATGTACAAACACAAGAGATGGGTGTGAATGCCAGATGTGCTGTGTGTGGAGGAATGTGGACTGGGGAAGAACATTTGAAGTAGGGATATGAAGACAGCATTGTTGACAGTGAGGTAGTGTTGTTATATTTTGATCAACTAGACTGGGGAGAAATGTTCATGTATTGAAATGATCACCGTGTAAGCTAAAGCTAAATCATGTAATTGAATGTATTAAAAAATGTAAATAAAAATAAAATAAATTTAAAAAAAGAAGTAGATTCTACATGGCTCTTGGGTACTACGTGTTTCAGGGCACACAAGAAATGAATTTCTACTGATAATTACTGTGTTTTCCTCTAGCAAACAAGATAGCAGTAGGGATCCCCCCAACCCCCAGCTTTCTATCTCAGTCTCTGTGTCTCAGAAACAGAGACATCTGTTTCTTCCTGCTTCTGTCTTCCTTTTGTTGTAATTTTTTCTTTTTAAATATTTTTTTAAATGCAAATTTTTTCTCTTGCTCTCTGCTCTAACTTTTCTCATGTTAATTATTGCGCTGGTCCTCTCACCCTTGCAAGAGTCAGCAGGACTATAGAAGAAGAATCCACATGGCTCCAACAAACTAGGTATTTCAGGGAACATGAGAAATGATGATTTTCTTCTCATAATTCAGCCTGCAGGAAACAAACTAGCGGTAGGGAGACCACCTGCACCCAGACTTCTATTTCTGTTTCTGTATCTCTGACTCTGTCTCTCCCTGTTTCTGTCTTTCTTATTCTTTTGTAGTATTTCCTTTTTATATTTCTTTTAAAGCAAAGTTTTTCTTTTGCTCTCAGCTCCACATTTTATCTTGTTAATTAACACTCTGGTCTTCTCAGACATGTAGGAGAGGCCAGGCCTTCAGAAGAAGATTCTACATGGCTCGTGCGAACTAGGTATTTTAGGGCACACTAAAAATGAAGAATTTCTACTGATAATTCAGCCTCCAGCAAACAAGCTAGTGTTAGGGAGCCTTCCCAACTAGTGTTAGGGAATCCTAACCCCAGCCTTCTATCTCTGTTTCTGTGTCTCTGTCTCTTCCTGCTTTGGTCTTCCATTTTTTTTGTAACTTTTTTTTTTTTTTTTTTTACTTTTTTTAAAGGCAAATTGTTTTTCTCTTGCTTTCAGCTCCACCTTTTATCTTGTTAATTCTTGCTCTGGTCCTCCAAACGAGGAAGGAGAGGCCTGGCTCCTACAAACTAGGTATTTCAGGGCACACGAGAAATTATTTTCTACTGCTAATTCAGCCAATAGCAAACAAGTTACCTGTAGGTAGACCCCCCAGCCCCAGCCTTCTATCCCAGTTTCTGTGTCTCTGTCTCTTTCTCTTCCTCCTTCTGTCTTCCATTTTTTAAATAATTTTTCCTTTTCACATTTTTTTTAAATACAGCTTGTCTCTTGCTCTCAGCTTCATCTTTTCTCTTGTTAATTATCACTCTGGTCCTCCTACCCAGGCTAGAGAGGCCAGGCCTTCAGAAGGAGCTTCAACGTGGCTCCTGTGAACTACGTATTTCAGGGCGCATGAGAAATGAAGGTTTTCTACTGATAATTCAGCCTCCAGCAAACAAGTTAGCAGTAGGGAGCCCACCCTCACCCAGCTTTTTATCTCTTTCTGTGTCTCTGTTTCTTTCTCTCCCTGCTTCTGTCTGCTTTTTTTTGTAATTATTTCTTTTCAGATTTTTATTAAAGGGAAAGTTTTTCTCTTGCTCTCAGCTCCACCTTTTGTCTTGTTAAATCTCTTTCTGGTCCTCCCACACCAGAAGGATCGGACTGGAATTCAGAACAAGATTCAACGTGGCTCATGTGAACTAGGAATTTCAGAGCACATGAGAAATGAAGATTTTCTACTGATAATTCAGCTTCCAGCAAACAAGGTAGCAGTAGGGAGCCCACTCTCCCTCAGCCTTCTATCTCTTTTTCTGTGTCTCTGTCACTCCCTGCTTCTGTCTTCCTTTTTTTTTTTTTTTTTTTTTTTTTTTTTTTTTGGTAAATTTTACTTTTAACATATTTTTTAAAGGCAAAGATTTTCTCTTGCTCTCATCTCCACCTTAAATTTTGTTAATTATAGCCCTGGTCCTCCCACCCAGGCAGGAGAGGCCAGGCCTTCAGAAGATTCCATATGACTCCTGTGAACTAGATATTTCAGGGCACATGAGAAATGATTTTTTACTGCTAATTCAGACTCTAGCAAACGAGCTAGTGGTAGGGAGCCCCCCCATTCCTAGCCATCTATCTCTGTTTCTGTGTCTCTGTCTCTCCCTGAGTTTGTCTTCCTTTTTTTGGTAATTTTTCCTTTTTACATTTTTTTCTAGGAAAACTTTTTCTCTTGCTATTAGCTCCACCTTTTGTCTTGTTAATTATTGCTCTGTTACTCCCACCAAAGCAGGAGAGCCCAAGCCTTCAGAAGAAGATTGCTCATGTCTCCTGCAAACTAGGTATTTCTTCTCACATGAGCAATGAAGATTTTCTACTGATAATTCAGTCTTCAGCAAATACACTAGCAGTAGGGAGCCCCCACCCCCAGACTTCTATCTCTATTTCTGTGTCCCTGTCACTGTCCCTCCCTGCTTCTGTCTTCCTTTTTTTTTTCTTTTGTAATTTTATTTTTTTATCATTTTTTTAAAGGTAAATTTTTTCTCTTGCTCTCAGCTCCACATTTTATCTTGTTAATTATTGCTCTGGTCCTCCCAGACATGTAGGATAGGCCAGGTATTCAGAAGATGATTCAGCATGGCTCCTGCAAACTAGGTATTTCTGGGCACATGATAAATATTTTCTACTGATAATTCTGCCTCCAGCAAAGCTAGCAGAAGGGAGCCACCCCATCTCCAGCCTTCTCTCTTTCATTCTGTGTCTCTGTTTTTGTCTCTAGCTGCTTCTGTCTTCCTTTTCTTGTAATTTTATCTTTTACATCTTTTTTAAAGGCAATGTACTTCTCTTGCTCTCAGCTCCACATTTTCTCTTGTTAATTATTGTTCTGGTCCTCCTACCAAGGCAGGAGAGGCCAGGCCTTCACGAGAAGATTCCACATGGTTCCTGTGAACTAGGAATTTCAGGGCACAGGAGAAGTAAAGATTTTCTACTGATAATTCAGCACCCAGAAAACAAGGTAGCATAAGGGAGCCCCACATTCCCAGCGTTCTGTATCTGTTTCTGTGACTCTGTCTCTTCCTGCTTCTTTCTTCCTTTTTTTTTTGTAATTTTTCTTTTTTACATTTTTTTAAAGGCAAAGTTTTTCTCTTGCTCTAGGCTCCACCTTGTATCTTTCTCTGGTCCTCTTTCCCAGGCAGGAGAGGACAGGTATTCAGAAGTAGATTCAACATGGCTCCTGTGAGCTACGTATTTCAGGGCACATGAGAAATGTAAAATTTCTATGGATAATTCCGCCTCCATCAAACAAGATAGCAGTAGGGAGCCCCCTACACACCCAGCCTTTCATCTCTGTTTTTGTGTCACTGTCTCTCTCGCTGCTTCAGTCTTCCCTATTTTTTGTAATTTTTCCTTTTTCAATTTTTTTTAAATGCAAAGTTTTTCTCTTGCTCTCAGTTCAACCTAATCTCTTGTAAATTATCACTGTGGTCCTGCCACCCAGGCTGGAGAGGCCATGCCTTCAGAAGTGGATTCAATGTGGCTCCTGTGAAATATGTATTTTAGATCACATGAGTAATGAAGATTTTCTACTGATAATTCAGCCTCCAGCAAACAAGCTACCGGTAGGGAACCCACCCTCCCTTAGCCTTCTATCTATTTTTAAAGACAAAGTTTTCTCTTGCTCTCAGCTCCAACTTTTATCTTGTTAAATTTCGCTCTGGTCCTCCCACCCAGGCAGGAGAGGCAAGGGGTTCAGAAGTAGATTCATCGTGGCCTTTGTGAACTAGGTATTTCAGGGATCACAAGAAATAAAGATTTTTTACTGATAATTCAGCCTCCAGCAAAAAAGCTAGCAGTCGGTAGTCCCCCATCAACCCAAGCCTTCTATTCCTGTTTCTGTATCTCTGTCTCTCCCTAATTCTGTCTTCTTTTCTTTTTTGTAATTTTTTCTTTTCAAATTTTTTTAAAAGTAAAGTTTCTCTCTTGCTCCCAGCTCCACCTTTTCTCTCGTTAATTATCACTCTGTTCCTCCCAGCCTGGCAGGAGAGGTCAGGCCTTCAGAAGAACATTCGATATGGCTCCTGAGATCTAGGTATTTCAGGTCACATGATAAATGAAGATTTTCTACTGATAATTCAGCCTCCAACAAACGGGCTAGCGGTAGGGAGTCCCGCCCTTTCTGTAGCCTTCTATCTCTGTTTCAGTGTTTCTGTCTCTGTCCCTGCTTCTGTCTTCCTTTGCTTTATTGTAATTTTTTCTTTTCTCATTTTTTAAGGCAAAGTTTTTCTCTTGCTCTCAGCTCCACCTTTTATCTTGTTAACTATCGCTCAGGTGCTCCCAGAGAGGTAGGCGAGGCCAGGCCTTCAGAAGAAGATTCCACATGGCTCCGGTGAACTAGGTTTTTCAGGGCACACTAGAAATGAAGAATTTCTACTGATAATTCATCCTACAGCAAACAACCTAGTGGGAGGAAGCACCCCCACACCCAGCCTTCACTCTCTGTTTCTGTGTCTCTGTCTCTGTCTCTATCTGCTTCTGTCTTAATTGTTTTTGTAATTTTGCCTTTTTACATTTTTTTAAAGCAAAGTTTTTCTCTTGCTATCAGCTCCACCTTTATCTTAGTTCTTGCTCTGATCCTCCATTCCATGCAGAAATGGCCAGGCCTTCAGAAAAAGATTCAACATTGCTTCTGGGAACTATGTATTTCAGGGCACACGAGAAATGGAGATTTTCTACTGATAATTCAGCCTTCAGAAAACAACCTAGTGGTAGGGAACACACCCACCCCCAGCCTTCCCTCTCTGTTTCTGTGTCTCTGTCTCTGTTTCTTCCTGCTTCTGTCTTCATTTTTGTTGTGATTTTTCTTTTTCATATTTTTTTTTAAAGTCAGAGTGTCTCTTGCTCTCAGTGCCAACTTTTCTCTTGTTAATTATTGCTCTGGTCATCCCACCCAGGCTAGAGAGGCCAGGCCTTCAGAAGTAGATTCAATGAGGCTCCTGAGAACTACGTATTTCAGGGTACATGAGAAAGGAAGATATTCTACTGATAATTCAGCCTCCAGCAAACAAGCTAGCAGTAGGGAGCCCACCCTCCCTCAGACTTCTATCTCTTTTTCTGTGTCTCTGTCTCTGTCTTTCTCTGCTTCTGTCTTCCTTTGTTTTGTAATTTTTTGTATTTAAATGTTTTTTTCATGGCAATGATTTTCTCTTGCTCTCAGTGCCAACTTTTCTCTTGTTAATTATCACTCTGGTCCTCTCATCCATGCAAGAGTCACCAGGACTTTTGAACAAGATTCCACATGGCTCAAGCAAACTAGGTATTTCAGGGCACATGAGAAATGATAATTTTTTACTGATAATTCAGCCTCCAGCAAGCAAGATAGTGGTAGGGAGCCCCCCTACACCCAGCCTTCCATCTCTGTTTCTCTGTCTCTGTCTCTGTATCTGTTTCTCCCTGCTTCTGACTTCCTTTTTCTTTTGTAATTTTTCCTATTTACCTTTTTTTTAAAGCAAATCTTTTCTCTTGCTCTCATCTCCACATTTTATCTTGTTAATTATTGCTGACAGGTCTTCAGATGAAGATTTCATATGGCTCCTGTGATCTAGGTATTTCAGGTCCCACGAGAAATGAAGATTTTCTACTGACAGTTCAGCCTCCATCAAACAAGCTAGCAGTAAGTAGCCCCGACTCTTCTCCAGCCTACTATCTCTGTTTTTGTGTCTCTGTCACTGTCTCTACCTGCTTCTGTCCTTTTTTCTTGTATTTTTTTCCTTTTTTACAATTTACTTCATTGGACATTTTTCTCTTACCCTTAGCTCCAGCTTTCATCTTGTTAATTCTCACTCTGGTCCTCCAAACCAGGCAGAAGTGACCAGGCCTTCAGAGGAAGATTCCACATGGCTCCAGCGAACTCAGAATTTCAGGGCACACAAGAAAATATGATTTTCAACTGATAATTCAGCCTCCAGCAAACAAACTAGTGGTAGGAAGCCCTGCCCACACGCAGCTTTCTATCTCTGTTTCTGTGTCTCTCTGTCTCTCCCTGCTTCTGTCTTTCTTTTCTTGTAATTTTTTCCTTTTCATATTTTTTTAAAGGCAAACTTTTTCTCTTGCTGTTAGCTCAACCTTTTGTCTTGTTAATTATCTCTCTGGTCCTCACCGACAGGCAGGAGAGCCCAGGCCTTAAGAAGAAGATTCCACATGGCTCCTGAAAACTAGATATTTTAGGGCACATGAGAAATGAAGATTTTCTACTGATAATTCAGCCTCCAGCAAACAAGATAGCAGTAGGGGGCTCCCTCACCACCAGTCTTCTATCATTGTTTCTGTGTCTCTGTCTCTTTCTACATCTTTCTTCCTGTTTTTTTTTTGTAATTTTTCCTTTTTAATTTTTTTTTAATGGCAATGTTTTTCTCTTGCTCTCAGTGCCAACTTTTTTCTTCTTAATTATCACTCTGTTCCTCCCACCCATGCAAGACTCACCAGGACTCCAGAATAAACTTCCATATGTCTCCAGCAAACTAGGTATTTCAGGGCACATGAGAAAAGATTATTTTCAACTGATAATTCAGCCTCCTGCAAACAAGCTAGTGGTATGGAGCTCCCTCCACCCCCAGCATTCCATCTCTGTTTTTCTGTCTCTTTCTCTGTCTCTCCCTGCATCTTTCATCATTTTTCTTTTTTACTATTTCCTATTTACCTCTTTTTTAAAGCAAAGCTTTTTTCTTGCTCTCAGCTCCACCTTTTATCTTGTCAATTATTGCTCTGGTCCTCCCATCCAGGAAGGAGTGGCCAGGGCTTCAGAAGAAGATTCAATGTGGCTCCTACAAACTAGGTATTTCAGGTAACATGAGAAATGAATATTTTCTACTGATAGTTCAGGCTTCAACAATCAAGCTAGCGGTGGGGAGCTCTCCCACACCCCCAGCCTTCTATCTCTCTTTCTGTGTCTCTATCTCTGTCTCTCCCTGCTTCTGTCTTCCTTTTCTTTTTTTGTAATTTTTCCTTTTCAGATTTTTTAAAGGCAAAGTTTTTCTTTTGCTCTCAGCTCCACTTTTCCACTTGTTAATTCTCACTCTGCTCCTCCCATCCAGGCAGGAGAGGCCAGGCCTTCAGAAGAAGATTCAACATGGCTCCTGCAAATTAGGTATTTCAGGGTACACGAGAAATGAAGATTTTCTACTGGTAATTCAGCCTCCATCAAACAAGCTAGTGGTTGGAAGTACCCTCACCCACAGCCTTCTATTTCTGTTTCTGTATCTCTGTCTATGTCTCACCCTGCTTCTCTCTTCCTTTTCTTTTTGTAAATTTTTCTTTTCACATTTTTTTTAAAGGCAAAGTTTTTCTCTTGCTCTCAGCTCCACCTTTTATCTAGGAAATTATCTCTCTGGTCCTCCTGCCCAGGCAGGAGAAGCCAGGCCTTTCGGAAACATTCCACATGGGTTCTGTGAACTAGGTATTTCAGGGCAAATGAGAAATAAAGATTTTCTACTGATAATTCTGCCTCCAGCAAACAAGTTACCAGTAGGGAGCCTCACAGCCCCAGCCTTCTATCTCTGTTTCTGTGTCTCTGTCTCTCCCTGCTTCAGTCTTCCTGTTTTTGTAATTTTTCTTTTTAATATTTTTTTAAAGGCATAGTTTTTCTCTTGCTCTCAGCTCCACCTTTTATCTTGTTAATTATCATCCTGGTCCTCCCAGCCAGGCAGTAGAGGCCAGTCTTTCAGAAGTACATTCAACGTGGTTCCTGAGAACTACGTATTTCAGGTAACACCAGAAATGAAGAATTTCTACTGATAATTCAGACTCAAGCAAAAATATAGCAGTAGGGAGCCCCCCACCCCCAGCCATCAATCTCTTTTTCTGTATCTCTGTCTCTGTCTCTCCCTGCTTCTGTCTTCATTTCTTTGTAATTTATTCTTTTTAATTTTTTTAAAGGCAAAGTTTTTCTCTTACTCTCAGTTTCACCTTTTCTCTTGTTAATTATTGCTCTGATCCTCGCACCCATGCAAGAGTCGCCAGGAAGAAGATTCCACATGGCTCCAGCAAACTAGATATTTCAGGTCACACCAAAAATGATGATTTTCTATGGATAATTCAGCCTCCAACAAACAAACTAGAAGTAGGTAGGCCCCTACACACACAACCTATTATCTTTTTCGTGTGTGTCTCTGTCACTGTCTCTACCTGCTTCTGTCTTCCCTTTTTTTTAGTATTTTTTCCTTTTTACAATTTTTTTTCAAGGGAAATGTTTTCTCTTACTCTTAGCTTCACTTTTTATCTTAATAATTATCACTCTGGTTTCTCCAACCAGGCAGGAGTGTCCAGGTATTCAGAAGAAATTTCCTCATGGCTCTGAGAGCTAGGTATGTCAAGGCACATGAGAAATGTAGATTTTCTCCTCATAATTCAGCCTCCAGCAAACAAGCTAGTGACAGGGAGCCATCCATCACCCCCAGCGTTCTATCACTGTTTCTGTGTCTCTGTCTCTGTCTCTCCCTGTTTCTGTCTTCTTTTTCTTTGTAATTTTCCCCTTTTACATTTTTTAAAGACAAAGTTATTCTCTTGCTCTCAGCTCCACCTTTGATCTTATTAATTCTTGTTCTGGTCCTCCCACCCAGGAATGAGAGGCCAGGCCCTCAGAAGAAGATTCAACATGGCTCCTGCATACTGGGTATTTCAGGACAAATGAGAAATTAAGATTCTCTACTGATAATTCAGCCTCCAGCAAATAAGCTAGCAGTAGGTAAAACCCCCACCCACAACTTTCAGAAGAAGATTCAATGTGGCTCTTGCAAACTAGGTATTTTAGGGCACACTAGAAAAGAAGATTTTCTACTAGGTATTTCAACACACACCAGAGATGAATATTTTTTTACGGAAAATTCATCCTCTAGCAAACAAGCTAGTGGTAGGGAGCCCCGCATCACCCCCAGCCTTCTATCTCTGTTTCTTTGTCTCTGTCTCTCCCTGATTCTGTCTTCCTTTTTATTTTGTAATTTTCCTTTTGACATTTTTTTAAAGCAAAGTTTTTCTCTTGCTCTCAGCTCCACCTTTTATCTTGTTAATTTTCGCTCTTGTCCTCCCACCCAGGAAGAAGCCAGGCCTTCAGAAAAAGATTCCACATGGGTCCTGTGAACTAGGTATTTCAGGGCACACGAGAAATGAAGATTTTCTACTGATAAATCTGCCTCCAGCAAACAAGTTATCAGTAGGGAGTCCTCCTGCCCCCAGCCTTCTATCTCTCTTTCTGTGTCTCTGTCTCTATCTCTCCCTGCTTTTGTCTTCCTTTATTTTGTAACTTTTTCTTTTCAAATTTTTTTAAAGGCGGCTTGTTTCTTGCTCTCAGCTCCATCTTTTCTCTTGTTAAGTATCGCTCTGGTCCTCTCACCCATGCAAGAGTCGCCAGGACATCAGAAGATGATTCCACATGGCTCCATCGACCCAGGTATTTCAGGGCATACGAGAAATGATGATTTTCTACAGATGATTCAGCCTCCTGCAAACAAGCTAGTAGTAGGGAGCCCCCCACACCCAGCCTTCCATCTCTGTTTCTCCCTGCTTCTGTCTTCTTTTTTCTTTTGCAATTTTTTTTCTTTTTATCTTTTTTATTAAACCAAAGCTTTTCTCTTGCTCTCAGCTCCACATTTTATCTTGTTAATTATTGCTCTAATCTTCCCATCCAGGCAGAACTGGCTAGGCCTTTAGAAGACGATTCAACATGGCTCTTGCAAACTGGGTATTTCAGGGCATGCGAGAAATAAAGATTTTCTACTAATAATTCAGCCTCTAGCAATCAAGCTAGTGGTAGGGAGCCCCCAAAGACCCAGCCTTCTATCTCTGTTTCTGTGTCTCGGTCTCTGTCTCTCCCTGCTTCTGTCTTCCTTTTTGTAGTTATTTTATTCTTTTTACATTTTTTTTAATGTAAAATGTTTCTCTTGCTCCTGCTCCATCTTTTATCTTGTTAATTATCGCTCTGGTCATCCTACCCAGTCAGGAGAAGCCAGGCCTTCAGAAGAAGGTTCAACGTGGCTCCTTCAAACTACGTATTTCAGGGAAAACTAGAAGTGAAGATATTCTTATGAAAATTCAGCCTCCAGCAAACAAATAGCAGTAGGGAGCCTATTCATCTACAGCCTTCTATCTCTGTTTCTGTGTCTCATCTCTGTCTCTTCATGTTTCTGTCTTCATTTTTTTTTGTAATTTTTTATTTTAAATATTTTTAAAAGGCAATGTTTTTCTCTAACTCTCAGCTCCACCTTTTCTCTTGTTAATTATTGCTCTGATCCTCGGACCCATGCAAGAGTCTCCAGGAATTCAGAAGAAGATTCCACATGGCTCCAGCAAACTAGATATTTCAGGTCACACCAAAAATGATGATTTTCTATGGATAATTCAGCCTCCAGCAAACAAACTAGAAGTAGGTAGGCCCCTACACACACAGCCTATTATCTTTTTTGTGTGTCTCTGTCACTGTCTCTACCTGCTTCTGTCTTCCTTTTCCTTTGTATTTTTTCCTTTTTACAATTTTTTTCCAGGGGAAATTTTTTCTCTTACTCTTAGCTCCACCTTTTACCTTAATAATTTTCATTCTGGTTTTCCCAACCAGTCAGGAATGGCCAGGCATTCAGACGAAGTTTCCTCATGGCTCCTGCAAGCTAGGTATTTCAAGGCACATGAGAAATGTAGATTTTCTCCTGATAATTCAGCCTCCAGCAAACAAGCTAGTGACAGGGAGCCATCCATCACCCCCAGCGTTCTATCTCTGTTTCTGTGTCTCTGTCTCTCCCTGTTTCTGTCTTCCTTTTTTTTGGACTTTTCCCCTTTTACATTTTTTAAAGGCAAAGTTATTCTCTTGCTCTCAGCTCCACCTTTTATCTTGTTAAATTTTTTTTGAGATGTTTTTTCTATAGGGCGTGTGCACTCACCAGACAGACATAGACATAGAGACAGAAAGCGAGAAATCACCACCCAGGGGGGATGGTCACACCACAATCCCTTCTCCTCCATTCTCTTCTCGGGATCTTGGGCACACATGCACATGCACCTGGCATGAGTTTTAAGCCACCGGGTCTGAGACGCGAACCACAGTCAACTACGTGGGAGTCCAACGACATAGCCATTATGCTAACTGCTGGTCTCTAATCTTGTTACTTATCACTCTGGTCCTTCCACCCATGCAGAAGAGGCCAGGCCTTCAGAGGAAGATACCACATGTCTCCTGTGAAATAAATATTTCAGGAGAAATGAGAAATGAAGATTTTCTACAGATAATTCAGCCTCCAGCAAACAAGCAAGCAGTAGGGGACCCCTCTCAACCCTAGCCTTCTATCTCTGTTTCAGTGTCTCTGTCTCTGTCTCTCCCTGCTTCTGTTTTCCTTTTTTTGTAAATATTTTTCACATTTTTTTATAAAGGCAAAGTCTTTCTCTTGTTCTCAGCCCCACTTTTTCTCTTAATATTTATTGCTCTGTTCCTCCCACCAGGCAGGAGAGGCCAGGCCTTCAGAAGATTCCTTATGTTTCCTGCTAACTAGGTATTTCAGGGCACATGAGAAATGAAGATTTTTCTACTGATAATTCAGCCTCTAGCAAGCATGTTAGTGGTAGGGAGCCCCCTATTACCCCAACCTTCTATCTATATTTCTATGTCTCAGTCTCTGTCTCTCCCTGCTTCTGTCTTCCTTTTTATTTTGTAATTTTTCCTTTTTACATTTTTTTTTGGAGAGGTTTTTGGAGAGGGCGCATGCATTCGCCAGACAGAGAGAGACATAAAGACAGAAAGCGAGAAATCACCCCCCAGGGCAGATGGTCACACCGCAATCCCTTCTCCTCCATTCTTCTCTTGAGATCTTGGGCACACACGCACATGCGCCCGGCATGAGTTGTAAGCCACCGAGTTCGGGATGTGAACCACGGTCAACTAAGTGGGAGTCCAACAATATAACCATTACGCTAACTGCTAGTTCCCCTTTTTACATTTTTTTAAAGCAAAGTTTTTCTCTTGCTCTCAGCTCCACCTTTTATCTTGTTAATTATCATCCTGGTCCTCCCACCCAGGAATGGGAGGCCAGGCCCTCAGAAGAAGATTCAATGTGGCTCCTGCATACTAGGTATTTCAGGGCAAATGAGAAAGTAAGATTCTCTACTGATAATTCAGCCTCCAGCAAATAAGCTAGCAGTAGGTAAAACCCCCACTCCCAGCTTTCAGAAGAAGATTCAACGTGGCTCCTGCAAACTAGGTATTTTAGGGCACACTAGAAAAGAAGATTTTCTACTAGGTATTTCAGCGCACCCCAGAAATGAATATTTTTACTGATAATTCATCCTCTAGCAAACAAGCTAGTGGTAGGGAACCCCGCATCACCCCCAGCCTTCTATCTCTGTTTCTTTGTCTCTGTCTCTCCCTGATTCTGTCTTCCTTTTTATTTTGTAATTTTTCCTTTTTACATTTTTTTAAAGCAAAATTTTTCTTTTGCTTCAGATCCACCTTTTATCTTGTTAATTTTCGCTCTTGTCCTCCCACCCAGGAAGAAGCCAGGCCTTCAGAAAAAGATTCTACATGGGTCCTGTGAACTAGGTATTTCAGGGCACACGAGAAATGAAGATTTTCTACTGATAATTCTGCCTCCAGCAAACAAGTTATTGGTAGGGAGTCCCCCCGCCCTCAGCCTTCTATCTCTGTTTCTGTGTCTGTGTCTCTGTCTCTCCCTGCTTCTGTCTTCCTTGTTTTTGTAACTTTTTCTTTTCACACTTTTTTAAAGGCGGCTTGTCTCTTCTCTCAGCTCCACCTTTTCTCTTGTTAAGTATCGCTCTGGTCCTCCCACCCGTGCAAGAGTTGCCAGGAATTCCGAAGATGATTCCACATGGCCCCATCAAACTAGGTATTTCAGGACACATGAGAAATGATGATTTTCTACAGATGATTCAGCCTCCTGCAAACAAGCTAGTGGTATGGAACTCCCCCACACCCAGCCTTCCATCTCTGTTTCTCTGTCTCTGTCTCTGTTTCTCCCTGCTTCTGTCTTCCCTTTTGTTTTGTAATTTTTTTCTCTTTACCTTTTTTTTTTTAAAGCAAAGCTGTTTTCTTGCTCTCAGCTCCACATTTTATCTTGTTAATTATTGCTCTAGACCTCCCATCTAGGCAGAACTGGCTAGGCTTTTTGAAGATTCAATGTGACTCCTGCAAACTAGGTATTTCAGGGCACATGAAAAATGAAGATTTTCTACAGATAATTCAGCCTTCAGCAAACAAGCTAGTGGTATGGACCCCCACCAGCCTTCAGCCTTCTATCTCTGTCTGTGTCTCTGTCTCTCCCTACTCTGTCACCCTTTTTCTTTTTAATTCTTCTTTTTACATTTTTTTAATGGCAAAGTTTTTCTCTTGCTCTCAGTTCCACCTTTTATCGTGCCAATTATCGTTCTGGTCCTCTCACCCATGCAGGATTGGCCAGGATTTCAGAAGAAGTTTTCATTTGGCTCCTGGGAACTAGGTATTTCAGGGCACATGAAAAATGAAGATTTTCTACTGATAATTCAGACTCTAGCAAACTAGCTAGTGGTAGGGAGCCCCATGACCCAGCCTTATATCTCTGTTTCTGTATCTCTGTCTCTGTCTCTCCCTCTTTCTGTCTTCCTTTATTCTCTTGTTATTTTTCTTTTTACTTTTTTAAAGGCAATGTTCTTCTCTTGCTCTCAGCTCCACATTTTCTCTTGTTAATTATCACTCTGGTCCTTCCACCCAGGCAGGAGAGGCCAGACCTTCAGAAGAAGAATCCACATGGCTCCTATGAACTAGGCATTTCAGGACTCATGAGAAATGAGGATTTTCTACAGATAATTCAGCCTCCAGCAAACAAGCTATTCATAGAGAGCTTCCTGTGACCCCCAATCTTCTATCTCTGTTTCTATGTCTCTGTCTCTTTTTCTCCTTGCTACTGTCTTCCTTCTGTTTTTTGTAACTTTTTCTTTTTTTTAAGGCAAAGTTTTTATCTTGCGTCAGCTCTATTTTTTATCTTGTCAATTATCTCTTTGGCCTTCCCACCCAGGCAGAAGAGGTCAGGCCTTCAGAAGAAGATTCCAAATACCTCCTGTGAACTAGGTATTTCAGGGCAAATGAGAAAGCAAGATTTTAATTTATAAGTCAGCCTCCAGCAAACAAGCTAACAATAGTGAATCCCCCATACCCCAGCTTTCTATCTCTGTTTCTGTCTCTGTCTCTTTCTCTCCCGTCTCTTTCTCTCCCTGCCTCTGTCTTCTTTGCTTTTTAATATTTTTTTCCTTTTTCAATGTTTTTTAAAGGCAAAGTTTTTCTTTTTCTCTCACATCCATCTTTTCTCTTGTTAATTATTGCTCCGGTCCTACCACACATGCAGGAGAAGCCATGCATTCAGAAGAAGATCCCACATGGCTCCTGCGAAATGCGTATTTCAGGCCACAAGAGAAATGAAGATTTTGTGCTGATAATTCAGCCTTCCGCAAACAAGCTAGTGGTAATGATTCCCCCCAGCCCCCAGCCTTCAATCTATGTTTCTGTATCTCTTTCTCTGTGTCTCTCTATGTCTGTCTTCCTTTTTTTTTTGTAATTTTTTTTCCTTTTTACTTTTTCTTAAAGCAAAGTTTTTTCTTGCTCTCAGCTCCTCCTTTTCTCTTGTTAATTATCACTCTGGTCCTCTCACCCAGGCAGAGAGGCCAGGCCTTCAGAGTAAGATTCAACATGGCTCCTGCAAACTAGGTTTTTCAGGGCACATGAGAAATAAAGATTTTTACTGATAATTCAGTCTCCAGCAGACAAGCCAGTGGTAGGGAAACCCCCAGCTTCAGCATTCTATCTCTTTTTCTGTGTCTTTGTCTCTGTCTCTCCATGCTTCTGTCTTCCTTTTTTTGGTAATTTTTCTTTTTTACCTATTCTTTAAAGGCAATTTTCTTCTCTGGCTCTCAGTTCCACATTTTCTCTTGCTAATTATCACTATGGTCCTCCCACCCAGGCAGGAGAGGCCATACATTCACAGGAAGATGCCACATGGTTCTATAAAGTATTTTAGGACAAATGAGAAATGAAGACTTTCTACTGATAATTCAGCATTCATTACATAACCTAGTGGTAGGGAGCCCCCTCCCACCCTCAGCCTTTAATCTCTGTTTTCGTGTCACTTCCTCTGTCTCTCTGCTTCTGTCTCTTTTTTTTTTTTGTATTTTGTCCTTTTTATATTTTTTTTTCCAAGGGAAACTTTTCTCTTGTTCTTTGCTCCACCTTTTATCTTGTTAATTATCGCTCTAGACCTCCCACACTGGCAGAAAAGGCCAGGTCTTTGTAAGAAGATTCCTCATGGCTCCTGAGAACTAGGTATTTCAGGGCACATGAGATATGAAGATTTACTACTGATAATTCAGCCTCCAGCAAACTAGCAAGCAGTAGGGAGCCCCCCAAGACCCAGCCTTCTATCTCTGTTTCTGTATCTCTGTCTCTGTCTCTGTCTCTCCCTGCTTCTGTCTTCTTTTTTCTTGTTATTTTTCATTTTTACTTTTTTAAAGGCAACGTTCTTCTCTTGTTCTCAGATCCACCTTTTCTACTGTTAATTATCGCTCTGATCCTTCCATCCAGGCAGGAGTGTCCATGCCTTCAGAAGAAGATTCCACACGGCACCTGAGAAGTAGGAATTTCAGGGCACATGAGAAATGAAGATTTTCTAATGATAATTCAGTAGCCCCCTCTCACCCCAGCCTTCTATCTCTGTTTCTGTGGCTCTGTCTCTGTCTCTTCCTGCTTTTTTTTTTTTTTTTTTTGTAATTCTTTATTTTTATATATATTTTTTTTAAAGAGAAAATTTTTCTCTGGCTGTTACTCCACCTTTTATCTTGTTAATTAATGCTCTGGTTCTCCGACCCTGGCAGGAGAGGCTAGGCCTTTAGAAGAAGATTCCACTGGACTCCTGTGAACTAAATATGGGCTCACAAGAAATGAAGATTTTCTACTGATAATTCCGCCTCCAGCAAACAAACTAGCAGTAGGGAGTCCCACCACCCCTCTGCCTTCTATCTTGTTTCTGTGTCTCTGTCTCTTTCTCTATCTGCTTCTGTCTTCCCTTTTTTTTGTAATTATTTCTTTTTATATTTTTTTAAAGGCTATGTTTTTCTCTTGTTCTCAGGTCTCCCTTTTATCTTGTTAATTCTCACTCAGCTCCTTCCACCCAGCTGGAGAGGCCAGGCTTTCAGAAGAAGGTGCCGCAAAGCTCCTGCAAGCTAAGTATTTCAGGTCACATGAGAAATGAAGATTTTCTACTGATAATCCAGTCTTCACCAAACAAGCTAGCTGTAGGGAGTCCCACCCCCCCCCCAACCTTCTATCTCTGTTTCTGTTTCTTTGTCTCTGTTACTCCCTGCTTCTGTCTTCTTTTTTTTTTGTAATTTTTCTTTTTTATTTTTTAAATGGCAATGTTCTTCTCTTTCTCTCAGCTCCACCTTTTCTCTTGGTAATTGTTGCTCTAGTCCTCTGAGCTAGGCAGGAGAGGCCAGGCCTTCAGAAGAAGATTACACATGGCTCCTATGAAGTAGGTATTTCAGGGCACAGGAGAAATGAAGATTTTCTAATGATAATTCAGCCTCCAGCAAACAAGCTATCAATAGGGAGCCCCCTCTGACACTCAGCCTTTTATCTATGTTTCTGTATCTCTGTCTCTGTCTCTCCCTGTGTCTGTCTTCCTTTTTTGTAATTTTTCCTTTTTATTTTTTTAAAGCAAAGTTTTCTCTTGCTCTAAGTTCCACCTTTTCTTTTGTTAATTCTTGCTCTGGTTCTCCCACCCAGGCAGGAGAGGCCAGTCTTCAGAAGAAGATTCAACGTGGCTCCTGCAAACTAAGTATTTCAGGGAACACGAGAACTGAAGATTTTTAATGATAATTCAGGCTCCAGCAAACAAGCTAGTGATAGAGACCCCACACACCCTCAGTCTTCTATCTCTTCTGCTGTATCTTTGTCTCTGTCTCTCCCTGCATCTGTCTTCCTTTTTTTAAATTTTTCTTTTTTACATATTCTTTAAAGGCATTTTCCTTCTCTTGCTCTCAGCTCCACATCTTCTCTTGTTAATTATTGCTCTGGTCCTCCCACCCAGGCAGGAGTGGCCATACCTTCACAAGAAGATTTCACATGACTCCTAGAAACAACATATTTTAAGGCAAATGAGAAATGAAGATTTTCTAGTGATAATTCAGCCTTCAGCACATAAGCTAGTGGTAGGGAGTCTCCACCCACCCTCAGCCTTTAATCTCTGTTTCTGAGCCTTTGTATCTGTCTCTCCCTGCTTCTGCCTTTTTTTTTTTGTATTTTTTCCTGTTTATATTTTTTTCAAGGCAAAGTTTTTCTCTTTTTCTCTGTTCTACTATTTCTCTCATTAATTATCACTCTACTTCTCCCAACCAGGTAGGAGAGGCCTGGCCTTCAGAAGAAGATTCCAAATGGCTCCTGCCAACTCGTTATTTCAGGGCACACTAGAAATGAAGAATTTCTAATGATAATTTAGCCTCCAGCAAAGAAGCTAGCGGTAGTGAGACCCCCACAACCAGTCTTCCATCTGTGTTTCTGTTCCTCTATCTCTGACTCTCCCAACGTCTGTCTTCCTTTTTTTTGTTTTGTTTTTGAGAGGTTTTTCACTATACGGCATGTGCACTCACCAGAAAGACAGAGACATAGAGACAGAAAGCAAGAAATCACCCCCCAGTGGGGATGGTCACACCACAATCCCTTCTCCTCCATTCTCCTCTTGGGATCTTGGGCACGCACGCACACATGCCCGGCGTGTTTTAAGCCAACGGGTCTGGGATGTGAACCGTAGTCGACTATGTGAGAGTCCAGCGACATAGCCATTACGCTAACTGCTGGTTCCCTCTTCCTTTTGTTTTTTGCAATTTTTCCTTTCTACGTTTTTTTTAAAGGCAAAGTTTTTTTTTTACCCTCAGCTCCACCTTTTATCTTCTCAATTATCACTATGGTTCTCACAACCAAGCAGGAGAGGCCAGGCCTTCAGTAGAAGATTCCACATGGTTCCTGAGAACTAGGTATTTCAGGGCACATGATAAATGAAGATTTTCTGATAATTCAGCCTCCAGCAAACAAGCTACCGGTAGGGAGCCCACCCCACCTGCAGCCTTCTATCTCTGTTTCTGTATCTCTGTCTCTGTCTCTCCCTGCTTCAGTCTTCAATATTTTGAATTTTTCTTTTTTACATTTTTTAAAGGCAATGTTCTCTTGCTCTCAGCTCCACCTTTTCTTTTGTTAATTATCACTCTGCTCCTACCAGCCAGGCAATAAAAGCCAGGCCTTCAGAATAAGATTCCACATGGTTTCTAAGAATAGGGTATTTCAGGGCACATGAGAAATGAAGATTTTCTACTAATAATTCAGCCTCCAGCAAGCAAGCTAGTGGTAGGGAGCACACCCTCATCCCCACCCTTCTATCTCTTGTACTGTGTCTCTGTTTCTGTCTCTCCCTGCTTCTGTCATTCTTTTCTTTGGTAATTTTTCCTATTTACATTTTTTTCCAAGGGAAAATTTTCTCTTGCCATTAGCTCCAATATTTATCTTGTTAATTATTGCTCTGATTCTTCTACCCAGGCAGGAGAGGCCAGGCTTTCAGAAGAATGTACCACATGGCTCCTGCAAAATAAGTATTTCAGGGAAAATGAGAAATGAAGATTTTCTTCTGATAATTTAGCCTCCAGCAAACAATCTAGTGGAGGAAGACCATCACCCCCAGCCTTTTATTTCTGTTTTGGTGTTTCAGTCTATTTCTCTGCTTCTGTCTTCCTTTTTTTGGTAATTTTTCCTTTTTATGTTTTTTTTTTAAAGGCAATGTTTTTCTCTTTCTCTCAGCTCCACCTTTTAGCTTGTTAATTATCTCTCTGGTCCTCCTACCCAGGCAATAGAGGCCAGGCCTTCAGAAGAAGGTACCACATGCCTCCTTCGAAATAAGTATTTCAGGGAAAATGAGAAATGAAGGTTTTCTTCTGATAATGCAGCCTCCAGCAAACTAGCTATTGGTAGGGACCCCCCCACCCCAAGTCTTTTATCTCTGTTTCTGTATCTCTGTCTCTGTCTCTCCCTGCTTCTGTCTTCCTTTTTTTCTTGTAATTTGTCTTTGTTTACTTTTGTTTAAAGGCAATGTTCTTCTCTTGCTCTGAGCTCCACCTTTTCCCTTGTTAATTATTGCTCTGGAGTTCCCAGACAGACAGGAGAGGCCAGGCCTTCAGATGAAGATTCCACATAGCTCCTGCAAACTAGGTGTTGCAGGGCACCAATGGTAATGAAGAATTTCTACTGTAATTCAGCCTCCAGCAAACAATCTAGCAGTAGTGAGACCATCACCTCCCAGCCTTTTATCTCTGTTTCAGTGTTTCAGTCTATGTCTCTCTATGCTTCTGTCTTCCTTTTTTGTAATTTTTTCTTTTTACATTTTTTTAAAGGCAAAGTTTTTCTCTTTCTCTCAGTTCCACTTTTTATCTTGTTATTTATCGCTCTGGTCCTCCAACCCAGCAGGAGAGGCCAGGCCTTCAAAAGAAGATACTACATGGCTCCTGCAAAATAAGTATTTCAGGGAAAATGAAAAAATGAAGACATTTCTACTGATAATTCCACCTGCAGCAAACAAGCTAGTGGTAAGGAGCAAATTTTTTAAAAATATTTCTTTTTTACCTATTTTTTTTTTGGGGGGGGTTATTTGTGATAGGGCATGTGCACTTACCAGACAGACAGAGAGAGACAGAGTGACGGAGAGAAATCACCTCCCAGGGGAAATAACGATGCCACAATCCCTTCTACTCCATTCTCCTCTCATGATCTTGGGCACACACATACATGTGCCTGGCATGAGTTTTAAGCCACCGGATCCAGGATGCGAACTGTGGTCAGCTACATTGGAGTCCAGCGACATAGCCATTACACTAACTGCTGGTCCCCTTTTTACATTTTTTTGAAGGTAATGTTCTTCTCTTGCTCTAAGCTCCATCTTTTCTCTTGTTAATTATCATTCTTGTCCTCTCACCTATGCAAGAGGGGCCACACCTTCATAAGAAGATTCCACATGGCTCCTATAAACTAGGTATTTTGGAGACACACCCAAAAAAAAGATTTTTTACTGATAATTCAGCCTCCATCAAACAAGCTAGTGGTAGGGAGCCCCCTCCACCCCAGCATTTTATCTATGTTTCTGTGTCTATGTCTCTGTCTCTCCCTGCTTCTATTTCCCTTTTATTTTTGTAATTTACACTTTTTACATTTATTTTCAGGGGAAAATTTTTCTCTTGCTCTCAGCTCCAATTTTTCTCTTGATAATTATTGCTCTGGTCCTCCCATCCAGGCAGGAGAGGCCAGGTCTTCAGAAGAAGAATCCAAATGGCTCATGAGAACTAGGTATTTATGGAACATGAGAATTGAAGATTTTCTACTGATGATTCAGCCTCCAGCAAACAAGCTACTGGTAGGGAGCCCCCCGCCATCTACAGTCTTCTATCTATGCTTCTGCATCTCTGTCTCTGACTCTCCCTGTTCTGTCTTCCAGTTTTTTTTGGAATATTTCTTCTTTACATTTTTTTAAAGGCAACATTTTTCTCTTGCTCTCAGCTCTACCTTTTCTTTTGTTAATTATCACTCTAGTCTTCCCTCGCAGGAAGGAGAGTCCAGGCCTTCAGAAGAAGATTCCACATGGTTCCTGCAAACTAGGTATTTCACAGCACATGAGAAATGCAGATTTTCTATTGGTAATTCAGCCTCCAGCAAACAAGCTAGCAGTAGGGGTCCCCCCACCCCCAGCCTTCTATCTCTGTTTCTGTTTCTCTCTGTCTCTCTCTGCTTCTGTCTTCTTTTTTTGTGATTTTTCTTTTCACTTTTTTTAAGGGCAATATTCTTCTCTTGCTCTCAGCTCCATCTTTTTTCTTGTTAGTTATCGCTCTGCTTCTCCCACCAACACAGGACAGGCCAGGCCTTCACCAGAAGATTCCACATGGCTCCTGTGAACTAGGTATTTCAGGGCACATGAGAACTCACAATTTTCTACTGATAATTCAGCCTCCAGCAAACAAGCTACTGGTAGGGTGACCCCCCAACCTCCAGCCTTCTATCTCTGTTTCTGTATCTCTGTCTCTGTCTCTCCTTTCTTCTGTCTTCCTTTTTTAGGAATTTTTTATTTTTACATTTTTTTTAAAAGCAATATTCTTCTCTTGCTCTCATCTCCACCTTTTCTTTGGTTAATTATCACTCTGCTCCTACCACCCAGGCAGTAGCGGTCAGGCCTTCAGAAGAAGATCCCACATGGCTCTTAAGAACAAGGTATTTCAGGGCACACAAGAAATGAAGATTTTCTACTGATAATTCAGCCTCCAGCAAACAAGCTAGTGGCAGGAAGCACATCCTCACCCCCAGCCTTCTATCTCTGTTACTGTGTCTCTGTCTATGTCTCTCCCTGCTTCTGTCATATTTTTTTTGGTAATTTTTCTCATTTACATTTTTTTAAGGGAAACTTTTTCTCTTACCATTAGCTCCGCCATTTATAATGTTAATTATTGCTATGGTCCTCCTACTGAAGTAAGAAAGGCCAGGCCTTCAAAAGAAGATTCCACATGGCTCCTGCATACTTGGTATTTTAGGGCACACAAGAAATAAAGATTTTCTACTGATAATTCAGCCTCCAGCAAACAAGCTATCAGTAGGGAGACCCTGCCCCATGCCCCCAGCCATCTATATCTGTTTCTGTGTCTCTGTCTTGGTCTCTCAGAGACACAGTAACAGAGATAGAAGGCTGCTTGGTGAGCCCTCCCTACAGTTGGCTTGTTGTAGGAGGCTGAATTATCATTAGAAAATCTTCATTTCTCATGTGCCCTGAAAAACGAAGTTCACAGGAGCCATGTAAAATTTTCTGAAGACATGGCCTCTCAGGTCTGTCTTCTTTTTTTTTTTTTTGTAATTTTTCCTTTTTACATTTTTTTTTCAAGGAAAACTATTTCTCTTGCTGTCAGCTCCACCTTTTCTCTTGTTAATTATCACTCTGGTCCTCCCACCCAGGCAGGAGAGGCCAGGCCTTCAGAAGTTTCCACATGGCTCCTAAGAACAAGGTATGTCAAGGCACACGAGAATTAAAGATTTTCTACTGATAATTCAGCCTCCAGCAAGCAAACTAGCGGTAGAAAGCACACCCTCACCAGCACCCTTCTATCTTTGTTACCGTGTCTCTGTCTCTCTCTGCTTATGTCATTTTTTCTTTTTTTTGGTAACTTTTCCTATTTACTTTTTTTTTCCCCCAAGGGAAACTTTTTCTCTTGCCATTAGCTCCACCATTTATCTTGTTAATTATCGTTCTGGTCCTCCTACCATGGCAGGAGAGGCCAGGCCTTCAGAAGGTACCACATGGCTCCTGTGAAATAAGTATTTCAGGAAAATGAGAAATGAAGACTTTCTTCTGATAATTCAGCCTTCAGCAAACTAGCTAGTGGTAAGTAGCCACCCACCCCCAGTCTTTTATCTCTGTTTCTGTATCTCTGTCTCTGTCTCTCCCTGCTTCTGTATTCTTTTTTTCTTGTAATTTTTCTCTCTTAGTTTTTTTTAAAGGCAATGTTCGTCTCTTGCTTTGAGCTCCACATTTTCTCTTGTTAATTATCGCTCTGGTGTTTCCAGACATGCAGGAGAGGCCAGGCCTTCAGATGAAGATTCCACATAGCTCTTGTGAACTAGATATTTCAGGGCACACTGGTAATGAAGAATTTCTACTGATAATTCAGCCTCCAGCAAACAATCTAGTGGTAGTGAGACTGTCACCTCTAGCCTTTTATCTCTGTTTCGATGTTTCAGTCTATGTCTCTCTCTGCTTCTGCCTTTTTTTTTGTAATTTTTCCTTTTTACATTTTTTTAAACGCAAAGTTTTTTTCTTTCTCTCAGCTCCACCTTTTGTCTTGTTTATTATTTCTCTGGTCCTCCAACTCAGTTCTTCTCTTGCTCTCAGTTCCACCTTTTCTCTTGTTAATTATTACTCTAGTCCTCCCAACTAGGTAGAAGAGGCCATGTCTTCAGAAGATTTTACATGGCTCCTGTGAACTTCATTTTTCAGGGCACACGAGAAATGAAGATTTTCTAATGATAATTCAGCCTCCTACAACAAGCCAGCTGTAGGGAGGGCTCACCAACCCCAGCCTTCTATCTCTGTTACTGTGTCTCTGTCTCTGTTTCCCCCTGCTTCTGTCTTCCTTTTTTTGTAATTTTCCCTTTTTACTTTTTATTTAAAGCAAAGTTTTTCTCTTTCTCTTAGCTCCACCTCTTATATTGTTAATTATCCCTCTGGTCCTCCCACCCTGGCAGAAGCCAGGCCTTCAGAAGATTCTACTTGGCTCCTGTGAACTAGGTAGTTTAGGGCACATGAGAAATGAAGATTTTCTACTGATAATTCAGCCTTCAGCAAACAAGCTAGCAGTAGGGAGCCCCCCCACCTCCAGTCTTCTATCTCTGTTTCTGTATCTCTGTCTCTGTCTCTCCCTGTTTCTGTCTTCCTTTTTTGTAATATTTTCTTCTTTTCATTTTTTTTTTTTAAGAAAAGTTTGTCTCTTGCTCTCAGCCCCACCTTTTATCTTGTTAATTATCACTCTGGTCCTCCCAGAGAGGCAGGAGAGTCCAGATCTTCATAAGATGATTCCACATGGTTCCTGAGAACTAGCTATTTCATGGCACAGTATAAACTCAGAATTTCTTTTCTTTTTTTGAGAGGTTTTCTCTATAGGGCGTGTGCACTCACCAGACAGACAGAGAAAGACATAGAGATAGAAAGTGAGAAATCACCCCCTGGGGTGATGGTTATGCCGCAATCCCTTCTCCTCCATTCTCCTCTTGGGATCTTGGGCATGCACGCACATGCACTCAGCGTGAGTTTTAAGCCACCGGGTCTGGGACGTGAACCGCAGTGGACTGTGTGGGAGTCCAGTGACATAGCCATTATCCTAACTGCTGGTTCCCATAAACACAGAATTTCTACTGATAATTCAGTCTCCAGCAAACAAGCTAGTAGTTGGGAGCCCCCCACCCCCAGCCTTTTATATTTGTTTCTGTGTCTCTGTCTCTGTCTCTCCCTGCTTCTGTCTTTTTTTGGTAATTTTTCCTTTTTACATTTTTTTAAAGTCAAAGTTTTTCTCTTGTTCTCAGCTCCACATTTTATCTTGTTAATTATTGTTCTGGTCCTCCAACCCAGGCAGGAGAGGCCAGGCCTTCAGAAAAAAATTTTTATGGCTCCTGCGAACTAGGTATTTCAGGGCACATGAGAAATGAAGATTTCCTACTGATAATTCAGCCTCAGCATAGAAGCTAATGGTAGGGGACCCCTCCCTACCTTGTGGATGAGTATCTGAGTCCCTCCCAGCTACTGAGATCCTCTCACCAATTTAGTAGCTTTAACTCAAACCTTTCCAATGCTTATCTGTGTAATCCCTAGTAGGAGAACTGAATGTCCAGGGCTGTAGCTGAGGCAGGGAGCTCTGCCTCAGTATCCCTCACGCCAAGGGTTTAAAGATGGATGTGGGGTGGCTGCAGAGCTGAGGGCCTACCTGTGTGTCAAGAAGAAGTGAAAAATTTACAAATGAAAGAGAGGAGAAAAAAAGAAAATCCTACTTTGCTGACAGAGATAGGGGCCTCTGGCTTGGGTGTACAGGGTCTAGAGCTAAGGCAGGGACCCCTGCCTCAGTAAGCCTTATGCAAGGGGTCTGAAGAAGGGAGTGGGGGAGCTGCAGGGTTGAGGAGATTCCTGTGTGTCAAAAAGAAGTGAGAAATTTACAAATGAGAGGAGAAGAAAAGAAAATCCTACCTTGCTGACAGAGATAGGCTTCTCTGGATTGGGGTTCTCTGGGCTGAACCTGGGTTATAGAGCTCTGCCACAGTATCCTTCACACCAGGGATCTGAAGATGGAAGTGGGGTGGCTGTAGAGCTGAGGGCGTTCTTTGCTGAGATAGGGGTCTTTTGTTTGGGGGTTCAGGTGCTGGAGCAGCGACAGTGAGCCCTGCCTCAGTATCACATACCCCAGGGACTGAAGATGGAAGTGGGGTGGCTGCAGAGCAGAGAACATTCCTGGATGGCAAAGAGAAGTGATAAATTTACAAATGAAAGAGAGTATAAGGAAAGAAAATCCTACATGGCTGACAGAGATAAGAGTATCTGGCTTCAAGTTCCTGGTAATGGAACTGGGTCTGGGAGCCCTACCTCAGTATCCCTTACACTAAGTGTCTGAAGATTAAAGTGGAATATCTGCAGAGCTGAAGACCTTCCGGTGTGAGAAGCAGATGTGTAAAATTTACAAATGCAAGAGAGAAGAAGGAAAGAAAATCCTACCTTGCTGACAGTGATACGGATCTTTGGTTTTGGTGTCCCTGGGCTGAGCATGGGTAGAGAGCCCTTCCTCAGTATCCTTCTTGCCAGTGGTCTGAAGATGGAAGTGGGGTAACTTCAGAGCTGAGCATGTTCCTCTGTGGGAATAAGAAGTGTGAAATTTACAAATGAAAGAGAGGAGAAGGAAAGAAAATCCTTCCTTCTTGACAAATAGGGTCTCTGTTTTGGGGGTCCTGGGACGGAAATTGGAGCAAGGAGCCCTGGTTCAGTCTTTCACACCAGTGTTCTGAACATGAAAGTGTGGAGCCTGCAGAGCTTAGGGCATTTCTGTGTGTCAAGAAGTAATATTTACAGATGAAAGTGAGGAGAATGAAAGAAAATTTTACCTTGATGACAAAGATAGGTGTTTCTGGCTTGGGTGTCCAGGGGATTGAGCTGGGGTGAGGAGTCTTGCCTCATTTTCCATTATGCCAGAAGTGTGAAGATGGAAGTAGGGTGACTGGAGAGCTGAGGGCATTTCTCTGTGGCAAGGAGAAGTGAGAAATTTACAAATGAAAGTGAGGAGAAGGAAAGAAAATCCTTCCTTGCTGACAGAGATTGAGGTTTCTGGCTTGGGTTTCCCTGGGCTGCAGCTGGTTCCAGGAGCCCTGCCACAGTTTCCCTCACACTAGGTATCTGAAGATTGAAGTGGGGTGGCGACAGAACTGAGGGTGTTCCTGCTAACAGAGATAGGGGTCTCTGCTTTGGGGGTTCCAGGGCTGGAGCTGGGGTGGGGAGCCATACCTCAGTATCCCTTACACCAGTTGTCTGAAGATGGAAGTGGGGTGACTGCAGAGCTAGTCCATTTCTGTGTGACAAAGAGAAGTGAGAAATTTACAAAGAAAAGAGAGGAGAAGGAAAAAGATCCTACCTTGCTGACAAAGATAAGGGTATCTGGCTTTTAGATCCCTTGCTAGAGCTGGGGCAGGGAGCCCTGTCTCAATATCCCTTACACCAGGGTTCTGAAGATAGAAATGGAGTGGCTGCAGAGTTGAGGACCTTCCTGTGTGGCAAGGACAAGTGAGAAATTTATAAATGAAAGAGAGGAGAAAGAAAGAATTCTACCTTGCTGACCCAGATAGGGTTTTCTGGCTGGAAGGTCTAAGTGCTGGAGCTGGTGTGGGGATCCCCGCCTCAGTATCTTTCACACCAGGGGTCTAAACATGGAAGTGGAGTGACTGCAGAGTTGAGGGTATTCCTGTTTGGCCAGGAGAAGTGAGAAATTTACAAATGAAAGAGAGGAGAAGGAAAGTAGAGATCTCTGGCTGGGCTTCTTAGGGCTGGAGCTGGTGTGAGAAGCCCTGCCTCAGTATTCCTGCATGCCAGGGGTCTGAAGATGGAAGTGGGGTTGCTGTAGAGCTGAGGGCATTTCTGTGTGGCAAGAAGTGAGAAGTTTACAAATGAAAGAGAGGAGAAGGAAAGAAAATCCTGCCTTGCTGACAGAGATAAGTGTATCTGGCTTGTAGGTTCTGATGCTGGAGCTGTGGTGGAGAGCCCTACCTCAGAATTCCTTCCACCAGTGGTCTGAAAATGAAAGCTGGTTTTCTGTACAGCTGAGCGCCTTCCTATGTGGCAAAAAGAAGTGAGAACTTTACAGATAAAAGGAAGGAGAAGGAAAGAAAATCCTACTTAGCTGATGAAGATAGGGGTCTCTGGCTTGGGATTCCTGGGGCTTGAGCTGGGGCAGGAAGCTGTGACTCACTTTCCCTTATGCCAGGGTTCTGAAGATGGAAGTGGGGTGGCTGAAGAGCTGAGGGCATTCCTGTGTGACAAGGAGCTGTGAGAAATTTCCACATGAAAGCAATAAGAAGGAAAGAAAATTCTTCTTTACTGACCAATTTAGGGGTCTCTGGTTTAGGGGTTCTGGAGCTCTACCTGGGGCCAGGAACTCTGCCTCAATATCTTTTATGCCAGGCGTCTGAAGATGAAAGTGGGGTGGCTGCAGAGCTGAGAGTATTTCTGTGTGGCAAGATGTGAAAAATTTACAAATGAAAGAAAGGAGAATTAAAGGAAATCCTTGCTGACAAAGTTAGGGGTCTCTGGCTTATGGTTCCCAGGGCTGGAGCTGATGCAGGGAGCCCTGTCTTAATATCCCTTACTCCAGGGGTCTGAAAACTAAAGTGGGGTGGCTGTAGAGCTGAGGGAATTCCTGTGTGGCAAGAAGAAATGTAAAATTTACAAATGAAAGAGAGGAGAAGGAATGAAAATTCTACATAGCTGACAGAGATAGGGGTCTCTGGCTTGGAGGTCCTGGGGCTAGAGCTGCAGTGGGGAGCCTTACTTCAGTATTTCTTATGCCAGGAATCTGAAAATGAAAGTGGGATGGCTGCAGAGCTAAGGGTGTTTCTGTGTGGCAAAAAGAAATGAGAACTTTACAAATGAAAGAGAGGAGAATAAAAGGAAATCCCACCTTGCTGACAGAGATTGGGGTCTCTGATTTTGGGATCCCTGAGCTGGAGCTGGCACGGGGAGCCCTGCCTCAGTATCCCTTACACCAGGGTTTTTAAGATGGAAGTCCAATGTCTCTTTTTTTTTTTAATCTGTCCTTTGCAGTGTGATATCCATGGGAGGAGTACCCAGGTCAGAATTTTAGTAGTTTCTTCCTTTTTTCTGGGATTTCACTGGGGATGAGAAGTCCTTACTGTCTCACAATATTTAGATGTATAAGTACTTTAAATATAGACCTGTGTAGTCACTGTTTGGTTGAAGGCTGATTTGCCAAATAAAAAGAAAAGAGAAAAAAATAAAATTTTGGCATGGGACTGTGTATGGAGATGCATATTTTAAAGACCTGAAATTCCCCTGTACTTTGTGGGCAGAAGAGAGTAAAGAATTTCAAGAGAGAAGGAAAAAAAAAAAAAAAAAAAAAAAAAAAAAAAAACAGAAAAAATAGCCTATCTTTCCACCTCCGCAACTGGGATGTTGTCTCGGGAGACTGAGGTATGGTGTAAGCTCATGTACCCTGTTCATCCCAGTTTCTGACTCAGCTCTTCTTACAACGTTTATCTTAATGCCTATTTAATATTATAACAGTATTGCAACTCCAACCTTTTGTAATTGCCATTTGCATAGGATATCTTTATCAACTCTTCACTTTTAGCCCATATATATATATATATATATATTATATATATATATATATATATATATATTATATATTATGTTTCTTGTAAGCAGAAAATGAGGGATTTCTATTTTTTATTCATTCTGCCAGTCTTTTTTTAAACATGTATTATTATCATAATCTTCTCTATATTACATTGAATTACATGTAACTTTACAGTGTATTGCATTTCTTTTCCAGAAGGAACACTATGTATATAAGCCAATACAAAGACATTAAAATTCCCATCATCAACCAATAGCTTTTCATTAATTTTTCCAAATTATTATTCCAATTAATTTTTAATTAATCACTATCATTTTGCTTGTAAAAACATTTTACCCAACATGGAACACTTCTCAGACCAGTGTAAGTGAGAATATTATACATGTCATCATTAACAGGTAATAAGCCATATCTGTGTGTCACCAGTATCATACCTCTCTATTTGTTCTCTTATTATCCTTCATATTCTCCTCTTTTTTCATTTTTCCTGATTATTTTTATTATTCCAATTATTTTTTTAAACATTCAATCACTATTTATGATTTTGCTTGTAAAAAGACTTTATTCCAAAATTAAATACTTCTCAGACAATCCAGTTGAGAAAACAATACACATCATCATCAACAGGTAATAAACCATATCTCTGTCCCACTAATGTCATGCCTCTCTATTTGTTCTCTTGCTATCCTTATCTATACTTTTTTTCTTTCCCCACCCCATTCCACTCAGTCTTACCATCATTTACTATTTTCACTGCTTTTATGTCCTCCAATATTTCAATCTCAACCATGGAGTGCAGATAGTCAATATATATTAAGAGGATACATTACAATACCTTTCTTTCATATTCTGGCTTGCTTCACTCAGCAATAGATCCTACATATCCAACCACTTTCTATCCAATGCCAGGGTCTTGTTTTTTTGTTTGTTTGTTTGTTTTTTTGTTTGTTTTGTTTTTTTTTTTTGGCTGAAAAGTATTCCATAGTGTATATGTGCCACACTTTTTCAATCCATTCATCAGTTTGTGGACATTTGGGTTAGTTCCATGTCATAGCAATTGTGAATAATGCTACAATAAACATTGATGTGCAAGCGATTTTCTGACTGAGCATTCTCCTGTCCTTTAAGTAGATACCCAGAAGTGGGATTGCTGGATCAAACAGTAGTTCAATTTGTAGATCTTTGAGAAACCTGCCTATTTTTCTCCAAAATGGCTTAACCAGTTTACATTCCCACTAACAGTATGGGAAAGTTCTTTTTTCATCACATCCCCACAAACAGTTATCACTCTTTATATTTTTAATCTTTGCCATTTTATGACAGGGGTTATTCATTGTGGTTTTAATCCACATTTCCCTTATGATGAGGGATGCTGATCATTTCCTCCATATTCTTTGTGGCTGTTCATGTCTTCTTCAGAAAGATTTTTGTTCATCCCATTTTTCCAACTTTTAATTGGTTAAGCATTTTTTTTTAATGTAAGGCACTTGAGTTCCCCGTGTATTCTTGTTATCAGTCCCTTGATGGAACATATTTTACAAAAATATTCCACAGTTGTTACTATGTCCTTTCTTGTGCAGAAACTTCTTAGTCTAATATAGTCCCATTCATTTGTCTATTTTAGGGATTATTGCCTGTACTTTGGGAGCCTTATTTAAGAAGTTTTAGCCTATCCAATGTTTCCTAGAATTTCATTAGCATTTTCCATTAGTAATTTTATAGTTTGAGGTCTTAGGTTTAGATCTTTGATTCATTTTGAGTTGACTTTTGTTAATGATGAAAATGGGTGCTCAGTTTTATCTTCCTGCAGGTGGATACCCAGTTTTTACAGCACCATTTACTAAAGAGGTTTTCCTTTTACCAATGGATTAACTGGTATTCTTTGTAAAAATCAGTTGATTGTAAGCTTTGAAGGTTATTTCTGGGGTATCTATTCTATTACTTTGGTCCACATGTCTGTTATTATACTAAATCCATGCTGTTTTGATTATCACAGCTTTATATTATAACTTGGGATCAGGAAGTGTTGTGCCTCCCAGTCCACTCTTCTTGTACAGCTTTACTTTTGCAATATGAGGTCTTTTGTGATTCCAGACAAATTCTATGATTGTCTTTTCTAGATCTGTAAAGAATATCTCAGGTATTTTGATTGGAATTGCATTAAATGTGTAGGTTAATTTAGCTAGAACTGCTATTTTCATTATGTGAATTCTTCCAATCCAGAAACATGGAATGTTCTTTCACTTTTTTATGTCACTTTCAATACGTTTTTAAAGATTTTTATAGTTTTCTCTATAAAGATAGTTGACTTGTTAGTTAGGTTTATCCCTTGTAATTTTATATGCTTTGTAGCTATGGTGAAAGGGATTGCATTCTTCAGCTCTACTTTGTTCAACTTGTTGTTCATATATAGACATACTATTGTTTTTTCTATGTTGAGTTTTTAACGTGCCACTTTACTGTATTCACTTACTACTTCAAGAAGTTTTTCCATGGAGATCTTTTTGGTTTCATAAGTATATCATCATGTCATCTGCTAATAAAGATATTTTTAACTCTTTTTTTGCCTATTCAAATGCTTTTTATATTGTTCTGTTTTCTGATTGCATGAGCTAAGTTCTTCCAGCACTACATTAAAAAGTAGTGGTGAAAATGGGCAGCCTTACCTACTACTACTTTTTAGTGGAAAAGCTTTTAGGCCTTACCTATTCACTATAAAGTTAGCTGTAGGTTTTTCATAGATGACTTTTATTGTGTTGAGAAATGATCTTTCTATAGTAATCTTTTTTTTTATTTTTTATTTTTTTATTTTTATTTTTATTTTTTTATTATCATCATATTTTTCTTTATATTACATTGAATTACATACAACCTTACAGTGTATTACATTGCTTTTTTTTTTCTTCAATTTATTTATTTGCATTCATTCACTGAACATCATTACAGCATACAAAATGAGATTTTCCATCCAAAGTACATTATATATTGTCTCAATCAAGCACATCAACAAACATGTTATTGTCAGCAAATGATCTTCCATTTCTTGTCTTCTGTATGTTTTACCTTTCTCCCCCCCATCCTTGATTCCCTATCTCCTACCCTCTCCCATCTCCCACTCTCCTCCCACACTGTCTCTGGTACCTATGTTTGCTTTCTATACTGTTTTCTCCTCACATTTTATTGTATCACCAAAGACCCTAATCAATCCAAATACCCTCATAGCAAACACAGGTGATACCCACATTTCCATGAACACAAGTCTTACTTTATGCATCCTATAAAGTAGCACCTAGCTGGGGCTACATATCCTACGGCAGTCATTGAATAGATATATATTTTTTTTTCTGAAACTTTTCTTTTTTTCTAACTCAATTTACATTATTTTCCTAAGCTTCATCACAGCATACAAAATGCAATCTTCCATCCAGTACACACTGCATAGTGACACAATCATGTACATTACAAAAAATTTTCCATTACTAGTTCCTAGAATTACTTCCACCCCTCTTTCTGACCCTCTGTCCCTTCCCACCCTCCTCTCACATCACCTCCGTTGTCTACAATTGTCCTTCATTCCCTTCTCACCCACGTTGCATTGATCACACAATTTCCTACATAATCTAACTACTTTCAGTGGTGAGTTCACTCATTACTACTAAGAAAACCAGTTTTAACTTAACTCAAAGAAGTGCCAAGGAACTTTGCTTAAAGCCAGGAAACAAGTTAGGATTCTGTTCAAATGGTAGGTGCGTGAACCTATCAGTCTCATGTACTTTTATCTTCTGTTCTGGTTCAATTTTCCTGATTAAATTCTGGGATATAATATTCAACTCCAGACTTGTCCCTATGATTAAGTTGGCCACTTTCATAGTTTTTTGACTCTTATTTCCGTGTGTCTGTGTTTAATTTTCTTGATACAGCACACTCTTGAGAACTTCTTGGAGATCTGGTCTGGTGCTGGTGAATTCTTTCAGGTTTTGTTTATCTGAGAATGTTCTTGTCATTTCTTCCCACCTGAAAGATAATCTTGTCGGGTACAGTATTCTTGGCTGAAATTGCTTCTATCGTACACTTTGAATATATTTTCCCATTCTCTCCTCGCTCACATTGTTTCCGATGAGATATCTGCCGTTAGCCTGATGGGATGTCCTTTGTAGGTAACTTGATGTTTCTCTCTTGCCAATCTTAGTATCTTGTCTTTGTCTGCGGCTTTGGTCAACCTGGCTATAATGTGTCTTGGAGAAGATCTTCTTGGGTTGATTTTATTTGGGGTCCTTTGTATTTCCTGGGACTGGATCTTCGAATGCCTCTCTAGGTTTGGAAAGTTTTCTTGCAGGATTTCATGGAATAGATTATCAATGCCTTTAGGGGACTCTTCACCTTCTGGAAAGCCAATTATCCGGATATTTGGACGTTTGATGATATCCAGTACTTCTCGCATATCATTCTCAAATTTTTGGGCCATTTTCTCAGTCTTCGTGGTGGATTTTTCTAAGACAGCCATTTTCTCTTCTACATCTGAGATTCTATTTTCTGAATGATCTAGTCTGCTTTTAATACTTTCAAGGGAGATTTTGACTTCTTGTATTATAGACTTCATCTCTAGCAGTTCCATTTGAGTCTTTTGTAAAGTGTGTAATTCCTCTTTTAGATCTTGCAAGAATTTCCTCATCTCCTGGAACTCAGCAACTTCTTTCTCCTTTCTCTTTAGCAGTTCATTACCTCTCTTTTCTTCCATCTCTGTTAGCTTCGACATAATGAATGCTCTAAATTCCTTATCAGACATTTCCATGACTTTCACCGAACTTCTTGTGGAAGAAGGAGAGTTACTCTTTTCCCTTGGAGGAGAGGTATTTTCTCGTTTTCCCATATTTCTCGTGATCTGACGGTGATTTCTTGTCATCTGATGGATGGTGTGTTTCTTTCAAATTATTGGAGTTAAGCCTCAATGTTCAGGAGCAAGCAGATAGAGGTGTTCTAGAATCTGTTTGCTGTTCTGTTGTGATCACTGGTGCAGCAGATTCAGTAGATATTGGGTAGAGAGACAAGAAAAAGGAAAATGAAAAAGAGAGAGAGAAACAACAACAAAAGAAAAAAAAAAGACAAAAAATTTAAAAAGATTATAATTACAGTTCTTTTTTAAAAAAAAAGAAAATCACAAAATAGAAATCCATGCAACGTGCTAGCGCGCTGCGCAAAATATCTAGTTCCCAGTAGCCATGCAGAATCCTCTGAAGGAAGGGCTCGACTCTCCTGCCTGGGAGGAAGGACCAGAAGGGATTATTAACAAAATAAAAAAGGTGGAGCTGAGAGCCAGAGAAAATCTTTACATTTAAAAAAATCGTAAAAAGAAAAAATTACCAAAAAAAAAAAAAATGAGGAGACAGGAGCAGAGAGAGACAGAGACCTCAGAGACACAGAGACAGAGATAGAAAGTCAGAGGGGCTCCCTACCACACTAGCTTTGCTTGCTGGAGGCTGAATTATGAGTAGAAAATCATCATTTCTCCTGTCCCCTGAAATATCTAGTTCCCAGTAGCCATGCGGAATCCTCTGAAGGAAGGGCTCGACTCTCCTGCCACACTAGCTTTGCTTGCTGGAGGCTGAATTATGAGTAGAAAATCGTCATTTCTACTGTGCCCTGAAATATCTAGTTCCCAGTAGCCATGCGGAATCATTGCTTTTTCAAAAGGGAATGCCATGCATGTCAGTCAATACAGAGACATTAATCTCCCCACTTTAACATTCAATATCTTTTCTATGTTTTCCCCAATCATTATTATTATTATTCTAATTATTTTTTAAAACAGTCAATTGCTGTTTCTCATTTTGCTTGTACAAATACTTTGCCCATCATGAAATACTTCTCAGACAAATCCAGTTGAGAATACTATACATGTCAACATCAACAGTTAATAAGCCATATCTGTTTCTCACTAATGTCCTGCCTCTCTATTGTTCACTTGTTATCTTTCTCTATTCTCTTCTCTTCACTTCCCCCATTCCACACTGTCCTATTTTCGTTAAATACCTTCACTGCTTTTATGTCTTCCAATTTTTTGCTCTCTATTATAGAGTGCTGATAGTCGGTATATATTGAGTGGATACATACAATATCTTTCTTTCATAGCCTGGCTTACTTCACTCAGCAATATGAGGATCTTAATCATGAAAGGATGTTGTATCTTATCAAACACTTTCTTTGCATCAATGGAAATGATCATATAATTTTTTTCTTTCAGTTAATATGGTGTATTATATTTATGGTCTTGTGCATCTTAAGCTACCCTGACATCCCTGGAATAGCGCCTACCTGGTTGTGATAAATAATCTTTGCTATATGTTATTGAATACAATTTGCAAGTATCTTGGTGAGAATTTTTGTATCAATATTCATCAATAATATTATTTGTAGTTTTTCTTTTTTGTCATGTCTTTATCTGTTTTGGGAAGAAGGATGATGGAGTCTTTAAAAAATGAATTTAGAAGGTTTTCTTCCTTGTGAAGCTTTAGAAATCATTTGAGTAGAATAGAAATAAACTCTTTCTTAAAGTTTTGTAGAATTCAGAATTGAAGCCATATGGACCTGGGCTTTTCTTTGTTGGGAGGTTATTTATTACTGATTTAATATTCTGGTTTGAAATGGGTCTATTCAGTTTTTCTGTGTACTCCTTATTCAATCTTGGTAGACTATATGAATCCAGAAATTTGTCCATCTACTCCAAGTTTTCTTGTTTGTTGGCATATAGTCGCTGATAGTATCTTCTTATAATATTATGTCTGTTATAATGGTGCCTGTTTCATCACATATTTTATCTTGTTTCTTTTTTTTCTTTTTATCAATCCAGCCAATGTTGTGTCACTCTTGTTAATCATTTGAAATAATGGGCTTTTGCTTTCATTTATTTTCTGTATGGTCACTTATTTTTTATTTCACTTATTTCTCCTTGAACCTTTATTATTTATTTTTGCCTAGAATTTATTTTCTTTAGTTGTTATTGTTTTTGCAGTTCCCAGAGGCATGATGTTAGGTTATCTATTTGCCACCCTTCTATCTTTTTCTTGTGCACCAGTTGCCATAAATTTTCCCCTTATGACTGCTTTTGCTGTGTTCCACAGATTATGGAAATTTGTGTACTCATTATCATTTGTTTCCTTATTTTTTTTTTTATTTTCAGACTTAATTTCTTCAGTAGTTAAGAAGTCATTCAGAAGTAGGTTGTTCAGTTTCCATGTGCTTGTGTATTTTTAAGGGTGTTTCTTGAACTTAGTCTAGAGTTTAATTCCATCATGGTCATAGAAGATGTTGGATATAATTTCTTTTCTTTTTTTATTTCTTTTTTATTTTTATTATCATCATAAACTTCTTTATATTACATTGGATTACATATACTTTACAATGTATTACAGTGCTTTTTCAAAAGGGAATGCCATGCATGTCAGTCAATACAGAGACATAAATCTTCCTGCTTCAACATTCAATATCTTTTCTATGATTTTCCCTATTATTATTATTATTATTATTATTATTATTATTCTAATTATTTTTTTTAAAACAGCCAATCACTATTTCTCATTTTGCTTGTAAAAAGACTTTACCCATCATTAAATACTTCTCAGACCAATCCAGTTGAGAATACTATACATGTCATCATCAACAGGTAATAAGCCATATCTATTTCTCACTAATGTCCTGTCTCTCTATTGTTCTCTTGCTATCTTTCTCTATCCTCTTCTCTTCACCTCCCCATTCCACTCAATATATACAGACTATCTGCACTCTATGGTAGAGAGTGAAAAATTGGAGGACATAAAAGCAGTGAAGGTACTTAACGAGAATAGGACAGTGTGGAATGGGGTATAATTTCTATGTCACTGAATCTGTAAAGCCTTGATTTGTGTCCTAACATAAGATCAATCTTTAAAAATGTTCTATGCTTGGGTGAGAAAAATGTATATGCTGTAGACTTAGGGTGGAAAGTTCTATAGATATCTATCAAGCTTATTCAATTTATAGTTTCACTTAGATTCTGTAGCTCTCCATTTATTTCTTGCCTAGAACATCTTTCTAAAGGAGATAATGGGGTGCTGAGATTCCCAACAATTACAGTGTTTCTCCCTATCTCTCATTTTAGCTCCAGCAGTCTTTCTTTCACATATTTAGGTGCTCCTAAGTTGGGTGCATAGATATTTATAAGTGTAATGTCTTTTTGCTGGATTACCCATTTACTATTATATAATGCCCTTCTTTGTCTTTTCTTACACTCTTTGACTTGAAGTCTGTTTTGTCTGAAGTCAATATTGCAATTTCAGCCTTTTTAAATTTATATTTGCATGGAATTTCTTTTTCTAGCCCTTCAATTTTAGTCTACATATATCTTTATCCATGAGGTGAATTTCTTGTAGGCAAGAGATACAGGGTTTCTTTTTTTTTATCCATTCTGCCAGTCTATGTTTCTTAATTGGGTAATTTAATCCATTGACATTCAATGTTATTATCGATATTTCTAGACCTGTTCCTATCAAGTGAGCCAGTTTTTTTTTTTTTTTTTTTTTTTTTTTTGGTTGCTTTTTGTTCTCTTGTAATTATCTGTCTGACTTTTTAGTTTTTTAGAACCTCTTGAAGAGTTGGTTTGGAGTTGGTAATTTTTTTTCAAATATTGTTTATCCAGGAATTATCCTATCTTTTCTTCCCATGTGAAAGATAATCTTGCTGGGTATAGTATTCTTGGTTGAAATTGTTTTTCATTCAACATTTTGAGTATATTTCCCCATTCTTGCCTTGCCACCATTGTTTCTGCTGATAGGTCTGATGTTAGCCTGCTGGGGATATCTTTGTAAGTAACTTGACTTTTCCCTCTTGCAACTTTATTATACTATCTTTTTCTACTGGTTTTGGCAATCTGGATATATGAGTCTTGGAGAAGATCTTGGGTTGATTATATTTCAGATACTATGCATTTTCAGGGTCTGGATATTTGAATGACTTCCTAGGCTTGAAAAATTTTCTTCCACAATTTTATGGAGTAAATTATTGATGCCCTTATTATTTTCTTCCTTTTCTAGAATACCAATTATCTGGATGTTGGGGGCACTTGATGGTGTCCAGTATTCATCATATATTATCCTCATTTTTCTTGGTTGTTTTCTCAATCTTCTTGGTAATTATTTTATGTCGGGTATATTGTCTTCTCCATTTTAGATTCCATTTTCTCCCTGATCTAATATACTTTTAGTACTTTTGAGACAGGTTTTGATTGTTGTATCACATTCTTGAATCCTAGAAGTTCCATCTACTTCTTTTTTAAGGTGTCTATTTCTTCTTTTAAATCATGAGAAGACTTCCTAAACCCTGAAGCTCATTGTCTCTCTTCTCTTCCATCTCAGTTAATTTGGCCACTATCAATAGTCTGTATTGCTTATCCAACATGTCCACAACATACATTGTATTGACTGTGGGTGATATGGATTTGACAGTTTCCCTTGGGGGAGAAGTGTTTTGTTAGTTGCTCATATTTTTTGAGCCTCTATGATTGTTCCTAGTCATCTGGTGACCTATATACTCCTTCGTAACTTATTCAAGGTATCTCTAAGTGTTAAAAATGTATGCAAAATTAGAAATGTGATGATCTTTCTTTCAGTCTGCCTACCTGTTGATCACCAGTACCATGCACTGTTGTTACGGGTCCTGGGCAACCCAAAGTCTTCACTGTTTCTATGGACGGGTGAGCCTCCAACTGAATAAATAAACTTTACCTAAACAGAAGCGAAGAAAAAATCATGTGAAAGGCATTGTGCACGACATGACATTCAAAACACTGAAATTCTGAGAGTCCAAAGACAAGTGTGGGAGGAGCAAAAGATGAGTGATATGTTCTGGTCATTAAGACCTGTAGCTACAGGCAGCATGGTGTCCAGCAATGCTGCTGGCTTGATATGGTCTCCAGATGGGTTAGGTAGGGGTGCAAGTTTGTCTTAAAGTCCCAAGAAACAAACCTGAAGTCCAGAGATAAATGGGGTGGAATGAGTGATGGGTTCCAGCTGTTGGGACCTGCATCTACAGACTTAATTTCTCTACTGGGCAGGAAGATGCAGATGGATGTTGAGTCCTTGAAAAACCTGAAACTCACTCGCATCTTTCGACCCCCAGGCCAGGATCTTCGAGGGAGGACTGTCCCCCAGTAGTTCCAGCCCCAGGGCCCCAGGCCAGACCCCCCTCTTTCAGCCAGAATGCCCTCAGTTCATCCACACCACACTACCATCTTTCGACCCCCGGGCCAGGATCTTCGAGGGAGGACTGCATATTATTTTCTTCCCAGTTTCTCAATCCTCACATCCTTTATCTGCACCATCCCTGGCTGTCCAGATAGGGCTAGAATTACAATTCTGAAACATTCTAGCATTTTAAGACTCTCTAGAATCCACCATTTCCCCGAAACACCTGTGAAGAAGGAGATACATTTCTTTGGACACCTGAAGTGAATACTTTTTCTTGGTTTACATTACTAAACACAATTGAAGATAGACTTTGGCTGTCTCCATTCCACATCAGAAAGGAAACACACTTGCTTCTATTAGAAGAAACCTTCTCGTAAAAGGTTTTTCAAAGGGAACACATCTCCCAATGGTTAGAAGTACAAGAACCTCAGGCCTGAATAAAGCAGGAAATATGTCTCCATCAAAGGAACACAGTAACTCCCTTCCTGTTCCTGAAAAAATAGAGGACGTTACCAAAATGTCCAAGATAGAGTTTAGAACATTCATGTTGAACAAGTACTATGAGCTGGAACAGAAAAGAGACAATGAATTACAGGAGATGAGAAAGTCCTTCAATGATATGAAGGAAGAAATTCTGAGGAAGAATAATATGGAACTATTAGAGGTGAAGTCTGAAATACAGGAAATCAAAAACTCTCTTAAAAGTATTAAAAGTCGATTAGACCATGCTGAAGGTTGAATCTCTGATGTAGAAGATAAAACTTCTGACCTAGAGAAAACCACCAAAAAGATAGAGAAAATAACCAAAAAACATGTAGATAACATACGAGAATTACTAGATTCCATTAGACATCCTAACGTCCGAATAATTGGTATCCCAGAGGGTGAAGAAACTAATAAGAGCATGGAAATCCTATTCCATGAAATCTTGGAAGAAAATTTCCCAAGCATAGAGAGGCACTCCAACATCCAGACCCAAGAAATACAAAGGACACCAAATAGAATCAACCCAAGAAGATCTTCCCCAAGGCATATCATAGCCAGACTAGCTAAGACCACAGATAGAGATAAGATACTAAAACTGGCAAGAGAGAAATGAAAAGTGACTTACAAAGGTCATCCCATCAGGCTAACACCGGACTTCTCAACGGAAACAATGCAAGCAAGGAAAGAATGGGAAGATGTATTGAAAGTGTTAAGAGAGAAACAATTTCAACCAAGACTATTGTATCCTGCAAGATTATCCTTCATATGGGAAAAAAAAAAGATTAAAATCTTCTCAGACAAACAAAACCTGAAAGAATTTGCCAGCACCAGGCCAGCTCTCCATGAAACCCTGAAGAAAGTACTGTTCCAGGAAAACTAAAGAAGTAACAGCCAGAAACAAAAGAGTAAAAGGCAACTAAGACAATGGCCAACTTAAATGCCGGGACAGATCCATTAACATCAATAATAACATTGAATGTTAATGGATTAAACTCTCCAATCAAGAGACACAGACTGGCTGAATGGGTTAAAAAACAAAAACCCTCTATCTGTTGCCTACAGAAAACCCACTTCATGGATAAAGATATACATAGACTGAAAGTGAATGGTTGGAAAAAGATTTTCCATGCAAATGGGAACCAAAAAAGAGCTGGAGTCGCAATTCTGATCTCTGACAAAATAGCCTTTAAAACAAAAACTGTTTGAAGAGACAAAGAAGGGCACTATATTGTAGTAAAAGGATCAATCGATCAAGAAGATATAACGCTTATTAATATTTATGCGCCCAACACAGGAGCACCCAAATATGTGAAGGAAAGACTGCTAGATCTAAAAAAGGAGATAGACTGCAACACACTAACTGTTGGAGACTTCAACACTGCACTACCCCCCCCGGATAGATCATCTAAACAAAAAATAGGTAAAGAGATAAAAGATCAAAATGATATCTTAAATCAAATGGACTTAACAGACATCTAAAGAAATTTCCATCCTAAAACCTCAAGATATACTTTTTTCTCGCTTCCAGATGGAACATTCTCGAAGACTGACCACATCATTGGGCACAAAGCAAGCCTCTACAGATTCAAAAGCATAGAAACTATACCCAGCATCTTCACTGACCATGATGGAATCAAACTTGAGTTTAATTTCAAGAGAAATCCTCAAAAATACTCAAATACATGGAAACTTAATAACCTACTCCTGAATGACTCCACAACTACTGAAGATATAAAGACTGAAATCGAAAGGTTCATGGAAGCCAATGACAATGAGGAAACGAGTTTCCATAATCTTTGGAACACTGCTAAAGCAGTCATAAGAGGGAAGTTCATAGCAATTAGTGCACATAAGAGGAGCATGGAAAGAAGGCAAATGGATCACCTAACATCATGGCTCATAGAATTGGAAAAGCAACAACAAATAGATCCAAAAAACTCCAGGAGAAAGGAAATTATAAAGATACGAGCAGAAATAAATGAAATAGAAAATAAACAAACTGTACAGAAAATAAATGAAAGTAAAAGCTGGTTCTTTGAAAAGATAAACAAAATTGATACACCACTAGCGAGACTTTTTAAGAAGAAGAGAGAAAAGAACCAGGTGAATCAGATCTGCAATGAAGCAGGCAAAATAACAACAGACATAGTAGAAATAAAAAACATTATTAGAGGATACTATGAACATCTGCATGCCAAGAAACAAGATAATTTGGATGAGATGGACAAATTTCTGGACAGGTATAATCTACCTAGATTGAGCCAGGAGGATATAGAAAGTCTGAATAAGTCCATAACAAGCCAGGAGATCAAATCGGTTATAAATAACCTCCCAACAAAGAAAAGCCCTGGCCCCGATGGATTCACCTCTGAATTCTACAAAACTTTCAAAGAAGAGTTAACCCCCATTCTGCTCAAGTTATTTCTAAATATCCAAAAGGGTGAATCTCTCCCTAATTCATTCTACGAAGCCTCTATCACCCTTATCCTTAAAACTGATAAGGACAGGACAAGGAAGGAAAACTATAGACCAACATCCCTGATGAATATAGACGTGAAGATTCTCAACAAGGTACTAGCAAATCGTATACAACAACTTACCAAAAAGATTATACATCATGATCAGGTAGGTTTTATCCCAGGAACGCAAGGTTGGTTCAACATACGCAAAACCATAAATGTAATACACCATATTAATAGGAAGAAAGATAAAAACCATATGGTCATATCAATTGATGCAGTAAAAGCATTTGATAAGTTACAATATCCCTTCATGATCAAGACTCTCAGCAAAATGGGCATAGAAGGGCCATTTCTCAACACAATAAAAGCTATCTAGGAAAAACCCATAGCGAACATCATCCTAAATGGAGAAAAGCTGAAAGCTTTTCCACTAAAAATGGGTACAAGACAAGGATGTCCACTTTCTCCACTCCTCTTCAATATAGTACTAGAAGTCTTGGCCATTGCAATCAGAAAAGAGGAAAAAATAAAAGGCATTCAAATAGGAAAAGAAGAGGTGAAACTCTCTCTATTTGCAGATGACATGATTGTATACATAGAAGACCCAATGGTTTCCATAAAATAATTTCTGGAAGTAATACATGAATACAGTAACGTTGCAGGATACAAAATTAATATGCAGAAATCTATAGCATTTCTGTACACGAACAACAGGCAGACTGAGATGGAACTGAAAAAAGTCATTCCATTTACCATAGCCACAAAAAGTATAAGATACTTAGGGATAAATCTAACTAAAGAAGTTAAAGACCTCCACAAGGAAAACTATGAGAAGATAAACAAAGAAATTGAAAATGACACAAAAAAGTGGAAGGACATCCCATGTTCCTGGATTGGAAGAATTAATATAATCAAAATGGCAATTTTACCCAAATTTAATCTACCTATTTAATGCAATGCCAATCAAAGTACCAGACACATTCTTCACAGATCTAGGAAAGACAATCATAACGTTTGTCTGGAATCATAAAAGACCCCGTATTGCCAAAGCAGATTTGCACAAGAAGAATGGAGTGGGCGGCATCTCACTCCTTGACCCAAAAAATATACTACAAAGCTGTGGTAATCAAAACAGCATGGTAGGGGACCAGCAGGTGGCGTGGTGCTTAAGGTGCTGGACACTCCCACATGGCTGGCCAGGGTTCAAGTCCTGAATCTGGTGGCTTGCTTTCTCATTTCCTCTCTCTCTCACTCTCACCCTCTGTCTCTCTCTGGTCAAATTAAGAAATAAATGAACGAATAAATAAAACAAATAATTTAAAAACAAAAACAAAAACAAAAAAAAACAGCATGGTACTGGCACAGGAACAGACAGGTGGACCAATGGAACAGAATAGAGTCCCCAGAAATGAATGCTCAAACATACAGCCAACTGATTTTTGACAAGGAGCACCAGTCAATCCTGTGGGAAAAGGAAAACCTCTTCAGCAAATGATGCTTGCAAAACTGGATCTCCACTTGCAGAAAGATGAATCTGAACCCCTACCTCTCACCTCTGACAAAAATAAAGTCAAGGTGGATCAAAGATCTAAACCTGATTCTCTGAGAAGATTCCTCATGGAAACTGGGAACTAGATATTTCAGGGAACAGGAGAAATGAAGATTTTCTACTCATAATTCAGCCTCCAGCAAGCAAAGCTAGTGTGGCAGGAGAGTTGAGCCATTCTCTGAGAAGATTCCTCATGGAAACTGGGAACTAGATATCAGGGCACAGGAGAAATGAAGATTTTCTACTCATAATTCAGCCTCCAGCAAGCAAAGCTAGTTTGCAATCACAACAGAACGGCAATCAGATTCTAGAACACCTCTGTCTGCTTGCTCCTGAACATTGAGGCTTAACTTCAAGAATTTGAAAGAAACACGCCATTCATCAGATGACAAGAAATCACCGTCGGATCATGAGAAATATGGGAAAACAAGAAAATACCTCTCCTCCACGGGAAAAGAGTAACTCTCCTTAATCCACAAGCAGTACGGTGAAAGTCATGGAAATGTCTGATAAGGAATTTAGAACATTCGTAATGTCGAAGCTAACAGAGATGGAAGAAAAGAGAGATAATGAACTGCTAAAGAGAAAGGAGAAAGAAGTTGCCAAGTTCCAGGAGATGAGGAAATTCTTGCAAGATATAAAAGAGGAATTACACACTTTACAAAAGACTCAAACGGAACTGCTAGAGATCAAGTCTATAATACAAGAAGTCAAAATCTCCCTTGAAAGTATTAAAAGCAGACTAGATCATTCAGAAAATAGAATCTCAGATGTAGAAGAGAAAATGGCTGGCTTAGAAAAGTCCACCACGAAGACTGAGAAAATGGCTCAAAAATTTGAGAATGATATGCGAGAAGTACTGGATACCATCAAACGTCAAAATATCCGGATAATTGGCATTCCAGAAGGTGAAGAGACCCATAAGGGCATTGATAATCTATTCCATGAAATCCTGCAAGAAAACATTCCAAACCTAGAGAGGCATTCAAAGATCCAGTCCCAGGAAATACAAAGGACCCCAAATAGAATCAACCCAAGGAGATCTTCTCCAAGACACATTATAGCCAGGTTGACCAAAACCACAGACAAAGACAAGATACTAAGATTGGCAAGAGAAAAACATCAAGTTACCTACAAAGGACATCCCATCAGACTAACAGCAGATCTCTCATTGGAAACAATGCGAGCGAGGAGAAAATGGGAAAATATATTCAAAGTGTTACGAGAGAAGCAATTTCAGCCAAGAATACTGTACCCGGCAAGATTATCTTTCAGGTGGGAAGAAAAGACAAGAACATTCTCAGATAAACAAAACCTGAAAGAATTTACCAGCACCAGACCAGATCTCCAAGAAGTTCTCAAGAGTGTGCTGTATCAAGAAAATTAAACACAGACACACGGAAATAAGAGTCAAAAAACTATGAAAGTGGCCAACTTAATCATAGGGACAAGTCTGGAGTTGAATACTATATCCCAGAATTTAATCAGGAAAATTGAACCAGAACAGAAGATAAAAGTACATGAGACTGATAGGTTCATGCACCTTCCATTTGAACAGAATCCTAACTTGTTTCCTGGCTTTAAGCAAAGTTCCTTGGCATTTCTTTGAGTTAAGTTAAAACTGGTTTTCTTAGTAGTAATCAGTGAACTCACCATGGAAAGTAGTTAGATTATGTAGGAAATTGTGTGATCAATGCAACGTGGGTGGGAAGGGAATGAAGGACAATTGTAGACACCGGAGGTGGTGTGAGAGGAGGGTGGGAAGGGACAGAGGGTCAGAAAGAGGGATGGAAGTAATTCTAGGAACTAGTAATGGAAAATTTTTTGTAATGTGCATGATTGTATCACTATGCAGCGTGTACTGGATGGGAGATTGCATTTTGTATGCTGTGATGAAGCTTAGGGAAGGAATGTAAATTGAGTTACAAAAAAAAAGTTTCAGAAAAAAAAATATATATCTATTCAATGACTGCAGTAGGATATGTAGGCACAGCTACGTACTACTTTATAGGATGCATAAAGTAAGACTTGTGTTCACGGAAATGTGTGTATCACCTGTGTTTGCTATGAGGGTATTTGGATTGATTAGGGTCTTTGGCGATACAATAAAATGTGAGGAGAAATCAGTATAGAAAGCAAACATAGTTACCAGAGACTGTGGGAGGAGAGTGGGAAATGGCAGAGGGTAAGAGATAGAGAATCTAGGATGGGGGGAAAAAAGCAAAACATACGGAAGACAAGAAATGGAAGATCATTTGCTGACAATAACATGTTTGTTGATGTGCTTGATTGAGACAATATATAGTGTAATTTAGAAAAAAAAAAAAAGAATTATTTATTTAACTTTAAAAAAAAAAAGAAAACAAATGTTGTAACCATGTCTTCCCGCCTGTCATTTTCACATGGAACAAGTTTCTGTTTGTATAGTCCCAGCTTTGGTAAAGGGATCAGTGAAGATAGAATCATTTGTTGGGCACTAGTTATATGCTGCTAATATTCTAAACACTTTACAATCATTTTTTTTTTCATGTAACTCTCTCAACAACCAGATGGAGAACAGATATGGAGAAATGAGATGTTTAGGTCACATGATTGGTAAGGGGAAGATCTGGGAATTGTGAGCAGCAAAATTGACTCCAGTCAAATTGCCTATTAAGTCACCAGGTCCGGGTCTCGAATCACGGTTGACTGCATGGGAGTCCAGCGACATAGCCATTCTGCCAATGCTAATCCCAATAGCTTGCATCTTAACTAGTCAGTGCTGTCTCGCTGCAGGCTCAGCTCAGCTCCACCTATCTATGTAGTCTAAATTACACCAGTCAAATTAGCCTATCTTTTTTCTTCCTTCTAAACTCCCACTGCATTTTATGATATGAAACAAATGTTATTACTTGATTTTGTACTATTTACGTGAGGCTTTTATTTTTGAATTTTTTTTTTTTTTGCCAGCCAAGAGATATATTTCCAAGCATATGAGAAATATCTTTTATTTCTTTGTACAGTACCTCCTAATGCAGCTTTCTTTATCCTTAGTGGAGATTTCTAAGAATTAGCTGTGTCTAGATTGTTCCAAAAGTCAGTTATAGATTAATAATGAACTTCTTCCAAACTACATACCTTACCAATCTGAGAAGACTTCAAATTCAAAGATGGTTATGTTTATTTCTTTTGGAAATAGCTACTAAGCACAATGAAACTAAATTTAAAATTAAAAAAAAAAAATCAGCATCATCAGTAATGCTGACTTTTTTTTGAATTATGAAATTCTTTGAGACTCTGATAAAAGCCAGGCAACATCTTCTCTGAATAATTATTCCCAGGCACGTGCACACATACATGCAGGCATGTGTACACACACACACACAAGAACACACACAAGCACACACACACACTGCCATTTACATATGACTTCAGAGGTATGATGGACCTCTTTTAGCCAGTCATGCAGCCTAGATGAAGAACTCCTGAATTAGACTTTAGAGTTTGTTGCTACAAGCTTTTTTCTGGAGCAATAGTGCAATCATCTAGCCATGCATTTCCATTCTCATCCTTGCTGTTATTTTGATGTGAAGCAGTTTGATCCTGGGTTCACATGGTCATCTCTTCTTTTTGGATAGCCCTGGCTGAACCATTTACTGATCAAAATTGCCTACAAGACAGCCTTAATAATTTGGAAAAATAATTTGTTCTGCGTATTTGGCCACAGACTCTCTTTAAGTTCTAATGGATATGGTATAAATGTTTCATGCCATCCCAACTGCACTGTTGCAGGGATTGAGGGCTGTTAATGACATAGATGGGCCATCTTCAGGGAGCCGAAATTTCTGCTGCCTGGAGCTTTTAAGAATGAATATAAATAAATAAATTTAATTAAAAAAAAAGGAAAAAAATGTAAAAATAAATAAATAAATAAATAAATAAATAAATAAAAAGAAAAACCTGAAACTGCTCTTACATGTGAAGAAAAAGAATAAATAAATCAGCAAGAGAAATGAGAAAGAAAAACAAGTACTTTCTGGCTCAGAGGAGGAGAATGGGTCTATGGCTTGGACTAGACTTGGAATACAGCCCTGCCTCAGAACTGTGAATGTGCATCAGTAAGTAGATGGATACAGAGCATACTAGAGGATCGTGAAATTTATGTGTTCCAAGTAAAAGAAGTTTTAAGCCTCCGGGTTTGGGACGTGAACCACAGTCAACTATGTGGGAATTCAGTGAAATAGCCATTAGACTAACTGCTGGCCCCTTTCATTTTCCTTTTTTGTCATGTCATAATTTGTTTGGGGAATGAGTGTGATTAAGGCTTAATAAAATATATTTGGAAGGTTTCTTTCCTTTTGAATCTTTAGAAATAATTTGAGCAGAATAGGGCATAACTCTTTCTTAAAAGTTTTGTAAAATTCAAAAGTGAAACCATCTGGATCTAGACTTTTCTTTTTTGGGAAGTTATTTATTTCTGATTCAATCTCATATGTGTTATGAGTCTATTCATGAATTTTTTTTTATGTCCTCCTAGTTTAATCATGGTAGATTATATGCATCCAGGAATTTTTCCATCTCCTCTATGTTCTTGTGTTTGTTGGCATGGCATATAGTAGCTCATAGTATCCTCTTACAATATTTTGTATTTCTATTTGTAAGGGCGCCGGCTGCCTGGTGCGCTTTCTGTCCAGAGGATATGCGACCCCCAATCAACCACAAGAGTCGGTTCTTGATGCAAAATGCAAGAAGTTTTATTTTTCCAGCCAGCTGGGGTCCAAGCAAACACCTGACACAGGAGGCCTGAGCGAGAACCCCGTTTTTAGGGCCATAGGTCTTTTTATAAGCAGGAGAAGGTATGCGGAAGTTTAACGGGTAGTTCATTTCTAGGGGGAAGAGTGGCAGTCTTGTGACACACGTGCATGTCTTTCTAGTTCCTTGTCCACATTCCATTTGCTCCATTTCTGGAGGTTTGCATAATTAAGTCTGTCGGGGCAGTTTATCACAAGGGCATCCGGCAAAAGCAAAGGTTAAATTTTATCTCTACAGAGCAGAAAGGCATAATTTAAATTTATTCTTACATTCCCCCATTTTGCGTTTTTTGGGAGAAGTTTTAATCATAAAACTTATGGACCCACAAGAGCATCAGGATAATTTTCTGACTGTTGGAGAGTCTGATATTGTTGTCGGGGCATGAGTACTTGAACTGCGCTTACTCACTCACAGACAAAAGTGACTAGGCGGTTTAAAATGCAGGGTCCGAAGGTTAAGATGAGGAGTATAATTAGGGGACCGAGCAAACTAGAGATATTTGCAAGCGTCCCAGGTGTTAGGTCCTCACCAGGGCCTCTAGTAACAGTTATCAGAGGATCTGGGTGTGGCAGAGTCCAAGAAATGTAGCCGGTGGACACACAGTCCCAATCATAACAGAAGAAATGTGAGGGGCCCCCACATTTGTAAGAGTTGCTACCAGGGCAGACATAAAAGTAATGATCGTAGGTGCCTGATTTAGTGCCCGGACTGGCGCAACCATACTGCAGCCTGAAGGGATCGTGGATGGACTTAGTCCACAAGTCACCCACAAGGTCACAGAGATCAAATTCTAGGGTGGGAAACCAAGTCCCCAATGGGGCCATGCGAGTGGTGATGTTAACAACGTGATTATCACCCACACGGGAGATTACCCAAGAAAGGGACAGGGGCTTATGGGGGTTGGCACTACTTATCACAGGCAGAGGCATCAGGAGGAGCAAGACTGCTGCAGCGAATGAGGAGCTTGAGTGTGTGATCCAGTTTTTACACCTTCTAAGTCGGGTCTGGCAGAGGTGCCGGTTTAGCATGGGAGGTGTGGATCCAAGAAGCGATGCCATTAACCTTTATCGCCATTGGGAGTGGTCAGCAGCACCAGGTATGGTCCCTTCCACCAAGGTTCGAGGGTAGCCGCTCTATGTCGTTGGATGAACACTGAATATCCAACCTGGAACTGGTGAGGCACCTGGGAGTCTCCTGGCTTGTAGGCCTCTGCAAGTTGGGCCCAAGTTTCTTTTTGGACAAATTTAAGGGCTTTTAGTCTAGCATAAAGAGATTGAGAAGCTTGAGAGTGGGAACAAGAGAGGCATACATTAGTCAAAGGCAGCGGTGCCCCATATAGAATCTCGAAAGAAGTTTAGGCCAGGGGACTGGGTGTATTTTGCACATGGAACAGGGCGAAGGGAAGGAGGACTGCCCAATCTTTTATGCCAGTCTCTAAAGCCAATTTTGTCATGGCCTCTTTTAGGGTTTTATTCATTCTCTCAACCTGTCCTGAGCTTTGGGGCCTATAAGCACAATGCAATTTCCAGTCAGATCCCAGGACCCTGGCCAGTCCCTGACTAATCTGGGCAACAAAAGCGGGGCCGCTGTCGGATCCAATAACCAGTGGCACCCCGAATCTTGGGAAGATTTTTTCTAGGACTATCTTTGCAACTGTCTGAGAAGTCTCTTTTTTTAGTGGGGAAAGCTTCGACCCACCCTGAGAATGTATTAACCAGCACTAGCAGATACTTGTAGCCATATTTGCCTGGTTTTATTTCAGTGAAGTCTACTTCCCAGTAACTTCCTGGACGATGTCCACAAAGCCGCTTTCCTGTGGTGTCTTGTCTGGGTAGGCATTAACTAATTGGCAGGGTCTGCATTGGTTTACTATTGTTTCGGCGAGTTTGCACAGGTTTATGACATGGAATGAGGACTGCCGGACAGAGGTAATTAGATGTTTTGAGCCTAGGTGTGTCAACTTATGAAGCTGATTGAGGAAAGCAATTGCTTGTGCTCGAGGGAGGATAGTCTTTCACTCGACAGTCTTACATACCCCCTCTGGGGTCACCGAGTGAGGTCCCATTTTATTTACTTCGAGTAGGTATTGTTCAGAATATGAAAGAGTCTTATCTGAGGGACCTGGATCAATCGCCTCATATGGTGGTAGTATATCAAGCCCCTTGGCCGCCCGCTTAGCCGCCTGATCTGCTCACCAGTTTTCCTCTGCTACCCGGGATTTTGCCTTTTGATGCCCGGGGCAGTGGATAATAGCGACCTTCTTAGGGAGGTGTATAGCCTCCAGCAATTCCAAGATCTGTTCTTTATGTTTGATATGTTTACTAGCTGAGGTCAGTAAGCCTCGTTGTCTATAGATAGCCCCATGGATGTGGGCGGTAGCGAAGGCATACCTGCTATCAGTGTAAATATTTATGACCTTTCCCTCTGCCAGATGCAGGGCGTGAGTCAAGGCTCTGAGCTCAGTTTTTTGGGCTGAGGTTGCCTCGGGCAAGCTACTCACCCAGACCGGCTGGTCTCCTCTACTACAGCCATCCCTGCCACCCTTTTACCTTCTATGATGTAGCTGCTTCTGTCAGTGAACCAGGTCAGCTGGGCATTTGGTAGCGGCTGATCTTGAAGATCCCGTCGGGTTCCGGTTTCTTCCGCCAGGACTTCTTGACAGGTATGGAAGACAGCCCCCTTGGCGGAGGTCTCGGGCAGCAGTGTGGCAGGGTTGAGAGTGACTGGGGGTCCAAACTGGACCCTGTCCTTGTCTAATAAGAGACTCTGGTAATGAGTCATACGAGCATTGGACAGCCATCGGTCGGGAGGCTGCCGGATGATGCTCTCTAAAGCGTGGGGGGCAATGACTAGTAATTTTTGTCCCATAGTCAATTTGTCAGAATCTTTTACCAGTGTCGCCACAGCTGCTATTGATCTCAGGCAAGCCAGCCATCCCCCAGCCACTGGGTCCAGTTTTTTTTTGAGAGATATGCCACCGGTCTTTTTGAAGGCCCTAAGGGTTGCGTGAGTACCCCTCGGGCCACCCTCCCCCCCTTTTTTTAATCTACATATAGAGTGAAAGCTTTTGTCACATCAGGCTGGTTCAAAGTCGGGGCTGATAGTAAGGCTTTTTTTATGTCATCAAAAGCCCATTGTTGGTCAATGCCCCATTTGAAGGGGGCTCCCCTTTAGTCAGCAGGTAAAGAGGAGCAGCCATAGTGGCGAACCCCGGTATCCATAGGCAGCAGAATCCCACCATCCCCAAGAATTCTCGCACTTGCCGGGGCATGTGAGGAACAAGGATCTGGGTTACAGTCCATTTCCTGGTTTCGGTGAGCCACCTCTTTCCACCCTTTAAAGTATAGCCCAAGTATGTTACCTCTTGTTTTCAGATTTGGGCCTTTTTAGCAGAGGCGCGATACCCCAGGCAGGCCAGTTCTTCTAGCAGCAGTCCAGTGCCCTGCCGACATGTTTCTTTGGTTGCTCCTGCGAGCAACAAGTCGTCTACATACTATAGGAGGGTCACCTCAGGGTGGCTGGCGCGGAAGTGTGCGTGGTCCTGATGGAGGGCTTCATCAAAAATAGTAGGCGAGTGTCGGAAACCCTGAGAAAGCCTGGGTCCCTCCATTCAAAGGCAAATATATTCTGGCTGGAGGGGTGCAGTCGCAGGCAGAAGAAAGCATCCTTTAAGTCTAAGACAGTATACCAGTCCCATTCTGGAGGTAGAGAACTTAACAGATTATATGGATTTGGTACCGTGGGATGGATGTCCTGTACCCGCTTATTGACCTCCCACAAGTCTTGCACAGGGTGATAGTCACTTGAGCCAGGTTTTTTTATGGGCAGCAAGGGGGTATTCCAAGGTGACTGGCATTTTTTTAAGAATACCCAGGTGTAGGAGGCGTTGTATGTGAGGCCTGATACCTTCTCGGTCTTCTTTGGTCATAGGGTATTGGCGTAGTGTCACAGAGGTAGCTGTAGCTTTTAGTTCTATTAGTATTGGGGGGCCTGTTGGTGGCTAACCCCATTCCAGCTGTCTCGGCCCAGGCTTTAGGATATTTTTGCAGCCAAGCATGAAGGGGACCAGTGTTACTATCTTGACTTTTGAAAAGCCGGTGTTCATCTTGTAGGTGTACAGCTAGGATTAATGTCTGCCCATCCAGAATAAACTTTGGACCCCGTGGGGTAAAATTAATCTGTGCCCCCATTTTGGTAAGTAAGTCTCTCCCAAGGAGGGCCGCTGGACATTAAGGAATGACCAAGAAGGAGTGGGTCACTAGGCTTCTTCTGAGGTCAACTGTTCTATTGGTGGTCCATGGATACTGCTGGTGCCCAGTTGCCCCTATGACCCAAGATTTTTTCTTGGAAAGTGGCCCCGATGGTGCCAGTAACACTGAGTGTTGGGCCCCAGTGTCGACTAGAAAATTAATTGGCTTCCCCTCCACTTTTAGAATTACCCTAGGCTCGGGGAGGGGCAAGTACTTCGGCTGGAGGGGGCGGCTGCACTTTGTTTTTCTTGGCCCTTTTAGGACAGTCTTTTGCCCAATGTCCTTTTTTCTTTACAATAAGCACACTGGTCCTTGTCTAGTGGGATACCACCAGGTTTTGGTACCTTGTTGGGGCCCCGTTCTTGTCCCCTTTCCTGCACTACAATGGCCAGGATCCGAGCTCGGTTTTTTTCTTGTCTTTTTTTTCTTTGTACTCTCTCTTCCCCCCCCCCCCCCTTTTTTTTTTTTTTTACTCGTCTGTTTTTCTCTCTTTTTTTTTTCTATTTTTTTTTTTTATAATATACTTTTACTGCTTTTTTTATCTAAGTCCTGTAAAGAGAGATCTTGCAACCCATCGAGTCTCTGGAGTTTTTTATTAATATCTAATGCTGATTGTTCAATGAAGGCCATAGCTACGGAGGCTCTCTGTTCCTCAGAAGCAGGGTCAAAAGGGGTAAACCGCCTGCATGCCTCCATGAGATGCTTAAGAAACACTGACAGGGGTTCTGTAGCCCCCTGCATAAGCTCTCTTACCTTAGCCAAATTAGTGGGGCACCTGGTAGCCCCATGGAGGCCAGCCACTAGAGCCTGGTGATAGACTGTCAGTCGCTCCCTACCTTCTGCCATATTATAGTCCCAGTTGGGGTCGAGAGAGAGGAAAAGCAGCCTCGATAAGGTTAGGAAGCTGAGTGAGACGTCCGTCAGCCCCCGGGATATTTTTTTCTTGCTTCGAGTAAGACCCTCTCTCTCTCTTTGGTGGTGAAGAGAGTCTGCAGGAGCTGCTGGCAATCATCCCATGTTGGCTGATGAGAGAACATTACGGACTCTACCAGGCTCGTTAGGTGCTGGGGGTCCTCAGAGAAAGGGGCGTGGTTAGTTTTCCAGTTGTAAAGGTCAGAGGAAGAAAAGGGCCAATATTGGAGAGGCTGTAGGGGAGGTAGCCTCTCGTCGGTAGGTGGAGGTGGGGGCCCATAGGCCCGTAAGAGCAGTGCCACAGTGGTATCAGGAGACGGGAGTGTGCGACGTTGACTCCTAGTGCCCTGAGCAGGCCCTAGAAGGGCACCCTCAGAGGGGGCGGTAGGACCAAGTCTAACGTTAGGTGGCACTCCAGGGTCTCTGCGCCTTTCTTCATCTAGCGGAAGGGACGGGGATTATGGGGGAGGGGTGTCTAGGAGAAGGAGGTCTTGGGTCTCTGGATAGATTCGCTTAGGACGTTTGGTAAGGTCTGTACCCTCTGGAGGGTTGGGAACTGGGCCACCAGGACTTGAGGGGGGTTTGGACGGGGCCTGAGCAACCATGGTCGAACCCACAAAGGCGGGTTTTGGATCAGATCTTGCCAAACGATGATGTACGGTTGCTGGTCCGGATGACTTCCTGGTCCCTTCTGAAAGACAATGTCTTTGATGGAAAGGATAGCATTAAGGTCAAACGTGCCTTCGGGTGGCCACCCGACACCAAAGGTAGGCCACTCAGATGCACAAAACGTCTGCCAGAGTCCCTTTTTAATTTCTACAGACAGGTCGCGACCTCTTCCCTTCACTTCAGTCCAGTGTCTGAGAGTCAAATTTAAAGGAGTCACCACAGTCTGCCCCATCGTCAATGGTTAGGTTAAGAGTACAGACAACAGAACAAAAAACAGGACAAGACAAACAGAAAGTAACTACCGATTTTTGTTTTCTACAATCTTAGGACAGATTCATACGGGCACAGGCCAAAATATGTACCCGATCTGTGCCCTTACCGTAGGAGATGATCAGGCGTCCCTAATCCTCCTCTGCCCTTAGGGCATCCCCTATGGCTGCAGCCTGTGGTTCTCCAGGCACGTCTACTGACCACAGCTCAGCTATTTTACAATAGACCAAATGGCTGCGGAACCTGAAACAGACTATTGGGTACCACACCGAACCAAACAAGAAAGTCGACAAACAAACAGGGATTTTTAGGCTTATCTCCAAGGCCGACATTGTAGATGATGGGTAGCCACGATATCCCGGGGTGAGCCCCCAAAATGTAAGGGCGCCAGCCACGTGGCTCGGCGTGCTTTCTGTCCAGAGGATACGCAACCCCCAATCAACCACAAGATTCGGTTCTTGATGCAAAATGCAAGAGGTTTTATTTTTCCAGCCAGCTGGGGTCCAAGCAAACACCTGACGCAGCAGGCCTGAGCGAGGACCCCGTTTTTAGGGTTATAGGTCTTTTTATAAGCAGGAGAAAGTATGCGGAAGTTTAACGGATAGTTCATTTCTAGGGGGACGAGTGGCAGTCTTGTGACACACGTGCATGGGTTGTCTTTCTAGTTCCTTGTCCACATTCCATTTGCTCCGTTTCTGGAGGTTTGCATAATTAAGTCTGTCAGGGCAGTTTATCACAAGGGCGTCCGGCAAAAGCAAAGGTTAAATTTTATCTCTACAGAGCAGAAAGGCATAATTTAAATTTATTCTTACATATTGTCTGTTGTAATGTTGCCTGTTTCAACACGAATTTAATTCATCTGGTTTCTTTTTTCCTTCTTCTTTATCAATCTTGTTAATCTTTTCAAAGAACCAGCTTTTGCTTTTATTTCTTTTCTGTATGGTTCTCTCTTTCTCTCTCTCTCTCTCTTTCTTTCTTTCTTTCTTTCTTTCTTTCTTTCTTTCTTTCTCTCTCTCTCTCTCTCTCTCTCTCTCTCTCTCTCTCTCTCTTTCTTTCTTTCTTTGTATTAACTTTCTTTTGGAGAGGTTTTTGCTATAGGGCTTGTGAGTTCACCAGAAAAACAGAGAGAAGCAGAGAGACAGAAAGTGAGAAATTGTCTCCTTGGGTATGGCCACGCTGCAATATTTTCTCTTCCATTCTCCTCTTAGGAGCTTGGGCACACACGCACATGCTCCCGGTATGAATTTAAGCCACCTAGTCTGGGACTCTAACCATGGTTGACTACATGGGAGTTCAGTGACATAGCCATTATGCAAACTGCTGGTCCCAGGGTGTATTTTTTTTTTTCTATTTCATTTATTTATACTCAAATCTTTATTATTTCTTTTCATCTGGCATTTTTGTTATTGTTGTTTTTCCAATTCCCTGAGGCATGATGTTATCTATTTAACACCTTTCTGTCTTTTTTTTATACAAACTAACTGTTTTGACTTTCCCTCTTATGACTGCTTTTCCTGTGTCCTATCAATCATAAAACTTGTGTACTCACAATCATTTGTTCCTATTTTTTTATTTCAGACTTAATTTCTTCAGTAATTAAAAAGACTTTCAGAAGTAGGATGTTCAGTTTCCATGAGTTCATGTATTTTCAGGGTGTTTCTTGAAATTAATATTGAGTTTAATTCTATTATGTTCAGAGAAGATGCTGGATATAGTTTCTATGACCTTGAATCTGTAAAGGCTTGATTTGTGAGTCATTTCAGGGTAAAAGAGAAATGAAGAGTTCCTACTGATAATTCAGCCTCCAGCAAACCAGCTAGTATGGTAGGGAGCTCCTTTGCCTAGACTTCTATCTCTGTATCTCTGTCTCTGTGTCTCTGTGTCTCTTGCTTCCATCTTCTCATTTTTTTGTAATTTTTCCTTTTGAATTTTTTTTAAAGTTAAAGTTATTCTCTTGCTCTCAGCTCTGCCTTTTGTCTTGTTAATAATCCCCTCTGGTCCTGTAAGGGTCCAGAGATCAGTCTAGCTGATGGAGGTGCAGAAAAGACAATGACAATGCAATTGCAAAAGAGGCTTTTATTTTTCCAGCTAGCTGGGGTCCAAGTTTCTGCCCATTGCAGCGGGCTTTCAACAAGAACCCCAAGCCTAAGATAAAGGGATCTTTTATAGTTCAGGATTTTTCATAGAATGTAACACATACAAAGGAGGGGGTATGAGAAGCGAGGGTCCAGCTATCACCACCTGCTCAGGTCTAGATAAGGGCTCTCAGCTAAGGGTCCAGATGACCTTGCCTCGGAGGTGCTGGGCCCTCCCGTTTTCCACTTATCTGAGAGTTCCCAGACTCCTGGTTCCGTCCTTGAGGCCCTAAAAAAGTGGGCTCTGTCCTTGAAGACTTAACAGGGTAGCAATTAAGCTAACTCGCCCTAGCATTCCCTAACATGGCGGTGATTATGCTAACTTGGCCTAACATTCCCCTCTTGTGTTGTGCATAATGTGGAATCATTCTCATTAATATTGCCAAGTGATTTACAGAAGCAGAGAAGCATCGGGTTAGAGTAACAAAATGGTATTTCTTGTTATTAAAGTTGGGCATAACTTTGCGTCAGAACCATAGCTTGCACAATGTTGAGACGGTCTCTTATAAATTGTACCAATCTATTTATGATGCAAGGGCCAATGGTGAGTAAAAGAAGTAAAATTATCAAGGGACCATTATGGTGGAGATCAGGGTTGTCATCCAAGGGGATTTATTAAACCAAGCTTCAAACTAACTTTTGTTAGCCTCTCATTCTCTCTTTCTTTTTGTCAGACCCTCTCTGACTTTAGACATAGAGTCCTGGACTACACCGGAGTGGTCAGCATTAAAACAGCATTCCTCCCCCAGAGCTACACAGAGACCACCCTGTTGTAGGGAAAAGGACATCTAGTCCTCTTCTATTTTGTAACACAACTTCAGAGAGTGAGGTTAGAGACTTTTCTAAATGACTAATAGCGTCTTCAATTCTTTGTAGGTCTTCATCAATTGCTATTTGTAGAGATCGAAGCCCTGCAGCCTGGATGGTAAGGGAGGCTATGCCTGTTCTGGCCCCTGCTAATCCTAGGCTAAACAAGGTGGCAATGGTCAGGGCGGTGAAGGGCTCTCACTTAGAGCGAAGTGGCTCAAGCGAATTCCAGTGTAGGAACATGACTTCCTCAGGGTGATATATAATTAGAGGAAGAACTACAATTAAGACACAATATTCTTGGGCTGTATCAAAGACAAAAAGAGAAAGACACGGGGTAAGTCCAGTTTGTGAGCAAATCCACCAAGCACCATGAGGGGGTAGCACCCATTTATCATTCTTATCTGAGGAGACATCTTTGAGAATGGATGAACATAGATGTCTTTCGTATACAGGGACTGTTCCAAGACAGAGTCCTTGGCCACTTACTTGTTCTATGGTTATGCCCACTTTACGGTCAGTCCACTGGCAGGTAGGAGGAGAGTCTAACATGGAGAGGTTAATGGGGGCATCAAGCCCTATGCCCTCATAAAAAGGAGGGCGAACATCATAACATAGCCAGCATGGGGAAGTTATATTGGGATTAGACTGGTTGAGGGCCAGGACGGCAGCTTGAACAAGGCCAAGGAGTGGGTCTAGCCCCAGGGTTGGGGATTTTGAGTGGGGAACAGATTCTCAGGAAGAAGGACATGGGTGGTTGTACTCGAGGTTAGTGGAGGGGGTGACCGGCTTGTCATACGTGTGGGTAGAGCTGTCAGCTTAGGAGGAGGTTTGTGCGAACCTCATTGGGGCCAACTGGTTGTGTCAAGGGCTCTATAGACAATTTAATCGTCAGAAGTCCACCCGGATAGGGTCCCATCCAGACAGTGCCACCCGAATAATATTGGATACCCCAGGTGAAACCTGGATTTTGCCATTTTAATATGGGTTGGCTTTTACCGTTGTTTGTAAAACTAGCTTTAACCGAGGGGACTCTGTTACCCAATTCCCAGAAAGAGAAGTGTACAAGATCAGAGTTGTGACCTGTGTTCCATCTCCATTATTGGAGGTGACTCAGGACCAGGAGGCCTTACAATAGAAACTTTTGGCTTCTCCACAAGAATGGTAATTGGCTCTCTGATTACCTGGACAGGTCCAGAACCCCTTGATTTGGTCCCCAATCATCAATATTCTTTTCATTAAGACATGGTAAGAGGGTTACTTAGTACGAGTTTTGTCAAAAAGGTCTCTTAGGTCAAACTAAAGGTCCGGCCACCATGTGCAGAATGGACCAGTGTGAGTGGTGTAATTTAAATTGTTACCAGTTTCTCCATCTGTGAGCACCCACATCTGCTTACAAGGCTGATGTAAACTCATCGCAGTGCCCCCACTAAGGAGCAGGCTTATTGCCAACATCTTCATCATTATCATGTTGAGGGAGAAATGTCGGTGGGTCCGAGGATCTGGACAGTTGGAGTTTCAGAGGATTGTGTGGGTGTTGTCGAACGGTCCACTCCTTTTCGGCTCGTGTGTATTCAGGTGATGAGGCTCGACGTGCATGCGAATGGTGAATCCACGGTCCAATTCCGTCAACCTTTTAAGCAGTAGTAGTAACCAAAAGAGTCACGTATGGTCCTTTCCATCTAAGTTCTAAAGAGCGTGTCCTGTGCCTTTTCACCCAGACCCAGTCTCCTGGGACTATACCATGTTCCGGGTTCAAGGACCCTTAGTCTCATGGAGTGCTCGGACTAAAGGCCAGATTGTTTCCTGAGCCCGTTGGAGGGCCTGAAGGCTGGTCCTATGATCTACAGTTCCTTCAGGTATCAGAGAGGGGAGGGTACGAGTGCGTATGGGGGGTGGTGCCCCATACATGATTTCAAACGGGGTCACTCCATGGACATAAGGGGAACTGCGAACTCGGAACAGGACAAAAGGTAGGAGAGTCACCCAGTCTCCGCCAGTCTCCAGGGTTAATTTAGATAAGGTCTTCTTTAAAGTTCTATTCATTCTTTCTACTTGCCCAGAACTCTGGGGATTGTATTCACAATGTAACTTCCAATCAGTTCCCACAGACTGGGCTAGTCCCTGTAGAGCCCAACTAATGAAAGCCGGACCATCATCTGAGCTGAGTGTCGCAGGGACTCCATACCGGGGTATAATTTCTTCTAATAGGGTTTTAGCAACTATTTGAGCTGTTTCTTGCTTAGTTGGAAAAGCCTCTACCCACCCCAAGAATGGATCCACCATAACTAGGAAATATTTATATCCATATTTTCCCGGTTTTACCTCTGTGAAATCAATTTCCCAGCTTCGTCCTGGAGCCCTCCCCCAGACCTGAGTACCTGTGTGGAGTGGTCCCCCTTTGCCTGGTTTCATAGCCTGGCACCCTTTGCAGCAGTCTATGAGGCGATGAATATGTCTTCTTTGGTTTGGAAACCGTAGCTGTGCCATTTGCAGGAGCTGGAATAGTTTTTCTTACGCTGAGATGGGTAGCCAAATGGAGATCTGTGACATAAGAGAGTCCCAGCTTTTCTGGCAGGATTAGACAATGTTCCATGTCTTTTCGCCAGCCAGTAGGGTCCGGTGGCGAATAGTTGTTTCTTTGCATCCATTCTTGGTCTCCTGAGGAATAATCTGGACATGCAGGTAAACCTGGGAGTTCTGGCATTGGCAAGTTAAGAGTCAGGGTGGGAGCTACAGATTTAATAGCTGCTTGTTTTGCTGCCTCATCGGCTTGCTTATTGCCAATAGCCTCAGGGGTTCTGGCAGTTTGGTGGCCTGGAACGTGCACTACGGCTATTTCTCGGGGTTTTTGCACCACTGCCAACAGCCACTGGATTTCAGGAAGATTGCGCACCTTTCCTCCATCTGCGGTAATAATACCCCTCTCCCGGTAAATTGCTCCATGGATATGAACAGTCCCAAAGGCATACCTGCTATCAGTGTAAATAGTAGCACGTTTCCCTTCTGCCCATTCAAGTGGTTCTGCCAGTGCAATGAGTTCAGCCTTCTGGGCAGAAGTTCCCACTGGCAGGGAAGTGCTCCAAACTAAGTTCTCACTCTGGCCCCTATAGTTGCCCAAGCCTTACGTACTCCATCTTGCATAAAGCTACTCCCATCGGTGTACCAGATTACCTCGCTGTTTGGCAGGGCTGAGTCTTGGAGATTATGATGTACATGGAAGATCTCTGCTAGAATTTCTTGGCAATTATGCACCGGCTTGTCAAGCTCTGGGTTAGGCAGCAGTGTGGCCAAGTTCAAGGAGGTGGGCTCTGAAAAAGTAACTCGTGGCATATCTAGGAGCAGTCCTTGATAATGTGTCAGTCGCGCATTGGACATCCATTGCCCTGGTGGGTGTTTAAGAATACCCTCAATTGCATGGGGAGTTATAACTTTAAGGTGCTGTCCGAATGTTAACTTGTCAGCATCTCTGACCAGCATTGCCATAGCAGCTATAATGCGCAAGTATGGGGGACACCCAGCTGCTACAGGATCCAGTTTTTTTGACAAGTAAGCCACTGGGTGTTTCCATGGCCCTAGATGCTGTATGAGTACCCCTTTTGCAATTCCCCCTTTTTCAGCTACATGGAGGATAAAGGGCTTAAGGGGGTCTGGCAAGGCTAATGCCGGAGCTTCCAATAGAGAAGCTCTGAGTCTTTCAAAGGCAAGTTGTTGTTCAGGTCCCCAGGTCCAGGGCATTTTTTCTTTTGTGGCCTCATACAAGGGTTTGGCTAATTCTGCAAAACCCCGTATCCAGAGCTGACAGTAGCCCACAGTGCCCAAGATCTCTCAAACTTCCCTGGCTGTTGTAGGGACTGGCAATCTCAAAATAGTCTCTTTCATGGCCTCTGTCAGCCATCTTGTTCCCTTATGGAGCTTATACCCCAAGTAAGTAACAGTTTGTTTACAAATGTGGGCCTTCTTGGCACTGGCACGATAGCCCAGTGAGCCCGATTCATGCAAAAGGTCCTCTGTGGCTTTTTTACACTCCGCTTCAGAAGGAGCGGCTAAGAGAAGGTCATCAACATACTGTAAGAGAGTCACGGAGCCATGGCTTTGTCGGAAAGAACACAAGTCCTGATTCAAGGTCTCATTAAACAGAGTTGGGGAGCTCTTGAACCCCTGCAGTTGTCTTGTCCATGTGAGCTGTTTGGAGGCTCCTGAGGGCCCGTCCTCTTGCCATTCAAAGGCAAAAATTGGCTGGCTAACAGGTGCCAAGGCTATGCTGAAGAATGCATCTTTTAAATCTAATGTTGTATACCAGACATGAGTAGGGGGTAGATGACTCAAGAGGGTGTATGGGTTAGGAACCATGGGGTCAATATCTTGAGTCCTTTTGTTAACCTCTCATAAGTCCTGAACAGGCCTAAAATCATTTCCTCCTGGTTTCCTTACTGGGAGCAATGGAGTGTTCCAACTAGAATGGCAAGGTATGAGAATGCCAGCCTGTAGCAGGCGATTTATGTGTGGGGCAATCCCTTGCCTTGCTTCAGCTGACATGGGGTAATGGCGTACTCGGACAGGTTGGGCTGAGGATTTGAGTTCAATTATTATAGGGGCTTGATGGGCTGCAAAACCCACTCCTGCCACGTCTGCCCATGCTTGGGGAAACTTCTGGACCCAAGAATTCAATTCTGTGGGCCATAATTGCACCCCCTGTAGTTTTAAACCTGTCTGACCAATAGGCGATATTCATCTGCCAGAGCCAAAGTCAGGACATGAAGGGGATGTTCCAAGTTATCACTGACTCTAATGCTCCCAGGACTGAAGTGGATTTGTGGCTGCACTTTAGTCAATAAGTCGTGCCCCAGCAGGGGGGCTGGGCATACCGGAATTACTAAGAAGGAGTGGGTGACCTGATGATGACCCAAAACCACTTTACGTTCTGTTGTCCATTGGTAAGCTTTGGACCCAGTGGCACCTTGAACAATGCTAGTCTTGCCTGAGAGCGGCAAGGAAGGGGTGTTGAGAACTGAATATTGAGCTCCTATATCTACCATAAAATCTACAGGCTTCCCCTCCACTGACACAGTTACCCAAGACTCGGGGAGGGGCTCCGAGTCCCAACTCCCCTAGTCACTGTACGCTCCTGCCATTAAGACCTGTGGGTCCCCCTGTGGACCTGGGCCCTTGGGTCTCTCAGGACAGTCCTTTTTCCAGTGCCCATACTTTTTACAATAGGCACATTGATTTATATCAAATTTAAATAGCATCTCTTTACTTTGGGGACCCCTTGTCTTCCCTTCTCCCTTAATACCAGCCAAGAGTATCCTAACCATCTGCTCATTCTGTTTCTGATGAAATTTTCTGTCTTCTTTTCTAACCTTTTGTTGCAATTCCTGATCTTCCTTTCTAAATCTATCCTCCCGTTCTTCTGGAGTTTCTCGAGTATTAAAAACTCTATCTGCTAATCTCATAAGGTCTCTAATAGTCATGTCTCCAAGGTCTTCCTGTTTATACAACTTTTTCCTAATATCTGGTGCTGCCTGGTTAATAAAAGACATGATAACAGCAGATTGATTTTCCTCAGCCAAGGGGTTTAAGGGGGTAAATTGCCTATAGGCACTATAGAGACGTTCTAAGAATGCGGCCGGGCTTTCATTTTCTCCCTAATAATTGCTTTCATTCTTGACAAATTGGTGGGGCGCCTTGCAGCCCCTCAGAGACCCGCCATGAGAGTCTGGTGATAGACTCGGAGACACTCCCTACCTTCAGCGTTCCGGAAGTCCCAGTTAGGCCTGGTGAGTGGAAACCCCTCATCAATCAGGTTTGGTAAGGTGGTCAGAGGGCTGTCGTCTCCAGGTACATTCTTCTGTGCTTCGGTGAGGATTCGCTCCCATTCCTCGGTAGTGAATAAAGTTTTGAGAAGCTGCTGGCAGTCATCCCAAGTGGGGCTGTGGGTATACAGAATAGACTCAAACAGACTGGTGAGTCCCCATGGATCCACTGAGAAGGGAGGATTTTGAGTTTTCCAATTATATAGATCGCTGCTAGAAAAGGGCCAGTACTGATACGTGCACTCTCCTTGAGGACCTGTGCCCCCAAGGGCTCAGACGGGAAAGATGGGAACCCGCTCAGAGGATGAGGGCTCTTCTTCCTCCCAGGCCCTCCTGGATCTAAGTCCTTGTAACACCGGAGATTCTGAGGGCCCCACGGTAGAGTGAGGCTACTGCTGAGGCTGTGGAGGGAGTTCCACCTCTGGCTGGGGGAGTGCTGCCGCCTGAGCCTGGGGATCCGCAGCTGCCTGAGCCTGAGGAGCTGCAGCTGCCTGAGCCTGAGGAGCTGCAGCTACCACATAAGGTGGTGGATAAGTTTCAAAATCTAAATCTGCCAGGGAAGGATAAATCCCAGAGTCCCCTTGAAGGACTGGCTTTTTGAGATTCTTTATAGTTTCCCCCAGCTCTGAGGGGTGGGTACCTTCCACAGTCAATATTTTTGGGGGATCTTCCTCTCTCTCTGGTATAAAAGGCCTAAGCCAAGGAGGGGGATTTTCTACTAAATCTTGCCACATTATAATATATGGATATTGGTCCGGATGACCCTGAAGGCCAGGCTGGCTGATTATTTCTCAGACCTGCTTGATGACTTTCAGTGAAAAGGTCCCCTGTGGTGGCCATCTCATATCAAAGGCTGGTCATTCTGAAGAACAAAAGGTATTAAACTTACCTTTCCTTACCTCTAGTCCATAGGTGTGAGCTTTCTCCCGGACTGCCAAGAAGTGATCTAAGATTAAACTCTTAGGAGTTACTTGGGTTTGGCCCATGACAGGAAAGAAAAGGAACAGAGGCCACAATAGAAAGACACAGAATCACAATCACCCCTGCAGCCCAGCAAGCATGCACAGACGACAACCACACGCGCCGGCCGGTCAGTTCCACCACATGCACCGGATTCACACCAGTCTGCATAGGATCCTTACCTAATGCTAGACCAAACGGCATCCAATGAGGACACTCGTTGATCTCCTGGTTGTCAGGGACGTCTCCCTTGACTTCAGGTGGAGCCTCCTGAGTGGCTAACCCGGTTCCTCCACGGAGAATTCTCTACCAGAATCAGACAGGTTTGGGAAAAAGCACTAAGGCCCCCTGCAAGTCCCAAACGGAGGCGGCCAACTCTCCTTTCCAGAGCAAGACAGGTCTGAGACAGGCTCTTTAGCCCCTTGCTAGTCCCAGACAGAGGTGATCAATCCTCCTTCTGTGGCAAAATGCAGAGCCTCCCTTTGTCGTGTCTAATCTGGTGTCCACCAGGCTGACCTATCCTGGAAGAGCCCCCAGTGTAAGGGTCCAGAGATCGGTCTAACTGATGGAGACGCAGAAAAGACAATGACAATGCAACTGCAAAAGAGGCTTTTATTTTTCCAGCTAGCTGGGGTCCAAGTTTCTGCCCGTCACAGCGGGCTTTCAACAAGGACCCTGAGCCTAAGATAAAGGGATCTTTTATAGTTCAGGATTTTTCATAGATTGTAACACATACAAAGGAGGGGGTATGGGAAGCAAGGGTCCAGCTATCACCACCTGCTCAGGTCTAGATAAGGGCTCTCAGCTAAGGGTCCAGATGACCTTGCCTCGGAGGTGCTGGGCCCTCCCGTTTTCCACTTATCTGAGAGTTCCCAGACTCCTGGTTCCATCCTTGAGGCCCTAACAAAGTGGGCTCTGTCCTTGAAGACTTAACAGGGTAGCAATTAAGCTAACTTGCCCCAGCATTCCCTAACATTGCGGTGATTATGCTAATTTGGCCTAACAGTCCTTCCACCCAGGTAGAAGAGGCAAGGTCCTTCAGCAGAAAATTCCTCATAGCTCCTGCAGAGCACGTGGTTTTCTATTTTGTGCCTTTTTTTTTAAGAAAAAAACAATAATTATACTTTTTTTCTTTTTTGGTCTTTTTTTTTCTGTTTTGTTTGTTTGTTTCTCTCTCTCTTTTTTGTTTTCTTTTTTCTCATCTCTCCATTCCTCAGATGACTAGAATTTACTGCAGGACCACAAGAAATATTGGAAAGCAAGAAATACCTCTCTCCCAAGGGAAAAGAATAAGTCCTCTTCATCCACAAGATATTCAATGGAAATCATGGAAATGTCTGATATTTAGAACATTCATAATGGTGAAGCTAACAGAGATGGGAAAGAATAGAGACAATGAATGCAGAAGAGAAAGGAGAAAGAAGTTGATGAGTTCCCAGAGGTGAGGAAACCCTTACAATATCTAAAATAGGAATTACACACTTTAAAAAAGAATCAAATGGAACTGTTAGAGATGAAGATTATAATACAGGAAGTTAAAATCTCCCTTGAAAGCATTAAAGGCAGACTAGATCATACAGAAAATAGACTCTCAAATGTAAAAGAGTAAATTGATGGCCTAGAAAAATCTACACAAAAACAGAAAAATGCCCCAAAATTTGAGAATAATATATAAGAAGTACTAGATACCATCAAGTGTCCAAACATCTGGATAATTGGCATTCCAGAAGGTGAAGAGACTCATAAGGGCATTGATAATCTATTCCATGAAATCCTGCAAGAAAACTTTCCAAACCTAGAGAGGCACTCAAATATCTAATCCCAAGAAATGTAAAGGACCCCACATAGAATCAACCCAAGAAGATCTCCAAGACATATTATAGCCAGGTTGACCAAAACCACAAAGACAAGATATTAAGATGGGCAAGAGAAAGACAAGTTACATACAAAGGATATCCCATCAGGCTAACAGCAGACCTCTCATCGGAAACAATGTGAGTGAGGAAAGAATGGGAAAATATATTCAAAGTGTTAAGAAAAAAGCAATGTCAGCCAAGAATACTGTACCCAGGAATATTTTTTTTAAATGTGGGAAGAAAAGACAAGAATATTTTCAGATAAACAAAACCTGAAAGAATTTACCAGCACCAGATCAAATCTCCAAGAAGTTCTCAAGGGAGTTCTATGTCAGCAAAATTAAATATAGACACACAGAAATAAGAGTTCAAAAACTAAGAAAGTGGCCAACTTAATCGTAGGGACAAGTCTGGAGTTGAATATTATGTACCAGAATTTAATCAGGAAAATTGAACCACAACAGAAGATAAGGTACATAAGACTGAATTGGTGAAGTATAATTTTATGACTTTTGACTAAAATATTGCTGATTTTCTTGTAGACTTAGTTACCTGGTTGTAACTATTGTGTCCTGTCTTGAGATATGCACCTAACATGTGAACAGAATCCTAACCTGTTTCCTGGCTTTAAGCAAAGTTCCTTAAAATTTTTTTTTTGATTTAAGTTAAAACTGGTTTTCTTAATGGTACCAAGTGAACTTGCTATTGAAAGTAGTTATATTATTTAAGAAATTGTGTGATCAATATAATGTGAGGGGGAAAGGAATAAAAGACAACTATAGACACCAGAGATAGTGTGAGAAGAGGGTGGGAAAGGACATAGGGTCAGAAATAGAAGGTTGAAAAAAATTCTAGAAACTAGAAATGGAATTTTTTTATAATAATATGCACTATTAAGCCACTATGAAATATATTCTGGATGGGAAATCACATTTTCTATGCTGTAACGATGCTTAGGTAAAAAATGTAAATTAAGTTAAAAAAGAGGTTCAGGAAAAACAAAACTAAAACTTTTTTCTTAAAATTAAAAAAAAAATACATTAAATACGTATTTGATGCATGCAGTAAGATATATAGCCCCAGCTCGGTGCTACTATATAGAATGCTCATTCTACTCACTGAGGTTTATGCCTAAAGTTGGACTTGTGTTCATGTATATATCAGCTGTGCTTGCTATGAAAATATTTAGATTAATTAAGATCTTTAGTGATTCAATAAAATGTTTTGGGGAAAAAATATAGAAAGCCAACATAGTTTGAAGGAGAGTGGGAGACAGCCTAGGGTAAGAGATAGGGAATCAAGAATGGGAAAAAAAGAGAAGAGAAGGGAACACGCCTTCTCGAAGAGACATCTACCTTCATGACTCCTGTGATTTAGCCATTTTGGGGCAAACAGAGAAATGAAGATTTCCCACTGATAATTCTGCCTTCAGCATACAAAACTCACATGGATAGGTGAAATGGAAGGGAACAGGCCTTCTTGAAGAGACACCTACCTTCATCGCTCCTGCTATCTAGCCATTTTGGGGCAAACAGAGAAATGAAGATTTCACACTAATAATTTGGCCTCCAGCATAAAAAACTCGCAGGGAGAGGCAGAAGGGAAAGGAACAGGCCTTCCCGAAGAGACACCTTCCTTCATGGCTCCTGCGATCTAGCCATTTCCAAACGGTTTTCTAATTTTTGGGTTTTACTGACATTTTTTGAATATTAATTTGTTTTTAGTTTTATTTAAAAGTTTTTCTCTTAGTTTTTTCTTCTCTTTTTCTGTTTCTTGTCTGTCTTTTGTTTGTTTGTTTTTGTTTGTTTGTTTGTGTGTTTTGCTGTTGTTGCTGTTGTCTCTCTCTCTCTGTATCCTTTTCTGCATGCTCCTCAACCTCAGATTAGACTTCCAAGTTTGGGAAAAAACCGACTATCCACCACATGACTAGACATCGCTGCAGGACCACAAGAAATATGGAGAAGCAGGAAAATGCCTCTTCTCCAAGGGAAAAAGATAACTCCTCTTCATCCACACACAGTTCAATGGAAATCATGGAAATGTCTGATAAAAAATTCAGAATATTCATAATGGCAAAGCTAACAGAAATGGAAGAGAAGAGAGACAATGAACTGCTGAAGAGGCAGGAGAAAGGAGTTGAAGAGTTCCAGGAGGTGAGGAAATTCATGCAAGATCTAAAAGAGGAATTTCACACTTTACAAAAGAATCAGCTGGAACTGTTAGAGATGAAGGCTATAATACAAGAAGTCAAAATCCCCCTTGAAAGTATTAAAAGCAGACTAAATCGTACAGAAAATATAATCTCAGCTGTAGAAGAGAACGTAGCTGGTCTAGAAAAATCCACCACAAAGAGAAAATGGCCTCAAAATTTGAGAATAATATACAAGAAACACTAGATATCATCAAACGTCCAAACATCCAGATAATAGGAATCTCAGAAGGCAAAGAGTCTAATAAGGACATTGATAATCTATTCCATGAAATCCTACAAGAAAACTTTCCAAACCTAGAGAGGCACTCAAAGATTCAGTCCCAAGAAATACAGAGGACGCCAAATAGAATCAACCCAAGGAGATCTTCTCCAAGACACATTATAGCCAGATTGACCAAAACCACAGACAAAGATAAGATACTAAGATTGGCAAGAGAAAAATGGCAAGTTACCTACAAAGGGTATCCCATCAGACTGACAGCAGACCTCTCATCAGAAACAATACGAGCAAGGGAACCAGCAGTTAGCATAATGGCTATGTCACTGGACTCCCACGTAGTCGATCGCGGTTCACATCCTGGACCCGGTGGCTTAAAACTCACTCCGGGCACATGTGCGTGCGTGCCCAAGATCCCGAGAGGAGAATGGAGGAGAAGGGATGGCGGCATGACCATCCCCCCTGGGGGGTGATTTCTCGCTTTCTATCTCTCTGTCTCTCTCTGTCTGTCTGGTGAACACACGCGCCCTATAGTGAAAAATCTCTCCAAAAACAAACAAACAAACAAACAAAAAAAGAAACAATGCAAGCAAGAAAAGAATGGGAAAATATATTTACAGTGTTAAAGGAAAAGAAATTTCAACCGAAAATACTGTACTCAGCAAGATTATCATTTATTTTGGAAGAAAAGACATGGATATTCTCAGATAAACAAAACCTGACAGAATTTACCAGCACTAGACCAAATCTCCAATAAGTTCTTAAAGGAGTGCTACGTCAGTAAAATTAAATGCATACACACAGAAATAAGAGTTAAAAAACTAAGAAAATGGGCAACGTAATTGTAGTGACAAAGTCGGGAGCTGAGTATTATATCCCAGAATTCAATCTGGAAGATTGAACCTCAACAGAAGAAAGATTAAGTACATGAGACTGAACTGATGAAACAGCATTCTGTGACTTGACTAAAATATTGCTGCTTTTCTTCTAAGATTTGCTGTCCAGTTTTAAGGATTTTTTTTGTCCTGTCTTGAGCTGTCAATTGATTCATGTACCTACTATTTGAACAGAATACTAACCTATTTCTAGGCTTTAAGTTTCAAAGAAATATCCTTACCAATTCAAAACTGCTGTTTTTGAAATCACCATCTGAACTTGCTATTGCAAGTAGTTAGATTACTTATGATATGTTGTGATCAACAAAATGTTGGAGGAAAAGGAATTGAAGACAACTGTAGACAGCAGAGATAGTGTAATAAGAGAGTGGGAAAGGGCAGAGGGTCAGACATTGGGTAAAAAACTTTCATATATACTTTCATATATATATGTATATGAAAGTAGGATTGGAATATTAATGATGATAACATGTATGATTAAGTATCCTAGATGGGAAACCACATTTAGTATGTTGTGATGATGCTCAGGGAATGAATGTAAATTAATAAAAAAAAAAATTCCAGGAGAAAAAAAAAAACACTGAAACTGTTATTGAAATGAAAAAAATGCATATTTGATGACCGCAGTAAGCTATATAGCCCCAGCTAGGTACTACTTTATAGTATGTTCATTCTACTCACTGAGTTTTATGCCTAAAGTCAGACTTGGGTTCATGTATATGTGTATATCAGCTGCACTTGATCTTACAAATATTTAGACAATTTTAGTTCATTAGCAAATCAATTAAACGGGGAGAAAGGCATAGAAATAACCATGGATACCAGAGACAATGTGGGAGGAGTGTTAGGGCAGAGCATGAGGGATAGGGAATCAAGGATGGGGAAAAAAAGGCAAAATATACAAGACATAAGAAATGAAAAATTATTTGTTGATAACATGTATGTTGATATGCTTGATTGAGCCAATATACAGTATATTTTGGATGGAATATTCATTTTGTATGTTGTAATGATGTATAGTGAATTAATGTAAAAAAAATAAATTTTAAAAATAAAAAAAGCAAAATGACAGGTCACCTCCTATCCCATTACAGCTATTGGGAATATCCATAAATATTGTTCAGACTCATTATTATTTCCAAATTATGGCTGTTATTGAGCCTATGGCAAGATATTCCTACCTAACAGTTCAATAAAGCAGCACATTTATGACAAAAAAAAAAAAAAAAAAAAAAGGATGGGAAAAAAAGCAAAACATACAAGAAACAAGAAATGGAAAATTATTTGTTGGTGATAACATGTATGTTGATGTATTTTTTTGAGCCAATATATAGTATACTCTGAATGGAAAATCTCACTTTGTATGTTGTAATGATGCACAGTGAATGAATGTAAATAAATGAATTTAATAAAAATTAAAAATAAATAAATAAATAAAGGCTTGATTTGTGTCCTATCATATGGTCAAATCCTTGCTGGACTTTAAAAAATGTGTATTTTGTCATCTTAGGGTGTAAATTCTATAGATATCTATCAAGTCCATCAATTTATAGTATCATTTAGGTCCTATATCTCTCTATTTACTTCTTGTCTAGATCTTTCTAAAAAACATAACGGAGTTATGAAATACCCAACAATTATAGTGTTGTTCCCTATCTCTCCTTTTAGCTCCAGAAATCTTTCCTTCACATATTTTGGTGTTTTTGTGTTGGTGCATAGATATTAATAGGCATTACTTTCTCTTGCTGAATTAACCCATTTACTATTACATAATGCCCTTGTCTATTCGTACAGTCAGTCTTGAAGCCTGTTTTGTCTGAAATCAATATTGCAACTCCAATCCTTTTTTGATTTCCATTTGCATAAACTATCTTTTTCCAATCCTTCACTTTTATCCTATGTATGTTTTTATCCATAAGTGCATTTTTTTTTTTTGTAGGAAACAGAGGGTTTCTGGCTTTTTATACAGCCAGCCCATCTGTTTATCTTAATTGGAGAATTTAATACAACATCCAGTGTTATTATTGATATTCCTAAACCTGATCCTTTAATTATGTGAACTGTTTTATTGGTTGTTTTTGTCCTCTTATAACTGTTTGTCTGACTTTTTCCTTTTCCTTGTTAGCACTCCCTCTTGAAGAGCTGGTCTGGAGTTGGTAAATTCTTTCAGGTCTTGTTTATCGGAGAATATTTTAATCCTTTTTCCCATATGAAAGATAATCTTGTCTGGTGTAATATTCTTTGTTAAAATTGTTTTTCATTTAACAATTCGACTGTTTTTCCCTGTTCTTTTCTTACCTGTATTGTTCCCAACAAGAGATCCTATGTTAGCCTGATGAGGTAAACTTTGTAATTAATTTAACATTTCCCTTTTGTCAATATTAATATCTTATCTTTATTGTTTTTGCCAATTGGGCTATGGCATGTGTTAGAGAGGATCTTTGGGTTGATTCTATTTGGGGTTCTATGTGTTTTGTGAATCTGGATATTTAAATACCTTTTTAGGTTTGGAAAGTTTTCTTACAGGATTTCATGGAATAGATGATCAATTACCTTATTGTTTCCTCCTCTTCTAGGGTACTAATTATCTGAATGCTGGGTGCTTGATGGTATCCACAATGCCTCATATATTAATTTTTCATTATTTTTTTCTCAATCTTCTTAACACTTTTTCCTAGGTCAGAGCTTTTGACTTCTACATTCAAGATTCAATATCCTGCCTGATCTAATCTACTTTTTTTTTCTCATTTATTTATTTACATTCATTCACTATACATCATTATAGCATACAAAATGAGATTTTTCCATTCACAGTGCACTGTATATTGGCTCAATCAAGCACATCAAGATGTGTGTTATCGTCAACACATAATTTTCCATTTCTTGTTTTCTGTATATTTTGCCTTTTTTCCCATTCTTGATTCCCTATCTCACCCTCTGCCATCTCCCACCCACCTCCCACATTATGACTGGTATCTATTGTTGCTTCCTCTGCCTCCCCTATTTTATTGTTTCACTAAATATCTTAATAAATCTAAATATTTTCAAAAGCAAGCACAGCTGAAATGTACATATCCATGAACACAAGTCTGACTTTAGGCATAAACCTCAGTGAATAGAATGAACATACTATAAAGTAGCACCTACCTAGGGCTATATAGCTTACTGCAGTCATCAGATAGGTATTTTTAATGCCCTTTTTTTTCTGAAAATTTTTTTTCTATTAATTTACATTCATTCCCTGAGCATCATCACAACATACAAAATGTGATTTCCCATCTAGAATAAACTGGATAGTAGCTTAATCAACTGGATAGTGGCTTAATCGTGCATGTTATCATCTATAATATTCCATTTCTACTTTCATGTATATATTTTTTTTACCCCATGTCTGACCCTCTGCCATATACCACTCTCTTATTACACTATCTCTGCTGTCTACAGTTATCTTCAATTCCTTTTCTCCCGACATTTCATTGATCACTCAATATCATAAGTAATCTAACTATTTACAATAGCAAGTTCAGCTGATGGTTTCACGAAAAGCAGTTTTGAACTGGTAAGAATATTTCCTTGAAACTTAAGTTTTCAAGGTTAGCACTCTGTTCAAATATTAGGTACATAAATCCATTGACAGCTCAAGACAGGACAAAAATCCTTAAAACCGGACAACAAAGCTTAGAAGAAAAGCAGCAATATTTTAGTCAAGTCATAGAATGCTGTTTCATTAGATCAGTCTCATGTACTTAATTTTCTTCTGTTTCTGTTGAGGTTTGATTTTCCAGATTGAGCTCTGGGATATAATACTCAACTCCAGTCTACGTCCCTACAAATAAGTTGCCCATTTTCTTAGTTTCTGAATTCTTGACTCTGTGTGTCTGCATTTAATTTTACTGACATAGCACTCCCTTAACAACTTCTTGGAGATCTGGTCTGGTGCTGGTAAATTCTTTCAGGTCTTGTTTATCTAGGAATGTTCGTGTCTTTTCTTCGCAAATGAACGATAACCTTGCTGGGTACAGAATTCTTGGTTGAAATTGCTTTTCCCTTAATGCTTTGAATATATTCTCCCATTCTCTCCTCTCTCGCATTGTTTCCGATGAGAGATCTGCCATTAGTCTGATGAGATATCCTTTATAGGTAACTTGCTGTTTTTCTCTTGCCAGTCTTAGTATCTTGTCTTTGTCTGTGGTTTTGGTCAATATGGCTATAATGTGTCTTGGAGAAGATCTTCTTGGGTTGATTCTGTTTGGGGTCCTCTGTACTTCTTGGGAATGGATCTTTGAGTGCCTCTCCAGGTTTGGAAAGTTTTCTTGCAGGATTTCATGGAATAGATTATCAATGACCTCATGAGTTTCTTCGCCTTCTGGGATGCCTATTATCCGGATGTTCAGACGTTTAATTGTATCTACTATTTCTTGTATATTATTCTCAAATTTTGGGGCCATTTTCCCAGTCTTCATGGTGGAATTTTCTAGGCCAGCAATTTTCTCTTCTACATCTGAGATTCTATTTTCTGTAGGATCTAGTCTGCTTTCAATACTTTCGAGGGAAATTTTGACTTCTTGTATTATAGCCTTCATATCTAACAGTTCCATCTGATTCTTTTGTAATGTGTGAAATTCCTCTTTCAGATCTTGCATGAATTTCCTCACCTCCTGGAACTCTTCAACTCCTTTCTTCTTCCTCTTCAGCAGTTCCTTGTCTCTCTTCTCTTCCATCTCTGTAAGCTTTGCCATTATGAATGTTCTGAATTCTTTATGAGATATTTCCATGACTTCCATTGAACTGTGTGTGGATGAAGAGGAGCTATCCTTTTCTCTTGAAGGAAAGGTACTTTCCTGCTTCTCCATATTTCTTGTGGTCTTGCAACGATTTCTAGTCATCTTGTTGATGGTCGATTTTGTCCCAAATTTGGAAGTTCAATCTGAAGGTTGAGGACTGTGTAGAAAAGACAACAGAGAGAGGGAAACAAAAGCAACAACACCAAAAAACAAAAACAAAAACAAAAAACAAAATGGACAAAGAACAAAGAAAAAGTGTAAAAATGAAGAAAAAACTTTCAAAAAAATTAATAAAAAAAACTAATACAAAAAAGATTTCAAAAAAACCCAAATATCAGAAAACCGCACAGTGCACTTGAGCACCGCACGACATAGCTAGATCACAGGAGCCATGGAGCTGGTTCTTGAAGAAGGGCTGTTCTATTCCCTCTGGCTCTCCTGGGTGGGGAGTGGGAGAGGGAATTATTAACAAGATAAAGGGCTAGGCGGGGCCAAAAGTCCCAGAAAGATGCCTCACCTTAAACTAAATTCTAGAAAGAAAAAATTTAAAAAGTGAAAGAAAAAAAAAAGAGAGGAGTCAGAGACAGAGACAGAGATAGAGAGAGACAAAGACAGATACAGAGAGAAGAAGCCAGAACCTTCTTACCACGGGAGTTGTCTATACTGGAGGCTGAATTATTACTAGGATCTCTTCATTCCTCCATTTCCCCCAACATGGCTAGATCACAGGAGCCATGGAGCTGGTTCTTGAAGAAGGGCTGTTCTGTTCCCTCTGTGTCTCCTGGGTGGGGAGTGGGAGAGGGAATTATTAACAAGATAAAGGGCTAGGCCAGGTCTACAGACCCAGAAAAATGCCTCAACTTAAACAAAATTCTAGAAAGCAAAAATTAAAAAAGGAAGAAAAAAGAGAGAGGAGTCAGAGACAGAGACAGAGATATAGAGAGACAAAGACAGATACAGAGAGAGGAGGCCTGAGCCTTCCTACCACCTGAGTTTTCTATACTGGATTCTGAATTATTAGTGGATTCTCTTCATTCCTCCGTTTCCCCCAACATAGCTAGAGCACAGGAGCCATGGAGCTGGTTGTTAAAGAACGGCTATTCTGTTCCCTCTGCCTCTCTGGGGTGGGAAGTGGCAGAGGGAATTATTAACAAGATAAAGGGCTAGACGGGGCCAACAGGCCCAGAAAGATGCCTCACCTTACACAAAATTGTAAAAAGCAAATATTATAAATAAAGAAAGAAAACAGAGAGAGGAGTCAGAGACAGAGACAGAGATAGAGAGAGACAAAGACAGATACAGAAAGAGAAGACATGAGTCTTCCCACCACTGGGGGCTGAATTTTAATGGTATCTCTTCATTCCTCCGTTTCAGCTAACATGGCAATATTGCAGGTGCCATGGATCTGGTTCTGAAAGATGGGCTGTTCTGTTCCCTCTGCCTCTCCTGGTTGGGGAGTGGGAGAGGGAATTATTAACAAGATAAAGGGTTAGGCAGGGCCAACAGGCCCAGAAAAATGCATCACCTTAAACAAAATTCTAAAAAGCAAAAATTGAAAAAAAAAGAAAGAAAAAAGAGAGAGGATTCAGAGACAGAGATAGAGAGAGACAAAGAGAGATACAGAGTGAGGAGACCTGAGTCTTCCTACCACGTGAGTTGTCCATACTGGAGGCTGAATTATTAGTTTGGTCTCTTCATTCCAACTTTTCCCCGAACATGGCTAAATCGCAGGAGCCATGGTGCTGGTTCTTGAAGAAGGGCTGTTCTGTTCTCTCTGCCTTTCCTGGGAGGGGAGTGGCAGAGGGAATTATTAACAAGATAAAGGGCTAGTCAAGGCCAAGAAGCCCAGAAAGATGCCTCACCTTAAACAAAATTCTAAAAAGCAAAAATTAAAAAAAAATAAATAAAAAAGAGAGAGGAGTCAGAGACAGAGATAGAGAGAGACAAAGACAGATACAGAGAGAGGAGGCCTGAGCCTTCCTACTTCGTGAGTTGTCTACACTGGAGGCTGAATTATTAGTGGGAACTCTTCATTCGTCTGTTTTCCCCAACTTGGCTTGATTGCAGGAGCCATGGTGCTGGTTCTTGAAGAAGGGATTTTCTGTTTCATCTGTCTCTCCTGGGTGGGGAGTGGGAGAGGGAATTATTAACAAGATAAAGGGCTAGGAGGGGCCCACAGGCCCAGAAAGATGCCTCACATTAAACAAAATACTAAAAAACAGAAATTATAAAAAAAGAAAAAGAGAGAGGAGTCAGAGACAGAGACAGAGATAGAGAGAGACAAAGACAGATACAGAGAGAGGAGGACAGAACCTTCTTACCATGTGAGTTGTCTATACTGGAGGCTGAATTATTACTGGGATCTCTTCATTCCTCAATTTCCCCCAACATGGCTAGATGGCAGGAGCCAGGGAGCTGGTTCTTAAAGAAGGGCTGTTCTGTTCCCTCTGTGTCTCCTGGGTGGGGAGTGGAAGAGGGAATTAATAATAAGATAAAGGGCTAGGAGGGCAAAGAGGCCCAGAAAGATGCATCACCTTAAGCAAAATTCTAAAAAGCAGAAATTAAAAAAAGAAGAACAAAAAGAGTGAGGAGTCAGAGACAGAGACAGAGATATAGAGAGACAAATACAGATACAGAGAGAGGAGGCCTGAGTCTTCCTACCACGCCCGTTGTCTATACTGGAGGCTGAATTATTAGTGAGATCTCTTCATTCCTCCGTTTCCCCCAACATGGCTATATTGCGGAGCCATTGAGCTGATTCTTGAAGAAGGGCTATTCTGTTAATTCTGCCTCTTCTGAGTTTGGAGTGGTAGACGGAATTATTAACAAGATAAAGGGCTAGGAGGGGCAAACAGGCCCAGAAAGATGCCTCAGCTTATTCAAAATTCAAAAAATCAATAATTTAAAAAAAAAAGAAAGAAAAAAGGGAGAGGAGTCAGAGACAGAGATATAGAGAGACAAAGATAGATACAGAGAGAGGATCCCTGAGCCTTTCTGACACACAAGTTGGCAGTACTGGAGGCTGAATTGTTAGTGGGATGTCTTCATTCCTCCGTTTCCCACATCATGGCTAGATTGCAGGAGCCATGGAGATGGTTCTTGAAGAAGGGCTGTTCTGTTCCCTCTGCCTCTCCTGGGTAAGGAGAGGGAGAGGTAATAATTAACAAGATAAAGAGCTAGCAAAGCCAACAGGCCCAGAAAGGTGCCTCACCTTAAACAAAATTCTAAAAAGAAAAAATAAAAAAAAAGAAAGAAAAAAGAGAGAGGAGTCAGAGACAGAGACAGAGATAGAGAGAGACAAAGACAGATACAGAGAGAGGTGGCCTAAGCCTTCCTAACACGTGAGTTGTCTACAATGGAGGCTGAATTATTAGTGGGATCTCTTCATTTCTCCATTTCCCCCAACATGGCTAGATCGCAGAAGCCATGGAGCTGGTTGTTGAAGAAGGGCTGTTCTGTTCCCTCTGCCTCTCCTGGTTGGGGAGTGGGAGAGGGAATTATTAACAAGATAAAGGTTTAGGAAGGGACAACAGGCCCAGAAAGATGCAACACCTTAAACAAAATTATAAAAAGCAAAAATTTAAAAAAAAGAAAAAAGAGAGGAATCAGAGACAGAGATAGAGAGAGAAAAAGAAAGATACAGAGAGAGGAGGCCTGAGTGTTCCCACCACGCAAGTTGTCTATAATGGAGGCTGAATTATTAGTGTGTTCTCTTCTTTCCTCCGTTTCCCAAACATGGCTAGATCGCAGGAGCCATGAAGCTGGTTCTTGAAGAAGGGCGGTTCTGTTCACTCTGCCTCTCCTGGGTGGGGAGTGGGAAAGGAAATTATTAACAAGATAAAGGGCTAGACGGGGCAAATTGCCCTGAAAGAAACCTCACCTCAAACAATATTCTAAAAAGCCAAATTTATAATGAAAGAAAGGAACAAGAGAGAGGATTCAGAGACAGAGACAGAGATAGAGAGAGACAAAGACAGATACAGAGAGAGGTGGCCTGAGCCTTCATACCATTTGAGTTGTCTACACCAGAGGCTGAATTATTAGTGGGATATCTTCATTACTCCGTTTCCCTCAAAATGGCAAGATTGCAGAAGCCATGGAGCTGGCTCTTGAAGAAGGGCTGTTCTGTTCCCTCTGCCTCTCCTGGTTGGAGAGTGGGAGACGGAATTATTAAAAACATAAAGATTTAGGCGGGGACAATACGCCCAGAAAGATGCATCACCTTAAACAAAATTCTAAAAAGCAAAAATTAAAAACAAGTAAGAAAAAAAGAGAGAGTTATCACAGACAGAGACAGAGATAGAGAGAGACAAGGACAGATACAGAGAGAGGAGGCATGAGTCTTCCCACCACGCAAGTTGTCTATACTGGAGGCTGAATTATTAGGGGGATCTCTACATTCTTCCATTTCCCCAACATGGCAAGATCGCAGATGCCATGGAGCTGGTTGTTGAAGAAGGGCTGTTCTGTTCCCTCTGCCTCTACTACTAGGGGAGTAGGAGAGGGAATTATTAACAAGATAAAGGGCTAGGCACGGCCAACAGGCTCAGAAAGATGCCTCACCTTATTCAAAATTCAAAAAAGAAAAAATTTAAAAAAAGAAGAAAAAAGAGAGAGGAATCAGGGACAGATACAGAGATAGAGAGAGACATAGACAGATACAGAGAGAGGAGGCCTGAGTCTCCCCACACGTGAGTTGTCTATACTGGAGGCTGAATTATTAGTGGGATCTTTTCATTCCTCCGTTTCCCTCAACATGGCTAGATCACAGGAAACATTGAGCTGGTTCCTGAAGAAGGATGTTCTGTTTATTTCTGGCTCTCCTGCGTGGGGTGTGGGAGAAGGAATTATTAACAAGATAAAGTGCTTGGCAGGCCCAAAAGGCCCAGAAAGATCCCCCACCTTAAACAAAATTCTAAAAATCAAAAATTAAAAAAAGAGAAAGAAAAAAGAGAGAGGAGTCAGAGACAGAGACATAGGTAAAGAGAGACAAAGACAGATACAGAGAGAGGTGGCCTAATCCTTCCTACCACATGAGTTGTCTACACTGGAGGCTGAATTATTAGTGAGATCTCTTCATTCCTCCGTTTCCCCCAACATGGCTAGATCGCAGAAGCCATGGAGCTGGTTCTTCAAGAAGGGCTGTTCTGTTCCCTCTGCCTCTCCAGGGGGGTGAGTCGGAAAGGGAATTATTAAGAAGATAAAGGTTTAGGCGAGGCCTACAGGACCAGAAAGATGTATCACCTTAAACCAAATTCTAAAAAGCAAAAATTTAAAAAAGAAGAAAAAAAAAGAGTGAGGATTCAGAGACAGAGACAGAAATAGAGAGAGACAAAGACAGATACAGAAAGGGGCCAGAGTTTTCCTACCACGCAAGTTGTCTTTACTGGAGGCTGAATTATTAGAGGGTTCTCTTCATTTCTCCGTTTCCTCCAAGATGGCTAGATCGCAGTCGCCATGGAGCTGGTTCTTGAAGAAGGGCTGTTCTGTTCCTTCTGCCTCTTCTGAGTGGGAATGGGAGAGGGAATTATTAACAAGATAAAGGGCAAGGAGGGGCCAACAGGCCCAGAGAGATGCATCACCTTAAACAAATTTCTAAAAAGGAAAAATTAAGAAAAAAAAGGAAAGAAAAAGAGAGAGGAGTCAGAAACAGAGACCTAGATAGAGAGACACAAAGACAGATACAGAGAGAGGAGGCCTGAGTCTTCCTACCACGCGAGTTGTCTATACTGGAGGCTGAATTATTAGTGGGATCTCTTCATTCCTCCATTTCCCCCAACATGGCTAGATCGCAGGAGCCATGGAGCTTGTTCTTGAAGCACGGCTCTTCTATTCCCTCTGCCTCTCCTGGGTGGGGAGTGGAAGAGGGAATTATTAACAAGATAAAGGGCTAGGCAGGGCCAACAGGCCCAGAAATATTCCTCAGCTTAAACAAAATTCTAAAAGCAAAAATAAAAAAAAATAAAAGATAAAGAGAGAGTTGTCAGAGACAGAGATGGAAATCGAGAGAGACAAAGACAGATCAGAGAGAGGTGGCCGGAGCCTTCCTGCTATGCGAGTTGTCTATACTGGAGGCTGAATTATTTTGGGGATCTCTTCATTCCTCTGTTTCCCCCAACATGGGTAGACCGCAGGAGCCATGGAGCTGGTTCTTGAAGAATGGCTGTTCTGTTACCTCTGCCTCTCCTGGGTGGGGAGTGGGAGAGGGAATTATTAACAAGATAAAGGGCTAGGCGGTGTCAACAGGCCCAGAAAGATGCCTCACTTTAAACAAAATTGTAAAAAGCAAAAAGAAAAAAAAATAAAAGAAAAAGAGAGAGGAGTCAGAGACAGAGACAGAGATAGAGAGAGACAAAGACAGATACAGAGAGAGGTGACCTGAGCCTTCCTGCCATGCGAGTTGACAATACTGGAGGCTGAATTATTAGTGGGATCTCTTCATTCTTCCATTTCTCCCATAGTGACTAGGTCACTGGATCCATGTAGCTGGTTCTTTAAGAAGGGCTGTTCTGTTCCCTCTGCCTCTCGTGGGTGAGGAGTGGGAGATGGAATTATTAACAAGATAAAGGGCTAGATGGGGCCAACAGACCCAGAAAGATGCCTCACCTTAAACAAAATTCTAAAAAGCAAAAATTAAAAAAAAGAAAGAAAAAAGGGAGAGGAGTCAGAGACAGAAACAGAGATAGAGAGAGACAAAGACAGATACAGAGAGAGGCGGCCTGAACCTTCCTACCATGTGAGTTGTCTACACTGGAGGATGAATAATAGTGGGATCTCTTCATTCCTCCGTTTTCCTCAGCATGTCTAGATCGCAGAAGCCATGGAGCTGGTTCTTGAAGAAGGGCTGTTCTGTTCCCTCTCCCGCTCTTGGTTGGGGGGTGGGAGAGGTAATAATTAACAAGATAACGGTTTAGGTGGGGGCAACAGGCCCAGATAGATGCATCACCTTAAACAAAATTCTAAAAAGCAAAAATTAAAAAAAAGAAGAAAAAAGAGAGAGGAATCAGAGACAGAGACAGAGATAGACATAGACATAGACAGATAAAGAGTGGGGAGGGCTGAGTCTTCCCAATACGCAAGTTGTCTATACGGGAGGCTGAATTATTAGTGGGATCCCTTCATTCCTCCGTTTTCCTCAACATGGCTAGATTACAACAGACATGGAGCTGGTTCTTGGAGAAGGGTTGTTCTGTTTTTCCTGAATCTCCTGGGTGGGCTGTGGGAGAGGGATTCATTAACAAGATACAGTGCTTGGCGGGAACAACAGGCCCAGAAAGATGCCTCACCTTAAACAAAATTCTTAAAATCAAAAACTAAAAAAAAAAGAAAGAAAAAAGAGAGAGGAGTCAGAGACAGAGACATAGATAGAGAGAGACAAAGACAGATAGAGAGAGAGGTGGCCTGATCCTTCCTACCACATGAGTTGTCTGCACTGGAGGCTGAATTATTAGTGGGATCTCTTCATTCCTCCGTTTCCCCCAGCATGGCTAGTTCGCAGAAGCCATGGAGCTGGTTCTTGAAAAAGGGCTGTTCTGTTCCCTCTGCCTCTCCGGGGTGGCGAGTCAGAGAGAGAATTATTAACAAGATAAAAGTTTAGGCGGGGCCTACAGGACCAGAAAGATGCATCACCTTAAACAAAATTCTAAAAAGCAGAAATTAAGAAAAGAAGGAAAAAAAAGAGTGAGGAGTCAGAGACAAAGATATAGAGAGACAAAGACAGATACAGAGAGAGGAGGCCTGAGTATTCCTACCATGCAAGTTGTCTATACTGGAGGGTGAATTATTAGTGGGTTCTCTTCATTTCTCTGTTTCCACCAACATGGCTAGACCACAGTCACCATGGAGCTGCTTCTTGAAGAAGGGCTGTTCTGTTCCCTCTGCCTCTGCTGGGTGAGGAGTGGGAGAGGGAATTATTAACAAGATAAAAGTCTAGATGGGGCAACTTGCCCAGAAAGATGCCTCACCATAAATAAAATTCTAAAAAGCAAAAATTAAAAAAAAGAGAAAGAAAAAAAGAGATAGGAGTCAGAGACAGAGGCAGAGATGGAGAGAGACAAAAATAGATACAGAGAGAGGAGGCCTGATTCTTCCTACCACGCTAGTTGTCTATACTGGAGGCTGAATTATTAGTGGGATCGCTTCATTCCTCCTTTTTCCCCAACATGGCTAGATCGCAGAAGGCATGGAGCTGGTTCTTGAAGAGGGGCTGTTCTGTTCCCTCTGCCTCTCCTGGGTGGGAGTGGGAGAGGGAATTATTAACAAGATAAAGGGCTAGGTGGGGCCTACAGACCCAGAAAGGTGCCTCAACTTAAACAAAATTCTAAAAAGCAAAAATTAAAAAAAAGAGAAGAAAAAGGAGAGAGGAGTCAGAGACAGAGACCAAGATAAAGAGAGACATAGACAGATACAGAGTTGGGAGGCCTGAGTCTTCCCAATATGCAAGTTGTCAATACTGGAGGCTTTATTATTAGTGGGATCTCTTCATTCCTCCATTTTCCCTATCGTGTCTAGATCACAGGAGTCATGGAGCTGGTTCTTGAAGAAGGGATGTTCTGTTCCCTCTGCCTCTCCTGGGTGGGGAGTGGGAGAGGGAATTATTAAAAAGACAAAGGACTATGTGGGAACAACAGGCTCAGAAAGATGCCTCACCTTAAACAAAATTCTGTAATGCAAAAATTAAAAAAAGAAGAAAGAAAAAAGAGAGAGATGTCAGAGACAGTGATAGAGAGAGACAGAAACAGACACAGAGATAGGAGGCCTGATTCTTCCTACCACGTGAGTTGTCTATACTGGAGGCTGAGTTTTTTGTGGGATCTCTTCATCCCTCCGTTTCCCCCAACATGGCTAGATCGCAGGTACCATGGAGCTGGTTCTTGAAGAAGGGATGTTCTGTTTCCTCTGCCTCTCCTGGGTGGGGAGTGGGAGAGGGAATTATTAACAAGATAAAGGGATAGGTGGGGCCAACTGGCCCAGAAAGAAGCCTCACCTTAAACAAAATTCTAAAAAGCAAAAATTAAAATAAAGACAAAAGAGAGAGGAGTCAGAGGCAGAGACAGAGATAGAGAGAGACAAAGACAGATAAAGAGAGAGGTGACCTGAGTCTTCCTACCACGTGAGTTGACTATACTGGAGGCTGAATCATTAGTGGGTTCTCTTCATTCCTCCATTACTCGCAACATGGCTAGATCGCAGGAGCAATGGAGCTGGTTCTTGAAGAAAGGCTGTTTGTTCCCTCTGCCTCTCCTGGGTGTGGAGTGTGAGAGGGAATTATTAAAAAGATAAAGGAGTAGGCGGGGCCAACAGGCCCAGAAAGATGCCTCACCTTAAACAAAATTCTAAAAAGCAAAAATTAAAAAAAAAGAAAGAAAGAAGAGGGTCAAGTCAGAGACAGAGACAGAGATAGAGAGAGACATATACAGATATAGAGAGAATAGGCCTGAGTCTTCCTACCATGCCAGTTGTCTATACTGGAGGCTGAATTACTAGTGTGATCTCTTCATACCTCCATTTCTCCCAAAATGGGTAGAACGCAGGAGCCATGTAGCTGGTTCTGGAAGAAGGGTTGTTCTGTTCACTCTGCCTCTCGTGGGTGGGGAGTGGGAGACGGAAATATTAACAAGATAAAGGGCTAGACAGGGCCAACAGGCCCAGAAAGATGCCTCCCCTTAAACAAAATCCTAAAAAGCAAAAATTAAAAAAAGAAAGAAAAAAGAGAGAGGAGTCAGAGACATAGGTAGAGAGAGACAAAGACAGATGCAGAGAGAGGTGGACTGATTCTTCCTACCACATGAGTTGTCTACACTGGAGGCTGAATTATTAGTGGGATCTCTTCATTCCTCCATTTCCCCCAACATGGCTAGATCGCAGAAGCCATAGAGTTGGTTCTTGAAGAAGGGCTGTTCTGTTCCCTCTGCCTCTCCAGGGTGGTGAGTCGGAGAGGGAATTATTAACAAGATAAAAGTTTACGCGGGGCCTACAGGACCAGAAAGATGCATCACCTTAAACAAAATTCCAAAAAGCAAAAATTAAAAAATGAAGAAAAAAAAAGAGTGAGGAGTCAGAGACAAAGACAGAAATAGAGAGAAACAAAGACAGATACAGAAAGAGGAGGCCAGAGTTTTCCTACCAAACAAGTTGTCTGTACTGGAGGCTGAATTATTAGAGGGTTCTCTTCATTTCTCCATTTCCCCCAACATGGCTAGATCGCAGTGGCCATGGTGCTGGTTCTTGAAGAAGGGCTGTTCTGTTCCCTCTGCCTCTTCTGGGTGGGGAGTGGGAGAGGGAATTATTAACAAGATAAAGGTCAAGGCGGGGCCAACAGGCCCAGAGAGATGCATCACCTTAAACAAAATTCTAAAAAGCAAAAATAAGAAAAAGAAGGAAAGAAAAATAGAGAGGAGTCAGAGACAGAGACCGAGATAGAGACAGACAAAGACAGGTACTGAGAGAGGAGGCCTGAGTCCTCCTACCACGCCAGTTGTCTATACTGGAGGCTGAATTATTAGTGGGATCTCTTCATTCCTCCATTTCCCCCAACATGGCTAGATCGCAGGAGCCATGGAGCTGGTTCTTTTTTTTTTTTTTTGGAGAGGTTTTGCTATAGGGCGCGTGCTCTCGCCAGACAGACAGAGAGAGACAGAGAGATAGAAAGCAGGAAATCACCACCCAGGGGGGATGGCCACGCCGCAATCCCTTCTCCTCCATTCTCCTCTCAGAATCTCGGGCACACACGTACACGCACCCGGCGTCAGTTTAAGCCTCCGGGTCCGGGACTCGAACCGCGGTCGACTACATGGGAGTCCAGCGACATAGCCATTACGCTAACTGCTGGTCCATGGAGCTGGTTCTTGAAGCATGGCAGTTTTATTCCCTCTGCTTCTCCTGGGTGGGGAGTGGCAGAGGGAATTATTAACAAAATAAAGGGCTAGGCGGGGTCAACAGGCCCAGAAATATTCCGCCGCTTAAACAAAATTCTAAAAAGCAAAAATAAAAAAAAATTAAAAGATAAAGAGCGAGTTGTCAGAGACAGAGACAGAGATCGAGAGAGACAAAGACAGATCAGAGAGAGGAGGCCTGAGCCTTCCTGCTACATGAGTTGACTATACTGGAGGCTGAATTATTAGTGTGATCTCTTCATTCCTCAGTTTCTCCCAACATGGCTATATCGCAGGAGCCATGGAGCTGGTTCTTGAAGAAGGGTTGTTCTGTTTCCCCCGCCTCTCCTAGGTGTCGAGTGCGAGAGGGAATTATTAACAAGATAAAGGGTTAGGAGAGGCCAACAGGCCCAGAAAGATGCCTCACCTTAAACAAAATTCTAAAAAGCAAAAATTAAAAAAAAGAAAGAAAAAAGAGAGAGTTGTCAGAGACAGAGACAGAGATAGAGACAAAGTAGATAAAGAGAGGTGTGGCCTAACTCTTCCTACCACATGAGTTGTCTATACTGGAGGCTGAATTATTATTGGGATCTCTTCATTCCTCTGCTTCCCCCAACATGGGTAGACTGCAGGAGCCATGGAGCTAGTTCTTGAAGAATGGCTGTTCTGTTCCCTCTGCCTCTCCTGGGTGGGGAGTGGGAGAGGGAATTATTAACAAGATAAAGGGCGAGGCAAGGCCAACAGGCCCAGAAAAATGCCTCACCTTAAACAAAATTCTAAAAAGCAAAAATAAAAAAAAAAGAAAGAAAAGGGAGGAGTCAGAGACAGAGACAGAGATAGAGAGAGACATATACAGATATAGAGACAATAGGCCTGAGTCTTCCTACCATGCCAGTTGTCTATACTGGAGGCTGAATTATTAGTGTGATCTCTTCATACCTCCCTTTCTACCAAAATGGGTAGATCACAGTAGCCATGTAGCTAGTTCTGGCAGAAAGGCTGTTCTGTTCCCTCTGCCACTCCTGGGTGGGGAGTGGGAGACAGAATTATTAACAAGATAAAGGGCTAGACGGGGCCAACAGGCCCAGAAAGATGCCTCACCTTAATCAAAATACTAAAAAGCAATAATTAAAAAAAAGAAAGAAAAAAGAGATAGGAGTCAGAGACAGAGATAGAGAGAGACAAAGACAGATACAGAGAGAGGTGGCCTGAGCCTTCCTACCACATGAGTTGTCTACACTGGAGGCTGAATTATTAGTGGGATCTCTTCATTCCTCCATTTCCCCCCACATTGCTAGATCACAGAAGCCATGGAGCTGGTTCTTGAAGAAGGGCTGTTCTGTTCCCTCTGCCTCTCCTGTTTGGGAGTGGGAGTTGGAATTATTACCAAGATAAAGGGCTAAACGGGGCAACTTGCCCAGGGAGATACCTCACCTAAAACAAAATTCTAAAAAGAAAAATTAAAAAAAGAAAGAAAAAAGAGAGAGGAGTCAGAGACAGAGACAGAGATAGAGAGATACAAAGATAGATACAGAGATAGGATGCCTGAGTCTTCCTATCATGCCAGTTGTCTATACTGGAGGCTGAATTATTAGTGAGATCTCTTCATTCTTCCGTGTCCCCCAACATGGCTAGACCACGGAGCCTTGGATCTGATTCTTGAAGAAGTGCTGTTCTGTTCCCTCTGCCTCTCTTGGGTGGGGAGTGGGAGATGGAATTCTTAACAAGATAGAGGGCTAGGAGGTGCAAACAGGCCCAGAAAGATGCCTCACCTTAAACAAAATTCTAAAAAGCAAAAATTAAAAACAAAGAAAGAAAAAAGAGTGAGGAGTCAAAGGCAGAGAAAGAGATAGAGAGAGACAAAGATAGATACAGAGAAAAGAGGCCTGAGTCTTCCTACCACACCAGTTTTCTATACTGGAGGCTGAATTATTAGTGGGATCTCTTCATTCCTCCGTTTCTCCCAACATGATTGTATCGTGGAAACATGGAGCTGATTCTTGAAGAAGGTCTGTTCTGTTCCCTCTGGCTGTCTTGGGTGGGGAGTGGGAGAGGGAATTATTAACAAGATAAAGGTTTAGGTGGGGACAACAGGCCCAGAATGATGCAACACCTTAAAGAAAATTATAAAAAGCAAATATTAAAAAAAATGAAAAAAGAGAGAGGAATCAGAGACAGAGACAGTGATAGATAGAGACAAAGAAAGTTAGAGAGAGAGGAGGACTGAGTCTTAACACCACGCAAGTTGTCTATACTGGAGGCTGAATTATTAGTGGGTTCTCTTCATTCCTCCGTTTCCCCAAATATGGCTAGATCACAGGAGACATGGAGCTGGTTCTTGAAGAAGGGCTGTTCTGTTCCCTCTGCCTCTCCTGGGTGTGGCGTGGGAGAGGATATTATTAACAAGATAAAGGCCTAGACGGGGCAAATTGCCCTGAAAGAAACCTCACCTCAAACAATATTCTAAAAAGAAAAATTTATAATAAAAGAAAAAAAAGAGAGAGGAGTCACAGACAGAGACAGAGATATAGAGAGACAAAGATAGATACAGAGAGAGGAGGCCTGAGTCTTCTTACCACTCCAGTTGTCTATACTGGAGGCTGAATTATTAGTGACATCTCTTCATTCCTCCGTTTCCCCCAACATGGCTAGATTGTGGAGAATTGGATCTGATTCTTGAAGAAGGGCTGTTCTGTTCCCTCTGCCTCTCTTGGGTTGGGAGTGGGAGAGGGAATTCTTAACAAGATAAAGGGTTAGGAGGTGCAAACAGGCCCAGAAAGATGCCTCACCTTAAACAAAATTCTAAAAAGCAAAAATTATAAAAAAAGAAAGAAAAAAGAGTGAGGAGTCAGAAGCAGAGACAGAGATAGAGAGAGACAAAATTGATACAGAGAAAGGAGGCCTGAGTCTTCCTACCACACCAATTTTTTATACTGTAGGCTGAATTATTAGTGGGATCTCTTCATTCCTCCATTTCCCCCAACATGGTGGTATCGTGGAACCATGGAGCTGATTCTTGAAGAAGGGCTGTTCTGTTCCCTCTGCCTCTCCTCGGTTGGAAGTGGGTGACTTAGTTATTAACAAGGTAAAGGACTAGGCGGGGCCAACATGCCCAGAAAGGTGCCTCACCTTAAACAAAATTGTAAAATACAAAAATTAATAAAAAGTAAGAAAAAAGAGAGAGGAGTCAGAGACAGAGACAGAGATAGAGAGAGCCAAAGACAGATACAGAGAGATGAGGTCTGAGTCTACACACCACGCAAGTTGTCTATACTGGAGGCTGAATTATTAGTGGGATCTCTTCATTCGTCTGTTTCCCTCAACATGGCTAGATCGCAGGAGTCATGGAGCTGGTTCTGAAGAAGGGCTGTTCTGTTCCCTCTGCCTCTCCTGGGTGGGGAGTGGGAGAGGAAATTATTAACAAGATAAAGGTCAAGGTGGGGCCAACAGGCCCAGAGAGATGCTCGCATTCAACAAAATTCTAAAAAGCAAAATTAGAAAAAAAAAAAAATATATAAAGAGACAGGAGTCAGAGACTGAGACAGAGATTGAGAGAGACAAAAACAGATAAAGAGAGAGGAGGCCTGAGCCTTCCTGCAAGGTGAGTTGACTATACTGGAGGCTGAATTATTAGTGGGATCTCTTCATTCCCCCGTTTCACCCAAAATGGCTAGATCGCAGGCGACATGGAGCTTGTTCTTGAAGAAGGGCTGTTCTGTTCCCTCTGCCTCTCCTGGGTAGGGAGTGGTAGACGGAATTATTAACAAGATAAAGGGCTAGGAGGGGCAAACAGGCCCAGAAAGATGCCTCACTTTAAACAAAATTCTAAAAAGCAAAAATTAATAAAAAGGAAGAAAAAAGAGAGAGGAGACAGAGACAGAGACATAGGTAGAGAGAGACAAATACAGATACAGAGAGAGGTGGCCGGATCCTTCCTACCACATGAGTTGTCTACACTGGAAGCTGAATTATTAGTGGGATTTATTCATTCCTCCATTTCCCCCAACATGGCTAGATCGCAGAAGCCATGGAGCTGGTTCTTGAAAAAGGGCTGTTCTGTTCCCTCTCCTGCTCCTGGTTGGGTGTGGGAGAGGGAATTATTAACAAGATAACGGTTTAGGCGGGGGCAACAGGCCCAGATAGAGGCATCAACTTAAACTAAATTCTAAAAAGCAAAAATTTTTAAAAAAAGAAGAAAAAAGAAAGAAGAATCAGAGACAGAGACAGAGATAGAGATAGACATAGACAGATAAAGAGTGGGGAGGTCTGAGTCTTCCCAATACGCAAGTTGTCTATACGGGAGGCTGAATTACTAGTGGGATCTCTTCATTCCTCCGTTTCCCTCAACATGGCTAGATTACAGGAGACATGGAGCAGGTTCTTGAAGAAGGACTGTTCTGTTCCCTCTGCCTCTCCTGGGTGCGGAGTGGGAGAGGGAATTATTAACAAGAAAAAAGGCTAGTTGGGGCAACTTGCACAGAAATGTGCCTTACCTTAAATAAAATTCTAAAAAGCAAAAATTGAAAAAAAGGGAAAGAAAAAAGAAAAAGGAGTAAGAGACAGAAACAGAGAGAGAGAGACAAAGATTGATACAGAGAGAGGATGCCTGAGTCTTCCTGCCACGCCAGTTGTTTATACTGGAGGCTGAATTATTAGTGAGATCTCTTCATTCCTCCACTTCCCCCAACATGGCTATATTGTGGAGCCATGTAGCTGATTCTTGAAGAAGGGCTGTTTGTTCATTCTGCCTCTTCTGTGTGGGGAGTGGTAGACGGAATTATTAACAAGATAAAGGGCTAGGAGGGGCAAACAGGCCCAGAAAGATGCCTCAGCTTATTCAAAATTCTAAAAATCAAAAATTTTAAAAAATAGAAAGAAAAAAGTGAGAGGAGTCAGAGACAGAGACAGAGAAAGAGAGAGACAAAGACAGATACAGAGAGAGGAGGCCTGAGCCTTCCTGCCTCGCGAGTTGCCAATACTGGAGGCTGAATTGTTAGTGGGATCTCTTCATTCCTCATTTCCCCCAACATGGCTAGATCACAGAAGCCATGGAGCTGGTTCTTGAAGAAGGGCTGTTCTGTTCCCTCTGCCTCTCCTGGTTGGGGAGTGGGAGTTGGAATTATTACCAAGATAAAGGGTAGACGGGGCTACTTGCCAAGGGAGATGCCTCACCTTAAACAAAATTCTAAAAAGAAAAATTTTAAAACAAAAGAAAGAAAAAAGAGAGAGGAGTCAGAGACAGAGACAGAGATAGAGAGATACAAAGATAGATACAGAGAGAGGAGGCCTGAGTCTTCCTAACACGCCAGTTGTCTATACTGGAGGCTGAATTATTAGTGAGATCTCTTCATTTTCCCGTGTCCCCCAACATGGCTAGATCTTGGAGCCTTGGATCTGATTCTTGAAGAAGTGCTGTTCTGTTCCCTCTGCATCTCTTGGGTGGGGAGTGGGAGATGGAATTCTTAACAAGATAAAGGGCTAGGAGGTGCAAACAGGCCCAGAAAGATGCCTCACCTTAAACAAAATTCTAAAAGCAAAAATTATAAAAAAAGTAAGAAAAAAGAGTGAGGAGTCAGAGGAAGACAGAGATAGAGAGAGACAAAATTGATACAGAGAAAGGAGGCCTGAGTCTTCCTACCACGCCCGTTTTTTATACTGTAGGCTGAATTATTAGTGGAATCTCTTCATTCCTCCGTTTCCCCCAACATGGTGGTATCGTGGAACCATGGAGCTAATTCTTGAAGAAGGGCTGTTCCCTCTGCCTCTCCTCGGTTGGGAGTGGGTGACTTAATTATTAACAAGATAAAGGGCTAGGCAAGACCAACAGGCCCAGAGAGGTGCCTCACCTTAAACAAAATTCTAAAATGCAAAAATTAATAAAAAGTAAGAAAGAAAAAGAGAGAGAGACTGAGACAGAGATAGAGTGAGACAACGACAGATACAGAGAGAGGAGGCCTGAGCCTTCCTACTACCCAAGTTGACTATACTGGTGGCTGAATTATTATTGGGATCTCTTAATTCCTCCTTTTCCCTCAACATGGCTAGTTTGCAGGAGTCATGGTGCAGGTTCCTGAAGAAGGGCTGTTCTGATCCCTCTTCCTCTCTTGGGTGGGGAGTGGGAGAGGGAATTATTAACAAGATAAATGGCTAGGTGGGGCCAACAGGCCCAGAAAGATGCCTCACCTTAAACAAAATTCTGAAATGCAAAAATTAAAAAAAAAGAAAGAAGAAAGAGAGTAGTCAGAGACAGAGAGAGAGATAGAGAGAGACAAAGACATACAGAGTGAGGAGACATGCGTCTTTCTATCACGTTAGTTGTCTACAGTGGAGGCTGAACTATTAGTGGGATCTCTTCAATTCTAAGTTTCTCCCAACATGGCTAGATCGCAGAAGCCATGGAGCTGGTCCTTGAAGAAGGGCTGTTCTGTTCCCTCTGCCTCTCCTGGGTGGAGAGTGGGAGTAGGAATCATTAACAAGATAAAAGTTTAGGCGGGGCCTACAGGCCCAGAAATATGCATCACCTTAAACAAAATTCTAAAATCAAAAATTAAAAAAAAAGGAAGAAAAAAGAGAGAGGAGTCAGAGACAGAGAAAGAGATAGAGAGAGACAAAGACAATTACAGAGAGAGGGGACCTGAGTCTTCCTACCACGTGAATTGTCTTTACTGGAGGCTGAATTATTAGTGACATCTCTTCATTCCTCCATTTCCCCCAACATGGGAAGGTCACAGGAGCCAAGGACCTGGTTCTTGAAGAATGGCTGTTCTGTTCCCTCTTCCTTTCCTGGGTGGGGAGTGGGGGGCGGAATTATTAACAAGATAAAGGGCCAGACGGGGCCAACAAACCCAGAAAGATGTCTCATTTTAAACAAAATTTTAAAAAGAATAAATTTAAAAAAAGAAAGAAAAAAGAGAGAGGAATCAGAGACAGGGACAGAGATAGAGAGAGACAAAGACAGATACAGAGTGAGGAGACCTGAGTCTTCCTACCACGTGAGTTGTCTACACTGGAGGCTGAATTATTAGTGGGATCTCTTCATTCCCCCGTTTCCCCCAACATGGCTATATCGCAGAGCCATGGAGCTGATTTTTGATGAAGGGCTGTTCTGTTCCCTCAGCCTCTCCTGGGTGGGGAGTGGGAGAGGGAATTATTAACAAGATGGAGGTTTAGGCGGGGCGAACAGGCCCAGAAAGATGCATCACATTAAACAAAATTATAAAAAAAATTTTAAAAAAAGAAAGAAAAAAGAGAGAGTCAGAGACTAAGACAGAGATAGAGAGAGACAAAGACAGATACAGAGAGAGGAGGCCTGAACCTTCCTACCACGCGAATTGTCAATACTGGAGGCTGAATAATTAGTGGGATCTCTTCATTCCTCCGTTTCAGCAAACATGGCTAGATCGCAGGAGCCATGGAGCTGGTTCTTGAAGAAGAGCTGTTCTGTTTCCCCTGCCTCTCCTCAATGGGGAATGGGAGAGGGAATTATTAACAAGATAAAGGGTTAGGAGGGTAAAACAGGCCCAGAAAGATGCATCACCTTAAACAAAATTAGAAAAAGCAAAAATTAAAAAAATATATATAAAATGGAGAGAGGAATCAGAGACAGAGATAGAGAAAGACAAAGACAGATACAGAGAGAGGTGTCCTGAGCCTTCCTACCACGTGAGTTGTCTATATTGGAGGCTGAATTATTAGTGGGATCTCTTCATTCCTACTTTTCCCCTAACATGGCTAGATCGCAGGAGCCATGTAGCTGGTTCTTGAAGAAGGGATGTTCTGTTCCCTCTGCCTCTACTGGGATGGGAGTGGCAGAGGGAATTATTAACAAGATAAAGGGCTACTCAAGGCCAACAAGCTCAGAAAGATGCCTCACCTTAAACAAAATTCTAAAAAGCTAAAATTAAAAAAAAAAGAAAAAAGAGAGAGGAGTCAGAGACAGAGAAAGAGATAGAGAGAGACAAAGACAGATACAGAGAGATTGGGCCTGAGCCTTCCTACCACACGAGTTGACTATACTGGAGGCTGAATTATTAGTGGGATCTCTTAAATCCTCCGTTTCCCCCAACATGGCTAGATTGCAGGAGCCATGGAGCAGGTTCCTGAAGAAGGGCTGTTCTGAATCCTCTGCCTCTCCTGGGTGGGGAGTGAGAGAGGGAATTATTAAAAAGGTTAAGGGCTATGTGGGGCTAACAGACCCAGAAAGATGCCTCACCTTAAACAAAATTCTAAAAATCAGAAAAAAAAGCAAGAAAAAAGAGAGAGGAGTCAGAGACAGAGACAGAGATAGAGAGAGGCAAAGACAGATACAGAATAAGGAAACCTGAGTCTTCCTACTACGTGAGTTGACTATACTGGAGGCTGAATTATTAGTGGGATCTCTTCATTCCTCCGTTTCCCCCAACTTGGCTAGATTGCAGGAGCCATAGATCTGGTTACTGAAGAAGGGCTGTTCTGATCCCTCTGCCTCTCTTGTGTGGGGAGGGGAGAGGGAATTATTAACAAGATACATGGCTAGGCGGGGCCAACAGGCCCAGAAAGATGCCTCACCTTAAACAAAATACTAAAAAGCAAAAATTATAAAAAAAAAAAAAAGAAAGAAAAAGGGGAGAGGAGTCAGAGTCAGAGACAGAGATAGAGATAGACAAAGAGAGATACAGAGAGAGGAGGCCTGAGTCTTCCTACCAAGTGAGTTGTCCATACTGGAAGATGAATTATTAGTGGCATATCTTCATTCCTCCTTTGGCCTCAACATGGCTAGATCGCAGGAGCCATGGAGGTGGTTCTTGAAGAAGGGCTCTTCTGTTCCCTTTGTCTCTCCTGGGTGGGGAGAGGGAGAGGGAATTATTAACAAGATAAAGGGCTGGACGGGGCCAACAGTCACAGAAATATGCCTCACCTAAAAGAAAATTCTAAAACGCAAATGTTAAATAAAAAATCAGGAAAAAAAGGAGAGGAGTCAGAGACAGAGACAGAGATAGAGAGAGACAAAGACAGATTCAGAGAGAGGAGGCCTGAGCCTTCCTACCACACAATTTGACTATACTGGAGGCTGAATTATTAGTGGGATCTCTTCATTCCTCCGTTTCCCCCAACATGGCTATATTGCAGGAATCATGGACCAGGTTCCTGAAGAAGGGCTGTTCTGATCCCTCTGCCTCTCTTGGGTGGGGAGTGGAAGAGGGAATTATTAACAAGATAAATGGCTAGGCGGGGCCAACAAGCCCAGAAAGATGCCTCACCTTAAACAAAATTCTAAAACGTAAAAATTTTAAAAAAAGAAAGAAAAAAAGAGAGAGGACTCAGAGACAGAGACAGAGATAGAGAGAGACAAAGACAGATACAGAGAGAGGAGGCCTGAGTCTTCCTACCTCGTGAGTTGTCTATATAGGAGGCTGAATTATTAGTGGGATCTCTTAATTCTTCCTTTTCTTCCAACATGGCTAGATCGCAGGAGCCATGGAGCTGGTTCTTGAAGAAGGGCTGTTCTGTTCCCTCTTACTCTCCTGGGTGGAGACTGGTAGAGGAAATTATTAACAATATAAAGGGATAGGCGGCACCAACCGGCAAAAAAAGATGCCTCCCCTTAAACAAAATTCTAAAAAGGAAAAAATCAAAAAAAAAAGAAAAAAGAGAGAGGAGTCAGAGACAGAGACAGAGATAGAGAGATACAGAGAGAGGAGTCCTGAGTCTTCCGAGCACGTGAGTTGTCTACACTGGAGGCTGAATTATTAGTGGGATCTATTTATTCCTCAGTTTCCCCAAAATGGCTAGATCGCAGAAGCCGTGGAGCTGGTTCTTGAAGAAGGGCTGTTCTGCTCCCTCTGCCTCTCCTGGGTGGGGAGTGGGAGCGGGAATTATTAACAAGGTAAATGGCTAGGTGGGGTCAGCAGGCCCAGAAAGATGTCTCACCTTAAACAATATTCTAGAAAGCAAAAATTAAAAAACTAGAAAGAAATATGAGGGAGGAGTCAGAGACAGAGACAGAGATAGAGTGAGACAAAGACAGATACAGAGAGCGCAGGCCTGAGTCTTTCTACCATGTGAGTTGTCTACAGTGGAGGCTGAATTATTAGTGGGATCTATTCATTCCTCAGTTTCCCCCAAAATGGCTAGATCGCAGAAGCCATGGAGTTGGTTCTTGAAGAAGCACTGTTCTGCTCCCTCTGCCTCTCTTGGGTGGGGAGTGCGAGAGGGAATTATTAACAAGATAAAGTGCTAGGCGTGGCCAACAGGCCCAGAAAGATGCCTCACCTTAAACATAATACTAAAAATCAAAAATTGAAAAAAAAAATAATAGAGCTGAGTCAGAGACAGAGACAGAGATAGAGAGACAAAGACAGATACAGAGAGAAGAGGCCTGAGTCTTACTAACACGTGAGTTGTCTATACTGGAGGCAGAATGATTAGTGGGATTTCTTCATTCCTCCGTTTCCCCCAACGTGGCTAGATTGCAGGAGCCATGGAGCACGTTCCTGAAGAAGGGCTGTTCTGATCCCTCTGCCTCTCCTTGGTGGGGAGTGGGAGAGGGAATTATTAACAAGATAAAGGCCTAGGCGGGGCCAACATGCCCAGAAAGATCCTTCACCTTAAACAAAATTCTAAAATTCAAAAATTATAAATAAAAGAAAGAAAAAAGAGAGAGGAGTAAGAGACAGAGAGAGAGAGACAAAGACAGATATAGAGAGAGGAGGAATGAATCTTCCTACCACGTGAGTTGTCTATGCTGGAGGCTGAATTATTAGTGGGATGTCTTCTTCCCTCCATTTCCCCCAACATGGCTACATCGCAGGAGCAAGGGAGCTGGTTTTTGAAGATGGGCTGTTCTGTTCCCTCTGCCTCTCCTGGGCAGGTATTGGGAGAGGAAATTATTAACAAGATAAAGGGCTAGGCGGGGCCAACAGGCCCAGAAAGATGTCTCACATTAAACAATATTCTAAAAAGCAAAAATTAAAAAAAAAAAGATGAAAAAAGAGACAGGAGTCATAGACAGGGACAGAGATAGAAAGAGACAAAGACAGATACAGAGAGAGGAGGCCTGTATCTTCCTACGACATGTGTTCTCTATACTGGAGGCTGAATTATTAGTGGGATCTCTTCATTCCTCCGTTTCCCCCAACATGGCTAGAGCGCAGGAGCCATGGAGCTGGTTCTTGAAGAAGGGCTGTTCTGTTCCCAATATCTCTCCTGGGTGGAGAGTGGGGGACGGAATTATTAACAAGACAAAGGGCTAGACGTGGCCAACAGGCCCAGAAAGATGCCTCACCTTAAAAAAAATTCTAAAAATCAAAAATTAAGAAAAAAAGAAAGGAAAAAGAGAGAGGAGTCAGTGACAGAGACAGAGATAGAAAGAGACAAAGATAGATACAGTGAGGTGTGGCCTTAGCCTTCCTACCACCTGAGTGGTCTACACTGGAGGCTGAATTATTAGTGGGAACTCTTCATTCCTTCATTTCCCACAACATGGTAGATAGCAGGAGCCATGGAGCTGGTTCTTGAAAAGGGCTGATCTCTTCCATCTGCCTCTCCTGGGTGGGCATTGGCAGAGAGAATTAATAACAAGATAATGGGTTAGGCGGGTCTGACTGGCCCAGGAAGATGCATCACCTTAAACAAAATTCTAAAAAGCAAAAATGAAAAAAAGAATGAAAGAAAATAGTGAGAGGCATCAGAGACAGAAACAGAGAAAGAGAGAGACAAAGACAGATACAGAGAGAGGAGGCCTGTGTCTTCCTATCACGCTAGTTGTCTATACTGGAGGCTGAATTATTTGTGGGATCTCTTCATTCGTCAGTTTCCCCTAACATGGCTATATCACCGGAGCCATGGAGGTGGTTCTTGAAGAAGGGCTGTTCTGTTCCCTCTGCCTCACCTACATGGGGAGTGGAAGAGAGAATTATTAACAAGATAAAGGGATAGGCGGAGCCAACATTCCCAGAAAGATTTCTCACCTTAAACAAAATTCTAAAAAGCAAATATTATAAAAAAAGAAAGAAAAAAGAGAGAGGAGTCAGAGACAGAGAAAGAGATAGAGAAAGACAAAGACAGATACAGAAAGAGGTGGCCTGAGCCTTCCTACCACCTTAGTTGTCTACACTGGAGGCTGAATTATTAGTGGGATCTTTTCATTACTACATTTCCCGCATCATGGCTAGATCGCAGAAGCCATGGAGCTGGTTCTTGAAGAAAGGTTGTTCTGTTCCCTCTGCCTCTCATTGGTGGAGAGTGGGAGAGGGAATTATTAACAAGATAAAGGGCTAGTCGGGGACAACAGGCCCAGAAAGATGACTCACCTTAAACAAAATTCTAAAAAGGAAAAATTAAAATAAAAAGAAAGACAAAAGAGAGAGGAGTCAGAGACAGAAAGAGAGATAGAGAGAGACAATGATACAGAGAGAGTAGCCCTGAGTCTTCCTACCACGCGAGTTGTCTATTCTGGAGGCTGAATTATTAGTGGGATCTCTTCATTCCTACGTTTCCCCCAACAGGACTAGATCACAGGAGCCATGGTGCTGGTTCTTGAAGAAGGGCTGTTCTGTTCCCTCTGCCTCTCCTGTGTGGGGAGTGGGAGAGGGAATTATTAACAAGATAAAGGGCTAAGCGGGGCCAACATGACCTGAAAGATGACTGACCTTCACCAAAAACCTATAAAGCAAAAATTAAAAAAAATAAAGAAAAAATAGAGAGGAGTCAGAAACAGAGACAGAGATAGAAAGAGACAAAGACAGAAAAAGAGAGAGGAGGCCTGAGTCTTCCTAACACGTGAGTTGTCTACACTGGAGGCTGAATTATTAGTGGGATCTCTTCATTCCTCCGTTTCCCTCAACATGGCTAGATAGCAGGAGCCATATAGCTGGTTACTGAAGGCGGGCTGTTCTGTTCCCTCTGCCTCTCCTGGGTAAGGAGTGGGAAAGAGAATTATTAACAAGATAAAGGCCTAGGCGGGCCCAACAGGCCCAGGGTGATGCCTAACCTTAAACAAAATTCCAAAAAGCAAAAATTAAAAAAAAAAAAGGAAAGAAAAAAGAAAGAGGAGTCAGAGACAGAGACAGAGATAGAGAAAGACAAAAACAGATACAGAGAGAGGAGGCCTGAGTCTTCCTACCACGTTAGTTGTCTATACCGGAGGCTGAATTATTAGTGGGATCTCTTCATTCCTCCGTTACCCTCAACATGGCTAGATCGCAGGAGCCATGGAGGTGGTTCTTGAAGAAAGGCTATTCTGTTCCCTCTTCCTCTCCTGCGTGAGGAGTGGGAGAGAATTATTAAAAAGATAAAGGTCTAGGCAGGGCCTACAGGCCCAGAAAGATGCATCACCTTAAACAAAATTCCAAAAAGCAAAAATTGAAAAAAAAAAAGAATGAAAAAAGAGAGAGGAGTCAGTGACAGAGACAGAGATAGAGATTGAAAAAGACAGATACAGTGAGAGGTGGCCTGATCCTTCCTTCCACTCTAGTTGTCTACACTGGAGGCTGAATTTTTAGTGGGATCTCTTCATTCCCTCATTTCCCACAACATGGCTAGATCGCAGGAGCCATGGTGCTGGTTCTTGACGAAGGGCTGTTCTGTTCTCTCTGCCTCTATTTGGTGGGGAGTGGGAGAGGGAATCATTAACAAAATAAAGGGCTAGTCAGGGCCAACAGGCCCAGAAAGATGCCTCATCTTAAACAAAATTCTGAAAAGCAAAAATTAAAAAAAAAAGAAAGATAAAAGATAGAGGAGTCAGAGACAGAGACAGAGATAGATAGCGAAAAAGACTGATGCAGAGAGGAGGCCTGAGCCTTCCTACCATGTGAGTTGTCCCTACTGGAGGCTGAATTATTAGTGGGATCTCTTCATTCTTCCATTTCCCCCAACATGGGTAGACCGCCAGAGCCATGTAGATGGTTCTGGAAGAAGGGCTGTTCTGTTCCCTCTGCCTCTCCTGAGTCAGGATTTTGAGAGGGAATTATTAACAAGATAAAGGGCTAGGCGTGTCCAACAGGCCCACAAAGATGCCTCACCATAAAAAAATTCTATAAAGCAAAAAGAAAAAGAAAAAGAAATAAAAAAGAGAGAGGAGTCAGAGACAGAGACAGAGATAGAGAGAGACAAAGACAGATACAGAGAGAGGAGGCCTGAGTCTTCCTACCACGCTAGTTGTCTTTACTGGAGGCTGAATTATTAGTGGGATCTCTTCGTTCCTCCGTTTCCCCCAACATGACTAGATCATAGGAGCCATGGAGCTGGTTCTTGAAGAAGGGCTGTTCTGTTCCCTCTGCCTCTCCTGGTTCGGGATTGGGAGAGGAATTTATTAACTAGGTAAAGGGCTATGCGGGGCCAACAGGGCCAGAAAGATGCCTCACCTTAAACAAAATTCTAAAAAGCAAAAATTAAAAAAAAAGAAAGAAAAAAGAGAGGAGTCAGTGACAGAGACAGAGATAGAGAGAGATAAAGACAGATACAGGGAGAGGAGAACTGAGCCTAGCTACCACCTGAGTTTTCAACACTGGAGGCTGTATTATTGGTGGGATCTCTTCATTCCTTCATTTCCCGCAAAATGGTAGATCGCAGGAGCCATGGAGCTGGTTCTTGAAGAAGGGCTCTTCTCTTCCCTCTGCCTCTACTTGATGGGGAATGGGAGAAGTAATTATTAACTAGATCAAGGGTTAGGCAGGACTAACAGGCCCAGGAAGATGCACCACGTTAAACAAAATTCTAAAAAGCAAAAATTAAAAGACAAATTAAAGAAAACAGAGAGAGGAGTCAGAGAAAAAGACAGAGATAGAGAGAGACAAAACAGATACCGAGTGTGGTGGCCTGAGCCTTCCTACCACGTGAGTTCTCTACACTGGAGGCTGAATTATTAGTGGGATCTGTTCATTCCTCTGTTTCCCCCAAAATGGCTAGATCACAGAAGACATGGTGTTGGATCTTGAAGAAGGGCTGTTCTATTCCCTCTGCCTCTCCTGGGTGGGGAGTAGGAGAAGGAATTATTAGCAAGATAAATGGCTAGGTGGGGCCAACAGGCCCAGAAAGATGCCTCACCTAAAACAAAATTCTAAAAAGCAAAAATTGAAAAGAAAGAGAGAGGAGGCAGAGACAGAGACAGAGATAGAGAAAAACAAAGACAGATATAGAGAGAGGAGGCCCGAGTCTTCCTACCACACGAGTTGCCTATAATGGAGGCTGAATTATTAGTGGGATCTCTTCATTCGTTCCTTTCCTCCAACATGGCTAGATCGCAGGAGCCATGGTGCTGGTTCCTGAAGTAGGGCTGTTCTGCTCCTTCAGCCTCTCCTAGGTCGGGAGTGGGAGAGGGAATTATTAACAAGAAAAAGGACTACGCGGGGCCAACAGGCCAAGAAATATGGCTCACCTTAAACAAAATTCTAAAAAGCAAAAATTTTAAAAAAAAGAAAGAAAATAGAGAGAGGAGTCAGAGACAGAGACAGAGACAGAGAGAGACAAAGAGAGATACAGAGAGAGGAGGCCTGCGTCTTCCTACCACGTGAGTTGTCTATATATGAGGCTGAATTATTAGTGGGATCTCTTCATTCCTCCGTTTCCCCCAACATTGCTAGACCGCAGGAGCCATAAAGCTGGTCTTGAGGAAGGGCTGTTCTGTTCCCCCTGCCTGTCCTGGGTGGGGCGTGGGAGAGGGAATTATTAACAAGATAAAGGCTAGACGGGGCCAACAGTCCCAGAAAGATGCCTCACCTTAAACAAAATTCTAAAGAGCAAAAATTAAAAGAAAAAGTGAAAAAAGAGAGAGGAGTCAGAGACAGAGACAGAGATAGAGTGAGACAAAGACAGATACAGAGAGAGGAGGCCTGAGTCTTCCTACCACATGAGTTGTCTACACTGGAGGCTGAATTATTAGTCGGATCTGTTCATTGCTCCATTTCCCCCAACATGGCTAGATCACAGGAGCCATGGAGCTGGTTTTTGAAGAAGGGCTGTTCTGTTCCCTCTGCCTCTCCTGGGAGGGGAGTGGGAGATGAAATTATTAACAAGATAAAGTGCTAGGTGGTTCCAACAGGCCCAGAAAGATGCATCACCTTAAACAAAATTCTAAAAGGCAAAAACTAAAAAAAAAGAAAGGAAAAAGGGAGAAGAGTCAGAGACAGAGACAGAGATAGAGAGAAACCAAGACAGATATAGAGAGAGGAGGCCCGAGTCTTCCTACCACGCAAGGTGTCTATAATGGAGGCTGAATTATTAGTGGGATCTCTCATTCTACCGTTTCCCCCAACATGGCTAGATCACAGCAGCTATGGAGCTGGTTATTGAAGAAGGACTGTTCTCTTCCCTCTGCCTCTTCTGGGTCGGGAGTGGGAGAGGAAATTATTAACAAGATAAGGGCTAGGCGGACCAACAGGCCCAGAAAGTTGCCTCACTTAAACAAAATTCTAAAAAGCAAAAATTTTAAAAAAAGAAAGAAAAAATAGAGAGGAGTCAGAGACAATGACAGAGATAACGAGAGACAAAGACAGATACAGAGAGAGGTGGCCTGAGCCTTCCTACCACACGAGTCGTCTATATTGGAGGCTGAATTATTAGTGTGATCACTTCATTCCTCTGTTTCCCCCAAAATGGCTAGATTGCAGAAACCATGGAGCTGGTTCTTGAAGAAGGGCTGTTTTGTTCCCTCTGCCTCTCCTCGGTGGGGAGTGGGAGAGGGAATTATTAACAAGATAAATTGCTAGGCGGGGCTAACCAGCACAGAAAGATGGCTCACCTTAAACAAAATTCTTAAAAGCAAAAACTAAAAAAAAAGAAAGAATAAAGAGAGAGGAGTCAGAGACAGAGACAGAGATAGAGAGTTACAAAGACAGATATAGAGAGAGGAGGCCCAAGTCTTCCTACCACGCGAGTTGTCTATAATGCAGGATGAATTATTAGTGGGATCTCTTAATTCCTGCATTTCCCCCAACATGGCTAGATCACAGGAGCTATGGAGCTGGTTCTTGAAGAATGGCTGTTCTGTTCCCTCTTCTTCTCCAGGGTCGGGAGTTGGAAAGGGAATTATTAACAAGATAAAGGGCTAGGCGGGGCCAACAGGCCAAGAAAGATGCCTCACCTTAAACAAAATTCTTAAAAGCAAAAAAAAAAAAAAAAAAAAAAAAAAAGAAAGAAAAAAGAGAGAGGAGTCAAAGACAGAGACAGAGATAGAGAGAGACAAAGACAGATACAGACAGAGGAGGCCTGAGTCTTCCTACCATACGAGTTGTCTATACTGGAGGTTGAATTATTAGTAGGATCCCTTCATTCCTCCATTTCCCCAACATTGCTAGATCACAGGAGCCATGGAGCTGGTTTTTGAAGAAGGGCTGTTCTGTTTCCTCTGCCTCTCCTGTGTGGGGAGAGAGAGAGGATATAATTAACATGTTAAATGGCTAGGTGGGCCCAACCGGCCCAGAAAGTTGCCTCACATTAAACAAAATACTAAAAAGAAAAACTAAAAAAAAAAAAAGAAAGAAAAATGAGAGAGGAGTCAGAGACAGACAGAGATAGAGAGAGACAAAGACAGATATAGAGAGAGGAGGCCTGAATCTTCCTACCACACGAGTTGTCTATAATGGAGGCTGAATTATTATTGGGATCTCTTCATTTCTCCATTTCCCCCAACATGGCTAGATCGCAGGAGTCATGGAGCTGGTTCTTGAAGAAGGTCTGTTCTGTTCCCTCTGCCTCTCCTAGGTCAGGAGTGAGAGAGGGAATTATTAACAAGATAAAGGGTAGGCGGGGCTTACAGGCCCAGAAAGATGCCTCACCTTAAACATAATTCGAAAACGCAAAAATTAAAAAAAGGAAGAAAAAAGAGAGAGGAGTCAGAGACAGAGACAGAGATAGAGAGAGACAAAAAGAGATACAGATAGAGGAGGTCTGAGTCTTCCTACAACACGAGTTTTCTATACTGCAGGCTGAGTTATTAGTGGGATCTCTTCATTCCTCCATTTCCTCCAACCTAGCAAGATCACAGGAGCCATGGAGCTGGTTCTTGAAGAAGGGCTGTTCTTTTCCTCTGCCTCTACTGGGTGGGGAGTGAGAGACGGAATTACTCACAAGATATAGGGTTCGGCAGGGCCAACAGGGCCAGAAAGATGCCTTACCTTAAGCAAAATTTTAAAAAGCAAAAATTTAAAAAAAAAAGAAATAAAAATGAGAGAGGAGTCAGAGACAGAGACAGAGATAGAGAGAAACAAAGACAGATATAGAGAGAGGAGGCCCGAGTCTTCCTACCACGTGAGTTGTCTATAATGGAGGCTGAATTAATAGTGGGATCTCTTCATTCCTCCCTTTCCTCCAACGTGGCTAGATTGCAGGAGCCATGGAGCTGGTTCCTGAAGAAGGGATGTTCTGTTCCTTGTGCCTCTCCTAGGTCAGGAGTGGGAGAGGGAATTATTAACAAGAAAAAGGGCTAGGCGGGGCCAAAAGGCCAAGAAATATGCCTCACATTAAAAAAATTCTAAACAGCAAAAATTTAAAAAAAGGAAAGAAGAGAGGATTCAGAGACAGAGACAGAGATAATGAGAGACAAAGACAGATACAGAGAGAGGAGGCCTGAGTCTTCCGACCATATGAGTTGTCTATACTGGAGGGTGAATTATTAGTGGGATCTCTTCATTCCTCCGTTTCCCCCAACATGGCTAGACAGCAGGAGCCATTGTGCAGGGTTTTAAAGAAGGACTGTTCTGTTCCCTCTGCCTCTCCTGGGTGGGGAGTGGGAGAGGGAATTATTAACAAAAAAAAATGGCTAGGCCGACAAAGCAGTCCCAGAAATATGCCTCACGTAAAACAAAATTCTAGAAAGCATAAATTAAGAAAAAGGAAGAAAAGAGAGGAGTCAGAGACAGAAATAGAGAGAGACAAAGACAGATGCAGAGAGAGGAGGCCTGCATCTTCCTACCACGCGAGTTGTCTATACATGAGGCTGAATTATTAGTGGGATCTCTTCATTCCTCCGTTTCCCCCAACATGGCTAGATCGCAGGAGCCATAACGCTGGTCTTGAAGAAGGGCTGTTCTGTTCCCTCTGCCTGTCCTGGGTGGGGCGTGGGAGAGGGAATTATTAACAAGATAAAGGCTAGATGGGGCCAACAGACCCAGAAAGATGCCTCACCTTAAACAAAATTCTAAAGAGCAAAAATTTAAAAAAAAGAATGAAAAAAGAGTGAGGAATCAGAGACAGAGACAGAGATAGACAAAGACAGATACAGAAAGAGGAGGCCTGAGTCTTCCTACCACGTGAGTTGTCTACACTGGAGCCTGAATTATTAGTGGGATCTCTTCATTCCTCCATTTCCCCCAACATGGCTAGAACAAAGTTCTATGGAGCTGTTTTTTTTTTTTTTTTTGGAGAGGTTTTTGCTATAGGGCGCGTGCACTCGCCAGACAGACAGAGAGAGACAGAGAGATAAAAAGCGAGAAATCACCCCCCAGGGGGGATGGCCACGCCGCAATCCCTTCTCCTCCATTCTCCTCTTGGGATCTTGGGCACGCATGCACACTCGCCCGGCGTGAGTTTAAGCCGCCGGGTCCAGGACTCGAACCGCGGTCGACTACGTGGGAGTCCAGCGACATAGCCATTACGCTAACTGCTGTTCCCTGGAGCTGGTTTTTGCAGAAGGGCTGTTCTGTTCCCTCTGCCTCTCCTGGGTCGAGAGTGGGAGACGAAATTATTAACAAGATAAAGTGCTAGGTGGGTCCAACAGGCCCAGAAAGATGCATCATCTTAAACAAAATTCTAAAAAGCAAAAACTAAAAAAAAAAGAAAGGAAAAAGGGATAGGAGTCAGAGACAGAGACAGAGATAGAGAGAAACAAAGACAGATGTAGAGAGAGGAGGCCCGAGTTATCCTACCACACGAGTTGTCTATAATGGATGCTGAATTATTAGTGGGATCTCTTCATTCCTACGTTTCCCCCAACATGGCTAGATCGCAGGAGCTATAGATCTGGTTCTTGAAGAAGGGATGTTCTGTTCCCTCTGCCTCTTCTGGGTCGGGAGTGGGAGAGGAAATTATTAACAAGATAAGGGCTAGGTGGGGCCAACAGGTCCAGAAAGTTGCCTCACCTTAAACAAAATTGTAAAAACCAAAAATTAAAAAAAAAGAAAGAAAAAAGAGAGTAGAGTCAGAGACAATGACAGAGATAACGAGAGAAAAAGACAGATACAGAGAGAGGAGGCCTGAGTCTTCCTATCACACGAGTTGTCTATAATGGAGGCTGAATTATTAGTGTGATTTCTTCATTCCTCCGTTTTCCCAACATGGGTAAATTGCAGGAGCCAAGCAGCACATTCCTGAAGAAGGGCTGTTCTGATCCCTCTGCCTCTCCTGGGTGGGGAGTGGGAGAGGGAAATATTAACAAGATAAAGGGCTAGGCGTGGCCAACAGGCCCAGAAAGATTCCTCACCTTAAACAAATGTCTAAAAATCAAAAATAATAAAAAAAAAAGAAAAAAGAGGAGTCAGAGACAGAGACAGAGATAGAGAGTGACAAAGACAGATATAGAGAGAGGAGGACCGAGTCTTCCTACCACACGAGTTGTCTATAATGCAGGATGAATTATTAGTGGGATCTCTTCACTCCTGCTTTTCCCCCAACATGGCTAGATCGCAGGAGATATGGAGCTGGTTCTTGAAGAACAGCTGTTTTGTTCCCTCTTCCTCTCCAGGTTCAGGAGTTGGAGAGGGAATTATTAACAAGATAAAGGGCTAGGCGGGGCCAACAGGCTAAGAAAGATGCCTCACCTTAAACAAAATTCTTAAAAGCAAAAACTAAAAAAAAAGAAAGAAAAAAGAGAGAGGAGTCAGAGACAGAGACAGAGATAGAGAGAGACAAAGACAGATACAGAGAGAGGAGGCCTGAGTCTTCCTACCACTCGAGTTGTCTATACTGGAGGCTTAATTATTAGTAGGATCTCTTCATTCCTCCATTTCCCCAAAATTGCTAGATCACAGGAGCCATGGAGCTGGTTTTTGAAGAAGGACTGTTCTGTTTCCTCTGCCTCTCCTGTGTGGGGAGAGAAGATATAATTAACAAGATAAAGGCTAGGCGGGCCCAACAGGCCCAGAAAGTTGCCTCACCTTAAACAAAATACTAAAAAGAAAAACTGAAAAAAAAAGAAAGAAAAATGAGAGAGGAGACAGAGACAAAGACAGAGGTAGAGAGAGACAAAGACAGATATAGAGATTAGAGGCCCGAATCTTCCTACCACACGAGTTGTCTATACTGGAGGCTGAATTATTAGAGGGATCTCTTCATTCCTCCGTTTCCCCCAACATGGCTAGATCGCAGAAGTCATGGAGCTGGTTCTCGAAGTAGGACTGTTCTGTTTCTTCTGCCTCTCCTGGTTGGGGAGTGGGAGAGGGAATTATTAACAAGATAAAGGTTTAGGTGGGTCCAACTGGCTCAGAAAGATGCATTACCTTTAACAAAATAATAAAAAGCAAATATTAAAAAAAAAAAAGAAAGAAAAAGAGAGAGGAATCAGAGACAGAGATAGAGACAGACAATGACAGATACAGAGAGAGGACTCCTGAGTCTTCCTACCATGCAAGTTGTCTGTACTGATGACTGAATTATTAGTGGGTTCTCTTCATTCCTCCGTTTCCCCCACCATGGATAGATCGCAAAACCCATGGAGCTGGTTCTTGAAGAAGGGCTGTCCTTTTCCTTCTGCCTCTCCTCGGAAGGGAGTGGGAGAGGGAATTATTAACAAGATAAAGTGCTAGACGGGGCCAAAAGACCCAGAAAGATGCCTCACATAAAAAAAAATTCTAAAAATCAAAAATTAAAAAAAAGAAAGAAAAAAGATAGAGGAGTCAGAAAGAGAGACAGATATAGACAGAGATAAAGACAGATACAGAGAGATGTGGCCTGAGCCTTCCTACCACGTGAGTTGTCTATACTAGATGCTGAATTATTAGTGGGATCTCTCCATTTCTATGTTTCCCACAACATGGCTAGATCACAGGAGCCATGGAGCTGGTTCTTGATGAAGGGCTGTTCTGTTCCCTCTGCCTCTCCTGGATGGGGAGTGGGAGAGGGAATTATTAACAAGATAAAGGGTTAGGCGGGGCTAACAGGCCCAGGAAGATGAATCAAGTTAAACAGAATTCTAAAAAGCAAAAATTTAAAAAGAAAGAACGAAAAAAGAGAGAGGAGTCAGAGACAGAGAGAGAGAGATAGAGAGAGACAAAGACAGATACAGATAGAGGAGGCCTGAATCTTCCTACCACGCCAGTTGTCTATTCTGGATACAGAATTATTAGTGGGATCTCTTCAGTACTCCGTTTCCCACAACACGGCTATATTGCAGAGACATGGAGCTGATTCTTAAAGAAGGGCTGTTCTGTTCCCTCTGCCTCTCCTGGGTGGGGAGTCTGAGACGGAATTATTAACAAGATAAAGGGCTAGGCAGTGCCAACAGGCCCAGAAAGATGCCTCACCTTAAACAAAATTGTAAATTCAATAAAATAATAAAAAAGAAAGAAAAAAGAGAGAGGAGTCATAGACAGAGACAGATATAGATAGAGACAAAGACAGATAGAGAGAGAGGTGGTCTGAGCCTTCCTACCACGTGAGTTGTCTATAGTAGAGGCTGAATTATTAGTGGGATCTCTTCATTCCTCTGTTTTCTGCAACATGGCTAGATCACAGGAGCCATGGAACTGCTTCTTGAAGAAGGGCTGTTCTGTTCCCTATGCCACTCGTGGGTGGGGATTGGGAGAGGAATTATTAACATGATAAAGGGTTAGGTGGTGATAACAGGCCCAGAAAGATGCATCACCTTAAAAAATTCTAAAAAGCAGAATTAAAAAAAAAGAAAGAAAAAAGAGAGATGAGTCAGAGACAGAGACAGAGATAGAGAGAGACAAAGACAGATACAGAGAGATGAGGCCTGAGTCTTCCTACCTCACAAGTTGTCTATACTGGAGGCTGAATTATTAGTGGGATTTCTTCATTCCTCCATTTATCCCAGCATGGCTAGATTGCAGGAGCCATGGAGCAAGTTCCTGAAGAAGGATTGTTGTGTTCCCTCTGCCTCTCCTGGGTGGGGAACCGGAGACAGAATTATTAACAAGATAAAGGGCTAGGCGGGGCCAACAGGCCCATAAATATGCCTTATCTTAAACAAAATTCTAAAAAGCAAAAATTTTAAAAAAGTAAGGAAAAAGAGAGAAGAATCAGAGACAGAGACAGAGATAGAGAGAGACAAAGACAGATAAACACAGAGTAGGCCTGAGTCTTTTACCACGCAAGTTGTCTATACTGGAGGCTGAATTATTGGTGGGTTCTCTTCATTCATCCGTTTCCCCCATCATGGCTAGATCGCCGGAGTCATGGAGAAGGTTCTTGAAGAAGGGCTGTTCTGTTCCCTCTGCCTCTCTTGGGTGGGGAGTGCGAGAGGGAATTATAAACAAGATAAAGGTATGGGCGGGTCCAACAGGCCCAGAATGATGCATTATCTTAAACCAAATTCTAAAAAGCAAAAATGAAAAAAAAGAAAGAAATATGAGAGAGGAGTCAGAGACAGAGAAAGGGAGAGACAAAGACAGATACAGAGAGAGGTGGCCTGAACCTTCCTACCATGTGAGTTGTCTACACTGAGGGATGAATTATTAGAGGGATCACTTCATTCCTCCATTTCCCCCAACATAGCTTGATCCCAGGAGCCATAGAGCTGGTTCTTGAAGAAGCGATGTTCTGTTCCCTTTGCCTCTCCTGGTTGGGGAGTGGGAGAGGGAATTATTAAAAAGATAAAGGGCAAGGCGGGGCCAACAGGCCCGGAAAGATGCCTCACATTAACAAAATTCTAAAAATCAAAAATTAAATAAAAAAAGAAAGAAAAAAGAGAGAGGAGACAGAGACAGAGACAGATATAGATAGAAACAAAGACAGATACAGAGAGAGGTGGCCTGAGCCTTCCTACCATGTGAGTTGTCAACACTGGGGAATGAATTATTAGAGGGTTCTCTTCATTCCTCCATTTCCCCCAACATGGCTAGATTGCAGAAGCCATGGAGCTGGTTCTTGAAGAAGGGCTGTTCTGTTTCCTCTGCCTCTCCTGGTTGGGGAGTGCGAGACAGAATTATTAACAAGATGAAGGTTAGGCGGTCCAACAGGCCCAGAAAGATGCATTACCGTAAAGAAAATAATAAAAAGCAAAAATTAAAACAAAGAATGAAAAATAGAGAGGAATCAGAGACAGAGATAGAGAGAGACAAAGACAGATACAGAAAGAAGAAGCCTGAGCCTTCCTACCACATGAGTTGTATACACTGGAGGCTGAATTAATAGGAGGATCTCTTTATTTCTCCATTTCCCCCAAAATAGCTAGTTCGTAGAAGCCATTGAGCTGGTTCTTGAAAAAGGGCTGTTCTGTTTCCTCTGCCTCACGTGGATGGGGAGTGGGAGACGGAATTATTAACAAGATAAAGAGCTAAGTGAAGCCAACAGGCCCAGAAAGATGCCTCACCTTAAAACAAATTCTAAAAAGCAAAAATTAAAAAAAAAGAAGGAAAAAAGAGAGAGGTGTCAGAGACATAGAAAGAGATAAAACAAATTCTAAAGAGCAAATATTAAAAAAAAAATAAAGAAAAAAGAGAGAGGAGTCACAGACAGAGACAGAGATAAAAAGAGACAAAGAGAGATAAAAAGAGAGGAGGTCTGAGTCTTCCTACCACGCCAGTTGTCTATATTGGACACTGAATGATTAGAGGGATCTCTTCATTCCTCTGTTTCCCCCAACATGGCTAGATCGCAGAAGCCATGGAGCTGATTCCTGAAGAAGGGCTGTTCTGTTCCCTCTGCCTCTCATGGGTGGGGAGTGGGAGACGGAATTATTAAAAAGATAAAAGGCTAGACAGTATAAACAAGCCCAGAAATATGTCTCACCTTAAAGAAAATTCTAAAAATCAATAATTAAAAAAAAAGAAAGAAAGAAGAGAGAGGCGGTAGAGACAGAGACAGATATAAACGGAGACAAAGACAGATAAAGAGAGAGGTGGCCTGAGCCTTCCTACCACGTGAGTTGTCGACACTGGAGGCTGAATTATTAGTGGGATCTCTTCATTCCTCCGTTTCCCCCAACATGGCTAGATCGCAGAAGCCATGGAGCTGATTCTTGAAGAAGGGCTATTCTGTTCCCTCTGCCTCTCCTGGTTGTTGATGGGGAGAGGGAATTATTAATAAGATAGATGTTTAGGCAGGACCAACAGGCCCAGAAAGATGCATCACTTTAAACAAAATTCTAAAAAGCAAAAATTAAAAAAAAAAGAAAAAAGAGAGAGGAATGAGAAACAGAGACAGAGATAGAGAGAGACAAAGACAGATACAGAGAGAAGTGGTCTGATCCTTCCTACCACATGAGTTGTCTGCACTGGAACCTGAATTATTAGTGGGATCTCTTCATTCTTCTCTTTCCCCTAAATTGGCTAGATCGCAGAAGCCATGGAGGTGGACCTTGAAGAAGGCCTGTTCTGTTCCCTCTGCCTCTCCTGGGTGGGGAGTGGGAGAGGGAATTATTAAGAAGATAAAGGTATAGGCGGGGACTACAGGATCCGGAAAGGTGCATCACCTTAAACAAAATTCTAAAAAGCAAAAATTAAAAAAAAGAAAGAAAAAAGAGAGAGGAGTCAGAGACTGAGATAAGTATAGACAGAGACAAAAGGAGATAAAGAGAGAGGAGGCCTGAGTCTTCATACCACACCAGTTGTCCATACTGATGGCTGAATTATTACTGGGATCTCTTCATACCTCCATTTCTCCCAAAATGGGTAGATCACAGGAGCCATGGAGCTGGTTCTTGAAGAAGGGCTGTTCTGTTCCTTCTGCCTCTCCTGGGTGGGGAGTGGGAGACAGAATTATTAACAAGATAAAGGGCTAGATGGTGCCACCAGGCACAGAAAGATACCTCATTTTAAAGAAAATTCTAAAAAACAATAATTTTAAAAAAAGAAAGAAAAAAGAGAGAGGTGTCAGAGACAGAGAGAGAGATAGAGACAAAGACAGATAAAGAGAGAGGTGGCCAGATACTTCCTACCTCGTGAGTTGTCGACACTGGAGGCTGAATTATTAGTGGGATCTCTTCTTTCCTCCATTTCCCCCAACATGGCTAGATCGCAGAAGCCATGGAGCTGTTTCTTGAAGAAGGGCTGTTCTGTTCCCTCAGCCTCTCGTGGGTAGGGAGTGGAAGAAGGAATTATTAACAAGATAAATATTTAGGCTGGGCCAACAGGCCCAGAAAGATGCATCACCTTAAACAAAATTCTAAATAGCAAAAATTTAAAAAAAATTAAAGTAAAGAGAGGAGTCAGAGACAGAGAAAAGATAGAGATAGACAAACACAGATACAGAGAGAGGAGGCCTGAGCCTTCCTGCCACGTGAGTTGTCTACACTGGAACCTGAATTATTAGTGGGATCTCTTAATTCTTCTGTTTTCCCTAAATTGGCTAGATTGCAGAAGCCATGGGCTGGTTCTTGAAGAAGGCCTGTTCTGTTCCCTCTGCCTCTCCTGGGTGGGGAGTTGGAGAGGGAATTATTAACAAGATAAAGGTTTAGGCAGGGTCAACAGGACCAGAAAGATGCATCACCTTAAACAAAATTCTAAAAAGCAAAATTAAAAAAAAAGAAAGAAAAAAGAGAGAGGAGTCAGAGACAGAGACAGAGATAGAGAGAGAGAAAGACAGATACAGAGAGAGGAGGCGTGAGTCTTCCTACCACACAAGTTGTCTATACTGAAGCCTGTATTATTAGTGGGTTCTCTTCATTCCTCCATTTCCCCCAACATGGCTCGATCGCCAGAGCCATCGAGCTGGTTCTTGAAGAAGGACTGTTCTGTTCCCTCTGCCTCTCCTGGGTGTGGAGTGAGAGAGGGAATTATTAACAAGATATAGGGCTAGGCGGGGCCAACAGGCCCAGAGAGATTCCTCACCTTAAACAAAATTCTAAAAAGCAAAAATTTAGAAAAAAAGAAGAAAAAAGACAGAGGAGTTATAGACAGAGACAGAGATAGAAGGAGACAAAGACAGATACAGAGAGAGGAGGCCTGAATCTTCCTACCACGTGAGTTGTCTATACTGGAGGCTCAATTTTTAGTGGGATCTCTTCATTCCTCCGTTTTCCAACACATAGCTAGATTGCAGGAGCCATGGAGCTGGTTATTGAAGAAGGGCTGTTCTGTTCTCTCTGCCTCTCCTGTGTCGGGAGAGGGAGAGGGAATTATTAACAGGGTAAAGGGCTAGGTGGGGCCAACAGGCCCAGAAAGATGTCTCACCTTAGACAATATTCTAAAAAGCAAAAATTTAAAAAAATGAAAGAAATATGAGAGAGGAGTCAGAGACAGAGATAGAGAGAGACAAAGACAGATACAGAGAGAGGAGGCCTGAATCTTCCTACCACGTGAGTTGTCTATACTGGAGGCTGAATTATTAGTGGGATCTCTTCATTCCTCCGTTTCCCAACACATAGCTAGATTGCAGGAGCCATGGAGCTGGTTATTGAAGAAGGGCTGTTCTGTTCCCTCTGCCTCTCCTGTGTCAGGAAAGGGAGAGGGAATTATTAACAGGGTAAAGGGCTAGGTGGGGCCAACAGGCCCAGAAAGATGTCTCACCTTAGACAATATTCTAAAAAGCAAAAATTAAAAAAATAGAAAGAAATATGAGAGAGGAGTCAGAGACAGAGACAGAGATAGGGAGAGACAAAGACAGATACAGAGAGAGGTGGCCTGAGCCTTCCTACCACATGAGTTGTCTACACTGGAGGCTGAATTATTAGTGGGATCTTTTCATTCTCCGTTTTCCCCAACATGGCTTTATCACAGAAGCCATGGAACTGGTTCTTGAAGAAGGGCTGTTCTGTTCCCTCTGCCTCTCCTGGGTGGGGAGTGGGAGAGGAAATTATTAACAAGATAATGGGTTAGGCGGGTTTGACTGGCCCAGGAAGATGAATCACCTTAAACAAAATTCTTAAAAGCAAAAATTTTAAAAAAGAAAGAAAAAAAAGAGAGAGGAGTCAGAGAAAAATACAGAGATAGAGAGAGACAAGGAGAGATAAAGAGAGAGGAGGCCGGAGTCTTCCTACCACGCCAGTTGTCTATACTGGAGGATGAATTATTAGTGGGACCTCTTCATACATCTGTTTCTTCCAAAATGGGTAGATCCCAGGAGCCACGGAGCTGGTTCTTGAAGAAGGGCTGTTCTGTTCCCTCTGCCAGTCATCGGTGGCAAGTGGGAGACGGAATTATTAACAAGATAAAGAGATAGACGGTGCCATCAGGCCCAGAAAGATACCTCAATTTAAAGAATATTCTAAAAAGCAAAAATTAAATAAAAGAAAGAAAAAGCAGAGAGGCATCAGAGACAGAGACAGAGATAGAGAGAGACAAAGACAGATACAGAGAGAGGAGGCCTGACCCTTCCTACCGTGCAAGATGTCTATACTGGAGGCTGAATTATTAGTGGAATCTCTTCATTCTTCCGTTTCTCCCAACATGGCTAGATCACAGGCTGTTCTGTTCCCTCTGCCTCTCTGGGTGGGGAGTGGGAGAAGGAATTGCTAACAAGATAAAGGCGGGCCACACAGTCCCACAAAGATGCCTCAACTTATACAAAATTCTTAAAAGCAAAAATTTAAAAAAAAGGAAGAAAAAAGAGAGAGGAGTCAAGGCAGAGTAAGAGATAGAGAGAGACAAAAACAGATACTGAGAGAGGAAGCCTGAGTCTTCCTACCACGTGACTTGTCTATGCTAGAGGCTGAATTATTCGTGGGTTCTCTTCATTCCTCCGTTTCCCCCAAACATGGCTAAATCGCAGGAGACATGGAGCTGGTTCTTGAAGAAGGGCTGTTCTGTTCCCTCTGCCTCTCCTGGGTGGGGTGTGGGAGAGGGAATTATTAACATGATAAAGGGCTAGGCGGGGCCAACAGGCCCAGAAAGATGTCTCCACTTAAACAATATTATAAAAAGCAATAATTAAAATAATAGAAAGAAAAATGAGAGAGGAGTCAGAGACAGAGACAATGATAGGGAGAGAAAAAGGCAGAAACATAGAGAGGATGTCTGAGTCTTCATAACACGTGAGTTGTCTATACTGGAGGCTGAATTATTAGCGGGATCTCTTCATTCCTCCAATTCCCAAAACATGGCTACATCACAGGAGCCAAGGAGCTGGTTTTTGAAGAAGGGCTGTTCTGTTCCCTCTGCCTCTCCTGGGTGGGGTGTGGGAGAGGGAATTGTTAACAAGATAAAGGCCTAGGCAGGCCCAACAGGTCCAAAAAGATGCCTCACCTTATACAAATTTTTAGAAACCAAAAATTAAAAAAAAGACAGAAAAAAGAGAGAGGAGTCAGAGACAGAGACAGAGATAGAGCGAGACAAAGACAGATCCAGAGAGAGGAGGCCTGAGTCTTCCTACCACGTGAGTTGTTTACACTGGAGCCTGAATTATTAGTGGGATCTCTTCATTCCTCCTTTTCCCTCAACATGGCTAGATTGCAGGAGCCATGGAGCAAGTTCCTGAAGAAGGGCTGTTCTGATCCCTCTGCCTCTCCTGGGTGGAGAGTGGGAGAGGGAATTATTAACAAGATAAAGGTCTAGGCAGGGCCAACAGGCCCAGAAAGATCCCTCACCTTAAACAAAATTCTATAATTCAATAATTATAAATAAAAGAAAGAAAAAAGAGAGAGCAGTAGGAGACAGAGACAGAGATAGAGATAGACAAAGTCAGATATAGAGAGAGGAGGCCCGAGTCTTCCTACCACATGAGTTGTCTATAATGGAGGCTAAATTATTATTGGAATCTCTTCATTCTGCCGTTTCCCCCAACATGGCTAGATCGCAGGAACCCTGGAGCTGGTTCTTGAAGAAGGGCTGTTCTGTTCCCTCGGCCTCTCCTGGGTGGGAAGTGGGAGACGGAATTACTAACAAGAAAAAGGGTTAGGCGGGGCCAACAGGCAAAGATAGATGCCTCACCTTAAAGAAGATTCTAGAAAGTAAAAATAAAAAAAGAACAAGAAAAAAAATGAGAGAGGAGTCAGAGACAGAGATAGAGAGAGACAAGGCAGATAAAGAGAGAGACGGCCTGAGTCTTTCTACCACGCCAGTTGTCTATACTGGAGGCTGAATTATAATTGGGATCTCTTCACACCTCCTTTCCCCCAAAATGGGTAGATCGAAGGAGCCATGGAGCTGGTTCTTGAAGAAGGGCTGTTCTGTTCCCTCTGTCTCTCATAGGTGGGTAGCGGGAGAGGGAATTATTAACAAGATAAAGGGCTAGACGGGGCCAACAGGCCCAGAAAAATGCCTCACCTTTAACAAAATTCTAAAAAACAAAAATTAAAAAAAAGAAAGAAGAAAGCGAGAGCAGTCAGTGACAGAGACAGAGATAGAGGGAGACATAGAGAGTTACAGAGTGAAGAGACGTGAGTCTTCCTACCACGTGAGTTGTCTACACTGGAGGCTGAATTATTAGTGGGATCTCTTCATTCCTCAGTTTCCTCCAACGTGGCTAGATTGAAGAAGCCATGGAGCTGATTCTTGAAGAAGGGCTGTTCTGTTCCCTCTGCCTCTCCTGGTTGGGGAGTGGGAGAGGGAATTATTAACAAGATAAATGTTTAGGAAGGGCCAACAGGCCCTGAAAGATGTATCACGTTAAAGAAAATTATAAAAAGCAAAAATTAAAAAAAAAGAAAGAAAAAAGAGAGAGGAATCAGAGACAGAGAAAGAGATCCAGAGAGACAAAGACAGATACAGTGAGAGGAGGCCTGAGTCTTCCCACCATGTTAGTTGTCTATACTGGAGTCTGAATTATTAGTGGGATCTCTTCATTCGTCCGTTTCCCCCAACATGGCTAGATCCCAGGAGCCAAGGATCTAGTTCTTGAAGAAGAGCTGCTGTGTTCAATCTGCCTCTCCTGAGTGGGGAGTGGGATAGGGAATTATTAACAAGATAATGGGTTAGGTGGGTTTGACTGGCCCAGGAAGATGCATCACCTTAAACAAAATTCTATAAAGCAAAAATTTTTAAAAAAAGAAAGAAAAAAGAGAGAGGAGTAAGAGAAAAAGACAGAGATAGAGAGAGACAAAGAAAGATACTGAGAGAGGAGGCCTGAGTCTTCCTACCACGCCTGTTGTCTATACTGGAGGCTGAATTATTAGTGGGATCTCTTCATTCCTCCGTTTCCCCCAACATGGCTATATTGCAGAGCTATGGACCTGATTCTTGAAGAAGGGCTGTTCTGTTCCCTCTGCCTCTCCTGGGTGGGGAGTGGGAGACGGAATTATTAACAAGATAAAGGGCTAGGCGGGTCCTCCATGCCCAGATAAATGCCTCACCTTAAACAATTTTTAAAAGGGAAAAATTAAAATAAAAAAAAGATAAAAGAGAGAGGATCCAGAGATAGAGAGAGACAAAGAGAGATAAAGAGGGAGGAGACATGAGTCTTCCTACCACGTGAATTGTCTACACTACAGGGTGAATTATTAGTGGGATCTCTTCATTCCTCCATTTCCCCCAACATGGCTTGATCGCAGAAGACATGGAGCTGGTTTTTGAACAAGGGCTGTTCTGTTCAATCTGCCTCTCCTGGGTAGGGAGTGGGAGAGAGTATTATTGACAAGATAAAGGGCTAGGTGGGGCCAACAGGCCCAGAAAGATGCCTCACTTTAAACAAAATTCTAAAAAGCAAAAATTAAAAAAAAAATGAAGAAAAAAGAGAGAGGAGTCAGAGACAGAGATAGAGAGAGACAAAGACAGATACAGAGAGAGGAGGCCTCAGCCTTCCTACCACACTAGTTCGCTATTCTGGAGGCTGAAATATTAGTGGGATCTCTTCATTCCTTCGTTTCCCCCATCATGGCTAGATCACAGGAGCCATGGAGCTGTTTCTTGAAGAAGGGTTGTTCTGTTCCTTCTGCCTCTCCTGGGTTTGGTGTGGAGAGAGAATTATTAACAAGATAAAAGGCTAGGTGGGGCAAACAATACCAGACAGATGCCTCACCTTAAACAAAATTCTAAAAAGCGAAAATTTAAAAAAGAGTAAGAAAAAAGAGAGAAGAGTCAGAGACAAAGACAGAGATAGAGAGAGACAAAGAAAGATACAATGAGAGGTGGACTGAGCCTTTCTACCATGAGAGTTGTCTAAACTAGAGGCTGAATTATTAGTGGGATCTCTTCATTCCTTCGTTTCCCCCAACATGGCGATATTGCAGAGCTATTTAGCTGATTCTTGAAGAAGGGCTGTTCTGTTCCCTCTGCATCTCCTGGGTGGGGAGTGGGAGACGGAATTATTAACAAGATAAAGGGCCAGGCGGGGCAAAAGGCCAAGAAAAATCCCTCACCTTAAACAAATTCTAAAAAGCAAAAATTAAATTAAAAGAAAGAAAAAAAAGAGGAGTGAGAGACAGAGACAGAGATAGAGAGAGACAAACAGAGATAAAGAGAGAGGAGGCCTGAGTTTTCCAACCACGCAAGTTGTCTATAATGGAGGCTGAATTATTAGTGGGATCTCTTCATACCTTCGTTTCTCCCAAAATGGGTAGATCGCAGGAGCCATGGAGCTGGTTCTTGAAGAAGGGCTGTCCTTTTCCCTCTCCTCTCATGGGTGAGGAGTAGGAGACGGAATAATTAACAAGATAAAGGGCTAGACGGTGCCAACAGTTGCAGAAAGATGCCTAACCTTAAATAAAATTTTAAAAAGCAAAAATTATCAAAAAAGAAAAATAAAAGAGAGAGGTGTCAGAGACAGAGACAGAGAGAGAAAGACAGATAAAGAGAGAGGTGGCCTGAGACTTCCTACCAAGTGAGTTGTCTACATTGGAGGCTGTATTATTAGTGGGATCCCTTCATTCCTCCATTGCCGCCAACATGGCTAGATCGCAGAAGCCATGGAGCTGATTCTTGAAGAAGGACTGTTCTGATCCCTCTGCCTCTCCTGGTTGGGGAGTGGGAGAGGGAATTATAAACAAGATAAATGTTTAGGCAGGGCTAACAGGCTCAGAAGGATGCATCAACTTATACAAAATTCTAAAAAGCAAATATTAAAAAAAAAAGAAAGACCAAAGTGAGAGGAGTCAGAGACAGAGGCAGAGATAGAGAGAGACAAAGACAGATAAAGAGAGAGGTGGCGTGAGCCTTCCTACCACGTGAGTTGTCTACACTGGTGTCTGAATTTTTAGTGGGATCTCTTCATTCCTCCGTTTAGCCCAACATCGCTAGATCCCAGGAGCCATGGAGCTGGTTCTTGAAGAAGGGCTGTTCTGTTGCCTCTGCCTCTCCTGGGTGTGGAGTGGGAGAAGGAATTATTAAGAAGATAAAGGGCTAGACGGGGCAACTTGCCCAGTAAGATGCCTCACCTTAAACAAAATTCTAAAAAGCAAAAATTAAAAACAAAGAAAGAAGAAAGAGAGGAGAGTCAGAGACTGAGACAGAGATAGAGAGAGACAAAGACAGATACAGAAAGAGGTGACCTGAGCCTTCTGACAACGTGAGTTGTCTACACTGGAGGCTGAATTATTAGTGGGATCTCTTCATTCATCTGTTTCCCCCAACATGGCTAGATTGCAGAAGCCATGGATCTGATTCTTGAAGAAGGGCTGTTCTGTTCTCTCTGCCTCTCCTGGTTGGGGAGTGGGAGAGGAAATTAATAACAAGATAAATGTTTAGGCAGGGCCAACAGGCCCAGAAAGATGCATCACGTTTAAGAAAATTCTTAAAAGCAAAAATTTTAAAAAAAGGAAGAAAAAAGAGAGAGGAATGAGAGACAGAGACAGAGATAGAAGAGACAAAGACAGAAAAAGAGAGAGGTGGCCTGAGCCTTCCTACCATGTGAGTTGTCTACACTGGAGAATGAATTATTAGTGGGATCCCTTCATTCCTCCCTTTCCCCTCACATGGCTAGATCGCAGAAGCCATGAAGCTTATTCTTGAAGAAGGGCTGTTCTGTTCCCTCTGCCTCTCCTGGTTGGGGGGTGGGAGAGGGGATTATTAACAAGATAAATGTTTAGGCAGGGCCAATAGGCCCAGAAGGATGCATCACATTATAAAAATTCTAAAAAGCAAAAATTAAAAAATAAGAAAGACAAAAGTGAGAGGAGTCAGAGACAGAGACAGAGATAGAGAGAGACAAAACAGATACAGAGAGAGGTGGCCTGAGCCTTCCTACCACGTGAATTGTCTACACTAGAGGCTGAATTATTAGTGGGATCTCTTCATTCCTCTGTTTTCCCCAACATGGCTTGATTGTAGAAGCCATGGAGCTGGTTCTTGAAGAAGGGCTGTTCTGTTCAATCTGCCTCTCCTGGGTGGGGAGTGGGAGAGGGTATTATTAACAAGATAAAGGGTTAGGTGGGGCTAACAGGCCCAGGAAGATGCATCACCTTAAACAAAATTCTAAAAAGCAAAAATTAAAAAAAAAGAAACAAAAAAATGAGAGGAGTCAAAGACAGAGACAGAGATAGAGAGAGACAAAGACAGATACAGAGAGAGGTGGCCTGAGCCTTCCTACGACGTGAGTTGTCTACACTGGAGGCTGAATTATTAGTGGGATCTCTTCATTCCTCCGTTTCCTCCAACATGGCTAGATCGCAGAAGACATGCAGGTGGTTCTTGAAGAAGGGCTGTTTTGTACCCTCTGCCTCTCCTGAGTGGGTAGTGGGAGAGGGAATTATTAACAAGATAATGGGTTAGGCGGGTTTGACTGCCCCAGGAAGATGTATCACCTTAAACAAAATTCTATAACGCAAAAATTTAAAAAAAAGAAATAAAAAAGAGAGAGGAGTAAGAGAAAAAGACACAGATAGAGAGAGAAAAAGAAAGATACTGAGAGAAGAGGCCTGAGTCTTCCTACCACGCCAGTTGTCTATACTGGAGGCTGAATTATTAGTGGGATCTCTTCATTCCTCTGTTTCCCCCAGCATGGCGATATTGTGGAGCTATGGAGCTGATTCTTGAAGAAGGGATGTTCTGTTCCCTCTGCCTCTCCTGGGTGGGGAGTGGGAGATGGAATTATTAACAAGATAAAGGGCTAGTCGGGGCCTACAGGCCCAGATAAATGTCTCACCTTTAACAAATTCTAAAAGGGAAAAATTAAAATAAGAGAAAGATAAAAGAGAGAGGGGTTAGAGACAGAGATAGAGAGAGACAAAGAAAGATACAGAGAGAGGTGGCCTGAGCCTTCCTACGATGTGAGCTGTCTACACTGGAGGCTGAATTATTAGTGGGATCTCTTCATTCTTCCATTTCCTCCAACATGGCTAGATCACAAAAGCCATGGAGCTGGTTCATGAAGGAGAGCTGATCTGTTCCCTCTGCATCTCCTGGGTGGGGAGTGGGATAGGGAATTATTAACAAGATAATGGGTTAGGCAGGTTTGACTGGCCCAGAAAGATGTATCACCTTAAACAAAATTCTAAAAAGCAAAAATTAAAGAAAAAAGAGAGAGGAGTAAGAGAAAAAGACAGAGATAGAGAGAGACCAAGACAGATACAGAGAGAGGTGGCCTGAGCCTTCCTACGATGTGAGTTGTCTACACTGGAGGCTGAATTATTAGTGGGATCTCTTCATTCATCCGTTTTCCCCAACATGGCATGATTCCAGAAGCCATGGAGCTGGTTCTTGAACAAGGGCTGTTTTGTTCAATCTGCCTCTCCTGGGTGGGGAGTGGGAGATGGTATTATTAACAAGATAAGTGGCTAGGTGGGGCCAACAGGCCCAGAAAGATGCCTCACCTTAAACAAAATTCTAAAAAGCAAAAATTAAAAAAAAATAAAGAAAAAAGAGAGAGGAGTCAGAGACAGAGACAGAGATAGAGAGAGAAAAAGACAGATACAGAGAGAGGAGGCCTGAGCCTTCCTACCACGCTAGTTGGCTATTCTGGAGGCTGAATTATTAGTGGGATCTCTTCATTCCTCCGTTGCTGGGGACCAGCCTCGGCGAGGGTGGGTTATCTCAATGGAGGCGGAGCAGGTAAACAGAAGACACAGGCCTCGATGCCTTTTCACTCATGTCCTATTCTGGACACTCCCCAAAGATCGCTCTCTGAGGAGTGACAACTGCTAGGAATCATCGTGCCTTTTTATTGAAAATGTGTTACATGCAAGTAAATGGGAGAGGGGCTGCGTGCTTTCAATTATCAGCTCATAAAGGTTTTAACAAAAGGGAACATAGATTCTATTCAGGGTTGGATTAAGGGTGGGTGTCAGGCATTTCCGCAATTGTAGGTGGGTCTCCATAGAATGTAGTTTCAGGAAGGTGGTTCCAGTAAGCAGCAGCACAGCAGCCATCTTGTGATTACTGGGAATGGCTCTGAGAAAAGAAAATCTCAAGAATAGATATTAGTTCCTATGCATCTTAATAAAGAATGATACTTACATAGTTTTATAGGGATCTAAAACTTGATTTGAGGAGTCCTAAAATATTTATCCATTTCGCTTGGTGAAGGCAGGGTCCTGGGCCAGTTTTGGCCTAATCCTATTTTACATAAAGAAAGGATTAAGTTTACCTTAAATGTATTTTGAAGGGCCTTCCAAAGACCATTTCCGCCTAGATAGAACTTCAGCCCACCCTCTACTGTGACCATGGAGATAAAGCATTGTAATTAATAGTAGGTGATTATAGCAAAGGGGAGCGGTCCGGGGAGTTCCTGGAAAATTTTATCATATACTCAGGATATATAAGAGAGCTATGTAATTCTTTTATAGTAGTAAATTGGGGAGTCAGAGGGGGGTCGCTTCCCAGCAAGGCTACCAGTTTTCTGGAGCAAATAACAAGCAGCCTTGCTGACATGCTAATTGACCCAAGCTTTGTTCCAAGGTCAGGGGGTGCACAACAGTGGTTTTGCCAGCATATTGATCTGACCGGAAGCGGAGCTCAAAGGTCTGGGGGGCTCAGACAGATCCTGGGGCCTCGCCGGGTCGGACTCCTCCACTCCGTATCCTCCAACATGGCGATATTGTGGAGCTATTTAGCTGATTCTTGAAGAAGGGCTGTTCTGTTCCCTCTCCCTCTCCTGGGTGGGGATTGGGAGACGGAATTATTTACAAGATAAAGGGCTAGGCAGGGCCAAAAGGCCAAGAAAAATTCCTCACCTTAAACAAATTCTAAAAAGCAAAAATTAAAATAAAAGAAAGAAAAAAGAGAGAGGAGTCAGAGATAGAGACAGAGATAGAGAGAGACAAAGAGCGATAAAGAGAGAGGAGGTCTGAGCCTTCCTACCACGCGAGTTGTCTATACTGGAGGCTGAATTATTAGTGGGATCTCTTCATACCTCCATTTCTCCCAAAATGGGTAGATCGCAGGAGCCATAGAGCTGGTTCTTGAAGAAGGGCTGTCCTGTTCCCTCTTCTTCTCATGGGTTGGGATGTGGGAGATGGAATATTTAACAAGATAAAGGGCTAGACGGTGCCAACAGGCCCAGAAAGATGCCTCACCTTAAACAAAATTCTAAAAAGCAAAAATTTACAAAAAAAAAAAAAAAAAAGATAGAGGCGTCAGAGACAGAGATAGAGAGAGACAAAGACAGATAAAGAGAGAGGTGGCCTGAGCCTTCCTACCACGTGAGTTGTCTACACTGGTGGCTGAATCATTAGTGGGATCCCTTCATTCCTCCCTTTCCCCTCACATGGCTAGATCGCAAAAGCCATTGAGCTGATTCTTGAAGAAGTGCCGTTCTGTTCCCTCTGCCTCTCCTGGTTAGGGAGTGGGAGAGGGGATTATTAACAAGATAAATATTTAGGCAGGCCAGCAGGCCCAGAAGGATGCATCACCTTATAAAAATTCTACAAAAGCAAAAATTAAAAAATAAGAAAGACAAAAGTGAGAGGAGTCAGAGACAGAGACAGAGATAGAGAGAGACAAAGACAGATACAGAGAGAGGTGGCCTGAGCCTTCCTACCACGTGATTTGTCTACACTAGAGGCTGAATTATTAGTGGGATCTCTTCATTCCTCCGTTTCCCCCAACATGGCTAGATAGCAGGAGCCATATAGCTGGTTACTGAAGACGGGGTGTTCTGTTCCCTCTGCCTCTCCTGGGTAAGGAGTGGGAAAGAAAATTATTAACAAGATAAAGGGTTAGGCGTGGCCAACAGGCCCAGAAAGATGCATCACCTAAAAATAATTGTAAAAAACAAACATTAAAAAAGAAAGAAAGAAAAAAGAGAGAGTTCTCAGAGACAGTGATAGAGAGAGACAAAGACATATACAGAGAGAGGAGGCCTGGGTCTTCCTACCACACGAGTTGACTATACTGGAGGCTGAATTATTAGTGGGATCTCTTCATTTCTATGTTTCCCCCAACATGGCTAGATCACAGGAGCCACAGAGCTGGTTCTTGAAAAGGGCTGTTCTGGTCCCTCTGCCTCTCCTGGGTGGGGAGTGGGAGAGTGAATTATTAACAAGATAAAGGGCCAAGCGGTGCCAACAGACCCAGAAAGATGCCTCACCTTAAACAAAATTCTAAAAACCAAAAATGAAAAAAAAATTTAAAGAAATAAGAGAGAGGAGTCAGAGACAGAGACAGAGATAGAAAGAGACAAAGACAAAAACAGAGAGGAGGCCCGAGTCTTCCTAACACGTGAGTTGTCTAAACTGGAGGCTGAATTATTAGTGGGATCTCTTCATACCTCCGTTTCCCCCAACCTGGCTAGATAGCAGGAACCATATAGCTGGTTACTGAAGTCGGGCTGTTCTGTTCCCTCTGCCTCTCCTGGGTAAGGAGTGGGAAAGAGAATTATTAACAAGATAAAGGGCTAGGCGGGGACAACAGGCCCAGGCAGATGCCTCACCTTAAACAAAATTCCAAAAAGCAAAAATTAAAAAAAAGAATGAAAAAAGAGAGAGGAGTCAGAGACAGAGACAGAGATAACAAGAGACAAAGACAGATACAGAGAGAGGAGGCCTGAGTCTTCTGAACGCATGAGTTGTCTATACTGGAGGCTGAATTATTAGTGGGATCTCTTCATTCCTTCGTTTCCCCCAACATGGCTAGATCGCAGGAGCCATGGAGCTGGTTCTTGAAGAAAAGCTGTTCTGTTCCCTCTGCCTCTCTTTGGTGGGGAGTGAGAGAGGGAATTATTGACAAGATAATGGGTTATGCAGGTCTGACTGGCCCAGGAAGATGCATCACCTTAAAAAAAAATTCTAAAAAGCAAAAATTATAAAAAGAAAGAAAGGAAAAAGAGAGAGGCGTCAGCATCAGAGACAGAGACAGAGCTAGAGAGAGACAAAGACAGATACAGATAGAGGAAGTCTGAGCCTTTCTATCACACGAGTTGTCTATACTGGAGGCTGAATTATTAGTGGGATCTCTTCATTCCTCCGTTTCCCCCAACATGGCTAGACTGCAGGAGAAATGGAACTGGTTCTTGAAGAAGGGCTGATCAGTTCCCTCTGCCTCTCCTGGGTGGGGAGTGGGAGACGGAATCATTAACAAGATCAAGGGGTAGGCGGGTTCAACAGTCCCAGAAAGATGCCTCACCTAAACAAAATTCTAAAAAGCAAAAATTAATAAAAAGAAATAAAGAAGAGAGAGGAGTCAGAGACAGAGACAGAGATACAGAGTGACAAATACAGATACAGAGAGAGGTGGCCTGAGCCTTCCTACCACCTGAGTTGTCTACACTGGAGACTGAATTATTAGTGGGATCTCTTCATTCCTCCGTTTCCCACAACATGGCTAGATTGCAGAAGTCATGGAGCTGGTTTTTGACGAAGGGCTGTTCTGTTCCCTCTGCCTCTCCTCTGTGGGGATTGGGAGAGGGAATTAAAACAAGATAAAGGGCTAGGCAGGGCCCACAAGCACAGAAAGATGCCTCACCTTAAACAAAATTCTAAAAAACAAAAATTTAAAAAAAGAAAAAACAATAGAGAGGAGTCAGAGACAAAGACAGACATAGAAAGAGAGAAACACAGATACAGAGAGAGGAGGCCTGAGTCTTCCTACCACGTGAGTTGTCTATACTGGAAGCTGAATTATTAGTGGGATCTCTTCATTCCTGTGTTTCCCCCAACATGGCTAGATAGCAGGAGTTACGGAGCTGATTCTTGAAGAAGGGCTGTTTTGTTCCCTCTTCCTCTCCTGGTTCGGGAGAGGGAGAGGGAATTATTAACAAGATAGAGGGCTAGGCGGGGCCAACAGGCCCAGAAAGTTACCTCACCTTAAACAATATTCTAAAAAGCAAAAATTAAAAAAATAAGAAAGGAAAAAAGAGAGGAGTCAGTGACAGAGACAGAGATAGAGAGAGATAAAGACATATACAGGGAGAGGTGGCCTGAGGCTTCCTACCACCTGAGTTGTGTACACTGGAGGCTGAATTATTAGTGGGATCTCTTCATTCCTTCATTTCCCGCAACATGGCTAGATCGCAGGAGCCATTGAGCTAGTTCTTGTAGAAGGCCTGTTTTGTTCCCTCTGCCTCTCCTGGGTGGGAAACGGGAGAGGGAATTATTAACTAGATCAAGGGTTAGGCAGGGATAACAGGCCCAAGAAGATGCATCACCTTAAACAAAATTTTAAAAAGCAAATATTAAAAGAACTATTAAAGAAAAAAGAGAGAGGAGTCAGAGACAGAGATAGAGAGAGACAAAACAGAAACTGAGAGTGGTGGCCTGAGCCTTCCTACCATGTGAGTTCTCTACACTGGAGGCTGAATTATTAATGCGATCTGTTCATTCCTCTGTTTCCCCCAAAATGGCTAGATCGCAAAAGACATGGAGCTGGTTCTTGAAGAAGGGCTGTTCTATTCCCTCTGCCTCTACTGGGTGGGGTGTGGGAAAGGGAATTATTAACAAAATAATGGGGTAGGCGGGGTCAACAGGCCCAGAAAGATGCCTCACCTTAAACAAAATTCTAAAAAGGAAAAATTAAAATAAAGAAAGAAAAAAGAGATAGGAGACAGAGATAGAGAGTGACAAATATAGATACAGAGAGAGGTGGCCTGAGTCTTCCTACCACATGAGTTGTCTACACTGGAGACTGAACTATTAGTGGGATCTCTTCATTCCTTCATTTCCCACAACATGGCTAGATTGCAGAAGACATGGAGCTCGTTTTTGAAGAAGGGCTGTTCTGTTCCCGCTGCCTCTCCTGGGTGGGAAGAGAGAGAGGAAATTATTAACAAGATAAAGGGCTAGGCAGGCCCAACAGGCCCAGAAGGATGCCTCACCTTAAGCAAAATTCTAAAAAGCAAAAACTAAAAAAAAAGAAAGAAAAAAGAGAGAGTAGTCAGAGACAGAGAGAGAGATAAAGAGAGATAAATACAGATATAGAGAGAGGAGGCCCGAATTTTACTACCACGAGAGTTGTCTATAATGGAGGCTGAATTATTAGTGGGATCTCTTCATTCCTACGTTTCCCCCAACATGGCTAGATCACAGGAGTCATGTAGCTGGTTCTTGAAGAAGGTCTGTTCTGTTCCCTCTGCCTCTCCTAGGTCGGGAGTGGGAGAGGGAATTATTAACAAGATAAAGGGTAGTCGGGGCCAACAGGCCCAGAAAGATGCCTGACCTTAAACAAAATTCTAAAAAGCAAAAATTTAAAAAAAGAAAGAAAAAATAGAGACGTGTCAGAGACAGAGACAGAGATAGAAAGAGACAAACACAGATACAGAGAGAGGAGGCCAGAGTCTTCCTAACATGCTCATTGTCTATTCTGGAGGCTGAATTATTAGTGGGGTCTCTTCATTCCTCCGTTTCCCCCAACATGGCTAGATTGCAGGAGCCATGGAGCAGGTTCCTGAAGAAGGGCTGCTCTGATCCCTCTGACTCTCTTGGGTGGGGAGTGGGAGAGGGAATTATTAACAAGATAAAGGACTAGACGGGCCCAACAGGCCCAGAAAGATGCCTCACCTTAAACAAAATTCTAAAAAGCAAAAATAAAAAAAAGAAAGAAAAAATAGAGAGGAGACAGAGACAGAGATAGAGAGAGACAAAGACAGATACAGAGAGAGGTGGCCTAAGCCTTCCTATCACGTGAGTTGTCTACACTGGAGGCTGAATTATTAGTGGGATCTCTTCATTCATCCATTTACCCCAACATGGCAAGACTGCCGGAGCCATGTAGCTGGTTCTGGAAGAAGGGCTGTTCTGTTCCCTCTGCCTCTCTTGCATGGGGAGTGGGAGAGGGAATTAGTTACAAGATAAAGGGCTAGGCAGTGCCAACAGGCCCAGAAAGATGCCTCACTTTAAACAATATTCTAAAAACAAACATTAAAAAAATATAGAGATGAGTCAGAGACAGAGACAGAGATAGAGAGAGACAAAGACAGATAGAGAGAGAGGAGGCCTGAGTCTTCCTACCACGTGAGTTGTCTATAATGGAAGTTGAATTATTAGTGGGATCTCTTCATTCCTCCGTTTCCCCCAACATGGCCAGATCGAAGGAGCCATGGAGCTGGTTCTTGAAGCAGGGCTGTTCTGTTCCTTCTGCCTCTCCTGGGTGGGGTGTGGGAAAGGGAATTATTAACAAGATTATGTGTTAGGAGGTTCTGACTGGCCCAGGAAGATGCATCACCTGAAACAAAATTCTAAAAACCAAAAATTATAAAAAGAAAGAAAGGAAAAAGAGAGAGGCATCAGCATCAGAGACAGAGACAGCGATAGAAAGAGACAAAGACAGATACAGAGAGAGGAGGCCTGAGTCTTCCTACCACGTGAGTTGTCTACACCGGAGTCTAAATTATTAGTGGGATCTCTTCATTCCTCCATTTCCCACAAAATCGTTAGATTGCAGAAGCCATGGAGCTGGTTTTTGAAGAAGGGCTGTTCTGTTCCCTCTGTCTCTCCTAGGTGGGGAGTGGGAGAGGGAATTATTAAAAACATAAAGGGCTAGGCGGGGCCAACAGGCCCAGAAAGATGCCTCATCTTAAACAAAATTCTAAAAACCAAAAGTTGAAAAAAAAAAAGAAAAAAGAGAGAGGAGTCAGAAACAGAGACAGAGGTAAAGAGAGACAAAGACAGATATAGAGAGAGGAGGCCTGAGTCTTCCTATCATGCTAGTTGTCTATACTGGAGGGTGAATTATTAGTGGGATCTCTTCATTCGTCTGTTTCCCCCAACATGGCTAGATCACCAGAGCCATGGAGCTGGTTCTTGAAGAAGGGCTGTTCCATTCCCTCTGCCTCACCTGCGTGGGAAGTGGGAGAGAGAATTATTAACAAGATAAAGGGCTAGGAGGAGCCAACATGCCCAGAAAAATTCCTCACATTAAACAAAATTCTAAAAAGCAAAAATTATAAAAAAAGAAAGAATAAAGAGAGAGGAGACAGAGACAGAGGATTAGATAGAGAGAGTCAAAGACAGATACAGGGAGAGGTGGCCTGAGCCTTCCTACCACCTTAGTTGTCTACACTGGAGGTGAATTATTAGTGAGATCTTTTCATTCCTACATTTCCCGCAACATGGCTAGATCACAGGAGCCATGGAGCTGGTTCTTGAAGAAAGGCTGTTCTTTTCCCTCTGACGCTCCTTGGTGGGTAGTGGGAGAGGGAATTATTAACAAGATAAAGGGCTAGTAGGGGCCAAGAGGCCCAGAACGATGCCTTACCTTAAACAAAATTATAAAAAGCAAAAACATAAAAAAAAGAAAGAAAAAATAGAGAGGAGTCAGAGACAGAGACAGAGATAGAGAGAGACAAAGATACAGAGAGAGGAGGCCTGAGACTTCCTACCACGTGAGTTGTCTCTACTGGAGGGTGAATTATAAGTGGGATCTCTTCATTCCTCTGTTTCCCCCAAAAGGTCTAGATCGCAGGAGCCATGGTGCTGGTTCTTGAAGAAGGGCTGTTCTGTTCCCTCTCCCTCTCCTGGGTGTGGTGTGGGAGAGGGAATTATTAACAAGATAAAGGGCTAGGCGGGTCCAACAGGCCCTGAAAGATGCCTCACTTAAAAAAAAAATTCTAAAAAGCAAAAATTAAAAAAAAAAGAAAGAAAAAAGAGAGAGGAGTCAGAGACAGAGACAGAGAGAGACAAAGACAGAAACAGAGAGGAGGCCTGAGTCTTCATAACACGTGAGTTGTCTACACTGGCGGCTGAATTATTAGTGGGATCTTTTCATTCCTCCGTTTCCCCCAACTTGGCTAGATAGCAGAAGCCATGGACCTGGTCCTTGAGGACGGGCTGTTCTGTTCCCTTTGCCTCTCCTGGATAAAGAGTGGGATAGAGAATTATTAACAAGATAAAGGGCTAGGCAGGGCCAACAGGCCCAGAAAGATGCCTCACCTTAAACAAAATTCTAAAAAGCAAAAATTTAAAAAAAGGAAAGAAAAAACAGAGAGGAGTCAGAGACAGATACTGAGATAGATAGAGACAAAGACAGATACACAGAGAGGAAGTCTGAGTCTTCCTACCACGTGAGTTGTTTATTCTGGAGGCTGAATTATTAGTGGGATCTCTTCTTTCCTCGGTTTCACCCAACATGGCTAGATTGTAGGAGCCATGGAGCAGGTTCCTGAAGAAGGGCTGCTCTGATCCCTCTGACTATCCTGGGTAGGGGGTCAGAGAGGGAATTATTAACAAGATAAAGGGCTAGGTGGGGCCAACAGGCCCAGAAAGATCCCTCACCTTAAACAAAATTCTAAAAAGCAAAAATTCAAAAAAAAAAAGAAAGAAAAAAGGGAGAGGAGTCAGAGACAGAGAAAGACATAGAGAGAGAGACAAAGACAGATACAGGGAGAGGAGGCCTGAGTCTTCCTACCACGTGAGCTGTCTACACTGGAGTCTGAATTATTAGTGGGATCTCTATATTCTTCTATTTCCACCAACATGGCTAGACCGCCAGAGCCATGTAGATGGTTCTGGAAGAAGGCCTGTTCTGTTCCCTCTGGCTCTCCTGAGTGGGAATTGGGAGAGGGAATTACTAACAAGATAAAGGGCTAGGCCTGGCCAACAGACCCAGAAAGATGCCTCATCTTAAACAAAATTTTAAAAAGCAAAAATTAAAAAAATAAAAGAAAAAAGAGAGAGGAGTCAGAGACAGAGATAGAGAGTGACAAAGACAGAAACAGATAGAGGAGGCCTGGGTTTTCCTACTTCATGAGTTGTCTATACTGGAGGCTGAATTATTAGTGGGATCTCTTCATTCCTCCGTTTCCCCCAACTTGGCTAGATAGCAGAAGCCATGGACCTGGTCCTTGAGGACGGGCTGTTCTGTTCCCTTTGCCTCTCCTGGATAAAGAGTGGGATAGAGAATTATTAACAAGATAAAGGGCTAGGCAGGGCCAACAGGCCCAGAAAGATGCCTCACCTTAAACAAAATTCTAAAAAAGCAAAAATTAAAAAAAAGGAAAGAAAAAACAGAGAGGAGTCAGAGACAGATACTGAGATAGATAGAGACAAAGACAGATACACAGAGAGGAAGTCTGAGTCTTCCTACCACGTGAGTTGTTTATTCTGGAGGCTGAATTATTAGTGGGATCTCTTCTTTCCTCGGTTTCACCCAACATGGCTAGATTGTAGGAGCCATGGAGCAGGTTCCTGAAGAAGGGCTGCTCTGATCCCTCTGACTATCCTGGGTAGGGGGTCAGAGAGGGAATTATTAACAAGATAAAGGGCTAGGTGGGGCCAACAGGCCCAGAAAGATCCCTCACCTTAAACAAAATTCTAAAAAGCAAAAATTCAAAAAAAAAAAAGAAAGAAAAAAGGGAGAGGAGTCAGAGACAGAGAAAGACATAGAGAGAGAGACAAAGACAGATACAGGGAGAGGAGGCCTGAGTCTTCCTACCACGTGAGCTGTCTACACTGGAGTCTGAATTATTAGTGGGATCTCTATATTCTTCTATTTCCACCAACATGGCTAGACCGCCAGAGCCATGTAGATGGTTCTGGAAGAAGGCCTGTTCTGTTCCCTCTGGCTCTCCTGAGTGGGAATTGGGAGAGGGAATTACTAACAAGATAAAGGGCTAGGCCTGGCCAATAGACCCAGAAAGATGCCTCATCTTAAACAAAATTTTAAAAAGCAAAAATTAAAAAAATAAAAGAAAAAAGAGAGAGGAGTCAGAGACAGAGATAGAGAGTGACAAAGACAGAAACAGATAGAGGAGGCCTGGGTTTTCCTACTTCATGAGTTGTCTATACTGGAGGCTGAATTATTAGTGGGATCTCTTCATTCCTCCGTTCCCCCCAATATGGCTAGATCGCAGAAGCCATGGAGCTGGTTCTTGAAGAAAGGCTGTTCTGTTCCCTCTGCCTCTCCTTGGTGGGGAGTGCGAGAGGGAATTATTAACAAGATAAAGGATTAGGCGGGGCCAACAGGCCAAGAAAGAAGCATCACCTTAAACAAAATTCTATAAATCAAAAATTTAAAAAAAAGAAAGAAAAAAAAAGGAGTCAGAGACAAAGACAGAGATAGAGAGAGACAAAGACAGATTCAGAGAGAGGAGGCCTGAGTCTTCCTATCATGCAAGTTGTCTATACTGTGGGCTGAATTATATGTGGAATGTCTTCATTCCTCCGTTTCCCCCAACATGGCTAGAATGCAGGAGCCATGGAGCTGGTTCTTGAAGAAGGGCTGTTCTGTTCCCTCTGCCTCTCCTGAGTCGGGTTTGGGAGAGCGAATTATTAACAAAATAAAGGGCTTGGCGGCGCCAACAGGCTCAGAAAGATGCCTCACCTTAAACAAAATTCTAAAAAGAAAAAAAAAAAAAGAAAGAAAGAAAAAAGAGAGAGGAATCAGAGACAGATACAGACATAGAAAGAGACAAAACAGATACCAAGAGTGGTGGCCTGAGCCTTCCTACCACCTGAGTTGTCTTCACTGGAGGCTGAATTATTACTGGGATCTATTCATTTCTCTGTTTCTCCCAAAATTGGCTAGATTGCAGAAGACATGGAGATGGTTCTTGAAGAAGGGCTGTTTTGTTCCCTCTGCCTCTCCTGGGTGGGAAGTGGGAGAGGGAATAATTAACAAGATAAAGGGCTAGGCCGGGCCAAGAGGCCCAGAAAGATACCTTACCTTAAACAAAATTCTAAAAAGCAAAAATTGAAAAAAAAGAGATAGAAAAAAGAGAGAGGAGTCAGAGAGAGAGAGACAGAGAGAGAGAGAGAGAGAGAGAGAGAGAGAGAGAGAGAGAGAGAGAAAGACAGATACAGAGAGAGGAGGCCTGAGTCTTCCTACCACGGGAGTTGTGTATACTGGAAGCTGAATTATTAGTGGCATCTCTTCATTCCTCCGTTTCCCCAACATGGCTAGATTGCAGGAGCCATGGAGCTGTTTCTTGAAGAAGGGCTGTTCTGTTCCCTCTGCTTCTCCTGGGTGGGGAGTGAGAGAGAGAATTATTAACATGATAAAGGGCTAGGCGGGGCCAAATGGCCCAGAAAGTTGCTTCAACTTAAACAAAATTTTAAAAAGCAAAAATTATAAAAAAAGAAAGAAAAAAGAGATAGGAGTCAGAGACAGAGAAAGAGATAGAGAGACAAAGACAGATATATAGAGAGTAGGCCTGAGTCTTCCTACAGTGCGAGTTTTCTATACTGGAGGCTGAATTATTAGTGGGATCTCCTCAATTCTCCGTTTTCCCCAATATGGCTACATCACAGGAGCCATGGAGGTGGTTCTTGAAGAAGGGCTATTCTGTTCCCTCTGCCTCTCCTGGGTGGGGAGTGGGAGAGGGAGTTAATAACAAGATAAAGGGCTAGGCGGGCCAAAAAGGCCAGAAAGATGTCTCACCTTAAACAAAATTCTAAAAAGCAAAAATTAAAAATAAGAAAGAAAAGAGAGGAGTCAGAGACAGAGACAGAGAGAGAGAGAGACAAAGACAGATTCAGAGAGAGGAGGCCTGAGTCTTCCTACCACGCTAATTGTCTATACTGGAGGCTGAATTATTATTGGGAACTCTTCATTCCCCCGTTTCTGCAACATGGCTAGATAGCAGGAGCCAAGAAGCTGGTTCTTGAAGAAGGGCTGTTCTGTTCCCTCTCCCTCTCCTGTGTGGGGAGTCGGAGAGGGAATTATAAACAAGATAAAGGGCTAGGCGGGGCCAACAGGCCCAGAAATACGCCTCACCTTAAACAAAATTCTACAAAGCAAAAATTAAAAACATAAAAGAAAGAGGAGTCAGTGACAGAGACAGAGATAGAGAGAGACAAAGACAGAAACAGATAGAGGAGGCCTGAGTTTTCCTACCACGTGAGTTGTCTATACTGGAAGCTGAATTATTAGTGGGATCTCTTCATTCCTCCGTTCCCCCCAAAATGGCTAGATCGCAGAAGCCATGGAGGTGGTTCTTGGAGAAGGGCTGTTCTGTTCCCTCTGCCTCTCCTCGATGGGGAGTGCGAGAGGGAATTATTAACAAGAAAAAGGGTTAGGTGGGGCCAACAGGCCCAGAAAGATGCATCACCTTAAACAAAATTCTAAAAAGCAAAGATTATCAAAAAAGAAAGAAAAAAAAAGAGGAATCAGAGACAGAGATAGAGAGAGACAAAGACAGATTCAGAGAGAGGAGGCCTGAGTCTTCCTACCACGCAAGTTGTCTATACTGTTGGCTGAATTATAAGTGGGATGTGTTCATTCCTCCATTTCCCCCAACATGGCTAGATTGCAGGAGTCATGGAGCTGGTTCTTGAAGAAGGGCTGTTCTGTTCCCTCTGCCTCTCCTGGGTGGGAGTGGGAGAGGGAATTATTAATAAGATAAAGGGCTAGTCTTGTCCAACAGGCCCAGCAAGATGCCTCACCTAAAACAAAATTGTAAAAAGCAAAAATTAAAAAAAAATTATGAAAAAAGATAATGCACTCAGAGACAGAGATAGAGAGAGACAAAGACAGATACAGAGAGAGGAGGTATGAGCCTTCCTACCACGCGATTTGACTATACTGGAGGCTGAATTATTAGTGGGATCTCTTCATTCCTCTGTTTCCTCCAACATGGCTAGATCGCAGGAGACATGGAGCTGGTTCTTGAAGAATGGTTGTTGTGTTCCCTCTGCCTCTCCTGGGTGGGGAGTGGGAGAGGGAATTATTAACAAGATAAAGGGCTAGGCTGGGCCAACAGGCCCAGAAAGATGCCTCACCTTAAACAAAATTCTAAAAAGCAAAAATTGAAAAAAAAGAAAGAAAATGAGAGAGGAGTCAGAGACAGAGAGAGAGAGAGAGACAAAGACAGATACAGAGAGAGGAGGCCTGAGTCTTCCTACCACGAGAGTTGTCTATACTGGAGGCTGAATTATTAGTGGGCGTTGGCTGCCGCCGTTGGCCTCCAAGCCAAGATGGTGCCGCTGGCTGCATAGGGAGGCGTGTCTCCAGTACTACAAACAACTCCTATGGACATGTTTTAGAGACAGCCAATCAGGACTTGCCTCGTACAGGCGAAGGAACTTGCGGTTGGGGCCGCCGGGAGGATCCTATATATACGGGTTAAAAGGAAAGTGGAAAAAAGAGGAAGGAGAAGAAAAAGGAAACCTGTGAATAAAGACTGCGTGAGGAAGAACCGGGTGTCGTGTCGTCTCTGCAGAAGTGACGCCGACAAGTGGTGGCCCGTATGGGGAAGCACACCATTGAGCATAGAAGGTTCAGAACCTCCGAGTCTACAGGGCAGCTAGCTGGTAAGTACTGGGCGCGGGTCCCGGAAGGAAGACCTCGGTAAAGAGGCGGATAGAAGACCTCCGCAAAGAGGCGGATAAAAGCCCTCAGCAAAGAGGCGGATAAAAGACCTCGGATAAGAGGCAGACTGAAGCCATTGGCTGAAAGTAAGGAATAAAAGAGAACAACGATGATGGGGGCTGGACCATCTCAGCTGATCGTCAAGGTGCTCAGAGAGCTCCTAAAGTCGATTAGGCTGCTCTGTAGGCTTGTCCGAGCATGCCTTGAGGATCAAAGATCTGTATGGACGGTGAGGGAGGAGGCGTTGGAGTCCCTCCGGGAGCAGTGCTCTCAGGAAGAGAACGGGGCCATCAAGATGGTGAAAGCCTGCGGGGAAGATGACGATCATGAAGTAAGACAATTAGTTGAGGAAGTTAAAGGTTGGGAGGTTGCCAAGGAGGAAGAGGAAGACCGGCCTCTTCCCACGGCTCCTCCCCCCATAATCCCTCTGCCCCACAAATGGAGAACCCAGAGGGCGGAGCTTCTTTCTGCCCCGGGGCTTGGCATGAGGCCAGACAGCTTGGGCCTGTTCGGGCATTTCCCATTTTTGCAGATAATGCTGGGAATATATATCATGAGCCTCTAGATTATCAGACCATCAAGGCTTTAGCAGAGGCTGTAAAGACATACGGGAATGGTGCAGCTTTTACTGTCGGCCTCGTTGAGACTCTACAGCGGTACTGTATGGCACCCAGTGATTGGGGAATGCTCGCGAGGACTTGCCTGTCCCCTGTGTCAGTATCTTGACTGGAAGGTTATTTGCCCCTTGAGGGGGTGCAATCCCAAGCCGCCCGGAACAGGGCCACTGGACAGGCGGCGTGGGATGTGGATATGTATATGGGACAGGGCCGATTTGCCAATCAGCAAACAGGCTACCCACAGGCAGTTTATGATAGATATCAAAGCCTGCAAAATGCTGCCTAATAAGGGAGAACCATAGGCCAATCTCACCAAAATTATCCAGGGGCCGACAGAGCCTTTTTCCGATTTCGTGGCCAGAATAATGGACACGGCGGGCAGGATGTTTGGTGATGTGGATGCAGCCATGCCTTTGGTCAAACAGCTTATATTTGAACAGTGTACAAAAGAATGTTGCAATGCAATCCTCCCCCATAAAAACAAGGGCCTACAGGTGTGGATAAGACTCTGTAGGGACTTGGGAGGGCCTCTGAGCAATACTGGCAGCAGTAGTGCAGCTGTCGCACAAAGCTCATAACAATATCACAGGGGCTTGCTTTCACTGCTGATGGCCAGGGCATATGAAATGGGATTGTCCATTCAGTCGGGGCCAGGCATACGCGAATCAACTTACCTGGTGTACGCGATGCTGCAAGGGCAACCACCCGCCCAATGAGTGCCGATCCATCAAGGATATTGACGGTTGACCTTTTCCACCTCTCCAAGGCCACCCTAGAGGAGCCCAGTCAAAAAACGGGCAGCGGGGCCCCCGCTCCCACGTCCCGCAAATGTATGGGGCAATGGCCAAGAGCACCACCATGCAGTGGCCGAGTCTCCTCCCACCTCAGAGGTCAGGAGAGCCACTCCCGGCTCAGCTGGACTGGACATCTGTTCCACCACCAGATTGGTATTAACCCCTCAAATGGGGGTACAGCCAATTGACTCTGATTTCTGTGGCCCTTTGCCCGATAACACCATGGGGCTATTACTTGGTCAATCATCGGCAACCCTCAGAGGTCTAGTGGTACACCCCGGAGTGATTGACTCCAATTTTATGGGAATAGTTAAGATCCTGGTCTCCTCACCAAGAGGGATCACAGCCATATCTCCGGGAGACAAAATTGCCCAGATTTTAATATTGCCTAGCAAACATGCCCAATTCCCCGCCAAAGACAACATTAGGGGAAAAGGCGGGTTGGGGTCCACAGGAACTCCAGGAGCCTTTGCAGTCATGGACCTAACGTCCCGGCCCATGCTACAGTTAAGATTGGTCGATGGCCTGGCTGATACGAAAGACCACCCAAGTCCTTAGGGGCTTTGGATATGAGCAATCCCCAAGTATCAGTGCCTGAGAGCTCAGTTGCACATGGCCTACCATATAACCCTCAAGGTCAAGGTGTAGTAGAGAGGGCTCATCGCACCCTCAAGGAGCTCCTACCAAAACAAAAAGGAGGAGTCAGCAAAGGTCACTCCCCGAAAAACCGCATCGCAATAGCACTCTTAACACCCAATTTTTTTCAACTCAATTCCCAAGGGCGCTCGGCTGCCGACAGGCAACATGCACCAGGGCCGAGCAAGCAGGGAAAAGTAAAATGGAAGGACGTCCTCACGGGGCACTGGAGGGGACCAGACCCTGTGTTGGTTTGGTCGAGACAATCTGTTTGTGTTTTCCCACAGGACGAACCAGACCTGGTGTGGGTCCCAGAGAGGTTGGTATGATGCCTTTCATCCCAGGAGAACCTGCCTGCTGATACACCGAGCCCTGATGATGGCCTGGGGATGCCTTCTCCTCCTGGGGACACTGACGTTCCCCCTGGGGGCTCAGTCTGAACAACGATGGACTTTCCCAGTATCTTACAGATTGAGGGCCCAACGCAATCGTGACTGCTCCCTCCTCGTACAAGCATTTGCCGCTATTGAAGAAGGATACTCCCCCGTGGCTTTGCTGGCCCAGATGCAGTAAACCCCTATCAGCTCAGGGTGCGAGGCAAAGCACTGCACTCCGGGGGCCCTTGATGGGACCTGGAGGAAGGCAAGTCCGGGTGCATATGGGTTGATGCCGACAACACACCCATCCCCATAAAAAGGCATCGGACAGGCTGACCTGGGGGATGCCCCTGGGCCCTTCCACAGGTCAGTAAGCAAGTCCACCACATCTGGGGCCCATGACCTTTATCTTCTCCTGACAAAAACAAAAGGGGGGAACTGTTGGCCGCAGCCTTTGGCTGCCAAGCCAAGATTGCACCGCTGGCTGCATAGGGAGGCGTGTCTCCAGTACTACAAACAACTCCTTCTATGGCATGTTTTAGAGACAGCCAATCAGGACTTGCCTCATACAGGCGATGGAACTTGCGGGTGGGGCTGCCGGGAGGATCCTATATATACGGGGGAAAAGGGAAGTGGAAAAAAGAGGAAGGAGAAGAAAAAGGAAACCTGTGAATAAAGACTGCATGAGGAAGAACCGGGTGTCATGTCATCTCTGCAGGAGTGACACCGGCAAGTGGGATCTCTTCATTTGTCCGTTTTCCCCAACATGGCTATATCACAGGAGCCATGGAGCTGGTTCTTGAAGAAGGGCTGTTCTGTTCCCTCTGCCTCTTCTGGGTAGGGAGTGGGAGAGGGAATTATTAACAAGATAAAGGGCTAGAAAGGGCCAACAGGCCCAGAAAGATGCCTCAGCTTAAACAAAATTCTAAAAAGAAAAATTGAAAAAAAAGAAAGAAAAAAGAGAGAGGAGTCAGAGACACAGACAGAGAGAGAGAGAGAGACAAAGACAGATACATGGAGAGGAGGCCTGAGTCTTCCTGCCACGCGAGTTGTCTATACTGGAGGCTGAATAATTAGTGGTATCTCTTCATTCCTCCGTTTTCCCAACATGGCTAGATCGCAGGAGCCATGGTGCTGGTTCTCGAAGAAGGGCTGTTCTGTTCCCACTGCCTCTCCTGGGTGGGGAGTGGGAGAGGGAATTATTAACAAGATAAAGGGCTAAGCGGGGCCAACAGGCCCAGAAAGATGCCTCACCTTAAACAAAATTCCAAAAAGCAAAAATTTTAAAAAAAGAAAGAAAAAAGAGAGAGGAGCTAGAGACAGAGACAGAGGTAGAGAGAAACAAAGACAGATACAGAGAGAGGAGGCCCAAGTCTTCCTACCACGTGAGTTGTCTATACTGGAGGCTGAATTATTAGTGGGATCTCTTCATTCCTCCCTTTCCCCCAACATGGCTAGATCGCAGGAGCCATGGAGCTGGTTTGTGAAGAAGGGCTGTTCTGTTCCCTCTGCCTCTTCTGGGTGGGGAGTGGGAGAGGGAATTACTAACAAGATAAAGGGCTCGGTGGGGCCAACAGGCTCAGAAAGATGCCTCACCTTAAACAAAATTCTAAAAAGCAAAAATTAAAAAAAAAAAAGAAAGAAAAAAGAGAGAGGAGTCAGAGACAGAGATAGAGAGAGAGACACAAAGACAGATACAGAGAGAGGAGGTCTGAGTCTTCCTACCACGCGAGTTGTCTATACTGGAGGCTGAATTATTAGTGGGATCTCTTCATTCCTCCGTTTCCCCCAACATGGCTACATCGCAGGAGCCATGGAGCTGGTCTTGAAGAAGGGCTGTTCTCTGATCTAATCTACTTTTAATACTTTTGAAGGAGATTTAAATTTTCTATTTCACATTCTTCATATCTAATAGTTCCATCTGATTCTTTTTTAAGGTGTCTATTTTTATTTTCAAATGGTGAAAGATCTTCCTCAATCCTGGAGTATATTGTCTATTTTCTCTTGCATCTCAGTTTGATCACTACAAATATTTTAAGTTGCTTATCCAACATGTCCATAACATCTATTGTGTTGTATGTGGGTGATGTTCGATTGATGTTTTTCCTTGTGGGAGGAACATTTTGTTGGTTGCTCTTATTTCTTGTGCTTTTGTAATTCTTTTTAGTCATCTTGTGGTCTATATATTCCTTCCTAACTTATTCAAGGTAACTTTGAGTGCTAAAAGGTGGGCAGGAGCAGAAAATTAATGATCTGTCTTCTGGTCTGCCACCCTCTTGTTCATCAGCCCCAAGCACTGTTGTCACAGGTCCTGGAAGACACAATGTCCTCCCTGTTTCTAAAAAGTGTAGAGTCTCTACTGCTCTAATGAGCTTCACTTGGGAGCAAAACAAAATTGTGTGCCACACAATGCTATCCTGGCACTTTTCAAAACATGAAAGTTCTGAGTACAACAGTGAGTGGGGCAGAATGAGCCACTGGTCCCAGCTATTAGGTATGCAGTCATATGAAACCTGGTGTCCCACAATACCACTAGCTTTAATGGTCTTTGGAGGAAGTGGGGGATAACAAGTTCACCTTAAAGTCCCAAGACAGAAACCTGAGGTCCAAAGGTGAGTGGGGGATAATGAGCTATGTACCTTGGACATTAGGGTTTGCAGCCACAGACAGCCAGTGTCTGGCAGTGCTGCTAGATTAGACAATCTCCAGATGTGATGGGGAGAGGAGTAAGTTTGTCCTAAAGTCCCAAGAGACAAATAAGAGGTCCAAAGGCGAGTAGGGGATGAATGATCCATGGGTTCCAGCCATTAGGATCTTCAGCCACAGGCAGCCTGGTGTCTGTCAATGCTGATAGCTTGAACAGTCTCTGGATGGGGTGGAGAGGGGTGTTAGTTTGTCTTAAAGTCATAGGATACAAATCTCAGTTGTAAAGAAGAATAGTGGGAGAATGAGCCACATGTCCCATTTATTAGTGTCTGCAACCATAGGCAGCCTGGTGTCAGGCAATGCCACTAACTTGAACGGTCTCTAGATGCGATTGAGAGGGACCTAAGTTCATTTTAAGAACTCAAGACACAAGCCTGAGATCCAAAGCCAAGTACAGGATGATAAGGCACATGTCCTGGCTGTTAGGGTTTGCAGGCACAGGCAGCCTGGTATCCAGCAATGTTGTCATCTTGAACAGTCTTTGGATAGGGTGTGGAGAGATGTAAGTTTATTTTAAAGCCCCAAGACACAAATCTGAATTACAAATGTAAGTAGGGGATAGATAAGCCATGGTTCTCACTTGTTAGACTCTACAGCCATAGGCAGCCTGGTGTCTGGTAATGCTGCTAGCTTGAAACGTCTCAATATGTGGTGTACAGGGGCATATGTTTATATTAAAGTCCTAAGAAACAAACCTGAGGCCTAAAGGTGAGTAGGATGGTGATTAGCCACAGGTCTTGATCATTAGGGACTGCAGTCAAAGCTTACCTGGTGTTCAGCAATGCCACTAGCTTGAACAATCTCTGGATGGGGTGGGGAGAAGCATAAGTTGACCTTAAAGTCCCAAGACACAATGTGAGTTCCAAAAGCAAGTAGGGTAGGGATAAACCATTGGTTCAGGGCCCTAGGATTTGCAGCCACAAGCAGGCTGGTGTCTGGCAAGGCTGAAAACTTGAACAGTATCCAGATAGAGTGGGAGAAGGGCCTAAATTTATCTTAAGGCCCCCAGATACAAATATGAAGTTCAAAAGAAAGTAGAAGGTGGATGAGCCATGGATCTCAGTGTTAGGACCTTCAATCACATGCAGTTTGGTATCCGTCTATATCATGAGCTTCTCACTCCACATGGGGTGAGAAAGGGTATAAGTTCATCTTAAATTCTCAAAACACAAACCTGAGGTCTAAAGGTGAGTAGGGTGGGGATGAGCCATGGGTGCTTTAAAGTCTGCAGCCAAAGGCAGTCTGATATTTGGAAATGCTGCAAACTTGAATGGTCTTGAGATGGGATGTAGAGGGACATAAGTTTATCTTAAAGTCTCAAGACACGGACCTGAAGTCCAAAGTGAAGAGGAGGATGAGCCATAGTTCTCAGCCCTTAGGGCCTGCAGCCACAGGCAGCTTGATGTCAGGCAACACCGCTAACTTTAACGGTCTCTGGATCAAGTGAAGAGGGGCCTAAGTGTGTCTTAAAGTTCCAAGAGACAAACCTGAGGTCTAAAGGCAAGTAGGGTGTGGATAAGCCATGGGTCCTGGCCATTAGGGTCTGCAGCCACAGTCAGCCTGGTGTCGGGCAACACTGCTAGCTTGAACAATATCTAGATGGAGTGGGAAGGGAGTTAGTTTCTCTTAAAGTTCTAAGACACAAACCTGAGGTCCAAAGGCATGTAGAGGATGATGAGCTACAGGCCTGGCTCTTAGGGTCTGCAGCCACAGGCAATCTGGTGTCCAGCAAGACTGCTAGCTTGAACAGTCTTAGAATGGGGTGTGGAGAGGTATAAGTTAGTCTTAAAGTACCAAGACACAAAGCTGAGTTGCAAAAGCTAGTAGGGGATGGATGAGCCACGGATCCTGTCTGTTAGAGTCTGCAGCCAGAGGGACCTTGGTGTCTGGTTATGCTACTAGATTGAAAGGTCTCTGGCTATTGTGGTCAGGAACGTAAGTTTGTATTAAAGCTCTAAGAGCAAACTGAAGGTCCAAAGGTGAGTAGGGTGAGTATTAGCCACAAGTATTGGCCTTTAGGGCCTGCAACCACAGACAACTTGATTTCTGGCAATTCAACTGGCTTGAATGATCTCTGGATGGGGTGAGGAGAAGCATAAATTTATCTTAAAATCCCAAGACACAATTTGAGTTCCAAAGTTGAGTAAAGTAGGGGATAAGCCACAGGTACTGATTGTTAGGGCCTGAAGCCACAGGCAGCCTGGTGTCAAGCAATGTTGCTAGCTTTAATGGCTTCCAAATGGAATGGGTAGGGGTCTAAGTTTGTCTAAAGTCCCAAGAGATAAACTTGAGATCTAAAAGTAAGTAGGGTGGGGATGAGCCATGGATCCCAGGCATTAGGCTATTCAGCCACAGGCAGCCTGGTGTCTGGCAACACTGCTAGGTGGAATCATCTCCAAATGGGGTGGGGATGGGTGTAAGTTTATCTTAAAGTCTCAAGACATAAGCCAGTGGTCCAAAGGTTAGAGTATGGATGAGCCATGGGTCATGGCTATTATGGTCTACAGCCACATTCAGCTATTGACCAGCAATGCTGCTAGCTTGAATGGTCTTCTCATTGATTATGGAGGTGCATAAGTTCCTCTTAATGTCTTAGGACATGAACTAGAGGTCCAAAGGCATGTAGGAGACACAGGTCCTGGCTGTTAGGGTCCTCAGCCAGAGAAAGTCTAGCATGCAGCAGCACTGCTGCTTGAATGATCTCTGTATAAGTTGGGGAGGGGCTTAAGTTCATCTTAAAGTCCCAAGACAAACAACTGAGGTCCAAAGGCAAATAGGGTAAAGATGATGGGTTTCTGCCATTATGACCTGCAGTCACAGGCAGCCTGGTGTCTGGCAACACCACTAGCTTAAAAAGTCTCCTTAATTTTTTTTATCCTATTTTTGCAGGAAAGCTGCTTGAGTTACCTTTATATTTTGGTTGTAAGTCCCTTCTCTGAGGGAGAATTTGCAAATATGTCTCTACTCCCAAAGTTGTCTCTTTGCTCTAATTATTGTTTCTTTTGCTTTGCAGAAAATTTTGATCTTTATGTAATTCCACTTGTTTATATTCTTTGTTGCCTATGCTTTTGGAGGGTCTTATTTAAAATGTCTTTGCCTACTTCAGTGTCTCTAAAAAATTCTTTTGTGTTTTTCACCAGTAGTTTTATAGATTGAGGTCCTATTTTTAGATATTTGATCAATTTTGAGTTGATTTTTGTTAATAATGAGAAATAGAAGTCCAGATTCACATCTTGCAGGTGGATTCCCAGTTTTACTAACATCATTTGCTGAAATTTTCTTTTGCCCACTGGATTGAAGAACACTCTTTGTTGAAAATCAGTTGGTTATATCTATGGGGATTTATCTCAGAGGTCTATATTGTGTTCCATTGGTCTATATGCATATGTTTTGTGTTATTATCATGCTGTTTTTTTTAATCACAGCTTTGCAATTTATTTTGTGGTCAGATACTGAAATGTTTCCTACTTCACTCATCTTGCACAGAATTTCAACAGTAATGCGAGTTATTTTACGGTTCTCCCAAAACTTTAAGATAGTTTTTCTTCTACTTCTGTGAGAAACAACTCTGACAATTTAATCAAAATTGCATTGAATTTTAATTGAAATATGATTAACATTTTTACTTTATTCGTTCTTTTGATCCAGGAACATGGGATATCTTTCATTTTTTGGTGTCATTTTCTATTTCTTTTTAAATTTTTTCATAGTTTTTTTTTGTACAGATCTTTGACTTCTTTAGTTAGGTTTATTTCTAGATTTTTTTTGTGTATGACTATTTCAGATGGAACTGCTTTCTTTAGTTTTACCTCATTCTACTTATTCTTAATATGTAGAAATACTATGGATCTTTGTATGCTGATTTTGTATCCTGCAATTTTACTGTTTTCATTAATCATTTTGGGAATTTTTTAGTAGAATCTTCTTAGTTTTTTTTTCTATATATAATGTTACCGTGTGCAAATAGAGATATTTTTACTTCTTTCTTCCCTTCCATTCCTTATTTGAAAGCTTTAAATTTTATTCTCTTAGCTTACTGCAGTGGCTAGGACTTTTGGTGCTATAATAAGAAGTGAAGAAAGTGGATAACCTTTTTTTGTTCCAGTTTTATTTCCCATTAGGTGGGAAGTAAATTATTCTTTCTTTCTTTATTTTTTGGAGAGGTTTCCACTATAGTGTGCATGCACTCACCTGACAGAAACAAAGAGAAAGAAAGTGAGAAATCACCCCACACCCCCGAGGGGATGTTCATGTCACAATCCCTTCTCTTCCATTCTCCTCTAAGGATCTTAGGTATGCACGCAGACATGCACGACATGAGTTTAAGCCACCAGTTCTGGGACTCAAATCGCGGTTGATCATATGGGAGTCCAACAATGTAAGCATTATGCCATCTGCTGGTCCTGTATTTATTTATTTATTTATTTTTTACATTCAATCACTGTATGATTTCAGTATACCAAATAAGTTTTTCCATAATGAGTACACTGTATATTGTTTCAGTCAGAGATATTATCAAACATATTATAAACAAATTATTCTTATTATTACACCCCTTAAATGTTTGGTTCTTTCTTTTTCTTTTTGACTCCCTTTCTCTCACTCTCTTACTCTCTCCCCTATCTCAAAACTGCTCTTCCACTGTCTTTAGTATCAACAGTTTCTTTCCATGGCCTTTTAACTTCCAATCTTTCAGTTTCTGTCATAGATCCAATTGGTATAGTGAATTGGAACATAAGAAGCTTCTCTTTTATATTCTGGCTTCTTTAGCTTAGCAGAAAATCTTCTATATTTTTCCCACATTGTATAAAATGGCATGGTATAATTGTGTTTTATGTCTGAGTACTATTGTGTAGTGTTTATGTGTCACACTATTCAATCTATTCGTCTGTTGCTGGATATTTGCACTGTTTTTATGTCTTAGGAATTGTGAAAAGTGCTGCAATAAACATAAACATAAATATGCAAGTGTTTTTCTAACTGAGTGTATTCTTCTCCTTTAGGTAGATACCTAGGAATGCAAATGCTGAATGATTCCATAGGGTAGTTCTGTTTGTAGATGTTTGAGGGCTCTCCATATTGTTCTTCATATGGCTATAATAATTTACTTTCCAAGGAATGGTGTAGGACAGTTCTCTTTTCTCCACAGCCTTGCCAGCACTTAACTTTTTTTTTCTGGAGAGGTTTTCCCGCTATAGGGTGCGTGTGCTCGCAAGAAAGACAGAGAGTGACAGAGAGATAGAAAGCAAGAACTCACCTCCCAGGGGAGATGGCCACACCACAATCCCTTCTCCTTCATTCTCCTCTTGGGATCTTTGGCACACACACACACACACACACACACACACACGCCTGGTGTGAGTTTAAGCCACCGGGTCTGGAACTTGAACCATGGTTGACTACATGGGAGTCCAGCGACATAGCCAATATGCTAACTGCTGCTCCCGTCACACATATCATTTTTAATTGTTTTAAATTTTAGTCATTTTGACTTTGGTCAAAATGGTTACATGGTAGCTCATTGTGGTTTTGATTTGTATCTACATTATGACAAGATATAATGAGAACTTTTTCATAAGATTTTGTTTTTATTGCTTATTATTTTAATTTATTTATTTTACATTCATTGACTGTACATCATCAAAGCATATACAATGCTATTTCCCACCCAGAATACATTGTATATTGGCTTAATCAAGGATATTATTATACATGTTATTGTCAACAAATACTTTTTTATTTCTTGTTTCTTTTATGTTTTTGCTTTTTTAATTTCCCCTTGATTTCCTACTTCTCATCCTCTGCCATTTACCACCCTTCTCACTGTATCTTGTGTCTACAGTTGCTATTCATGCCTTTTTGCCCATATTATATTGATTCACAAAATATCTTAATTAATTTAAATACTTTCAATAGCAGTTTCAGATGATATATACATATCTGTGAAAATATGCTGACTTTAGGTGTAAAACTCAGTGAGTAGAATGAAAATACTATAAAGTAGTAACTAGCTGAGGCAGTATAATTTGCTGAAGCACTAAATAGATAATAATAAATATATTCCTCATTTTAAAAAAGCAGTTTAACTTTAATAGATCAAAATATTTAAAAGTCAAAATAACTTTGCTTAAGACTTAAAAACAGGAAACATGTTAAGATTCTGTTCAAATAGTAGGTAGATGAATTTATCAACAGCTCAAGAGAAGACAAAAATCCTTAAATCTGGAAAATACAGCATAGAAAAATATCAGTAATGTTTTTAAAAAGTCATACAATTCTTTCATCAGTTCAGTATCATGTAATTAATCTCTCTTCTGTTGCAGTCTGATCTTTCCATTTAAATTCGGGAAGTTAACATTCAACTCTGGATTTGTCTCTATCATTAAGTTGATTATTTTCTTGGTTGTTTTTGGACTCTTATTTCTGTGTGTCTGAGTAGTTTTTCTGGTATAGTACTCCATTCAGAACTTCTTAGAGAGCTGGTTGATAAATTCTTTGAGGTTTTGTTTATCTAAGAATGGTTTTGTTTTTGTCATTATTTTTCCCGTATGAAGGATAATATTGTCAGGTACAGTATTATTGGTTAAAATTACTTTTCACTTAACATTTTAAATATATTTTCTGACTCTTTCCTTGATAACAATGTTTCTGATGAAGGGCCTTCTGTTAACCTGATGGGATATCCTTTGCAAATATCTTGACATTTCTCTCTGACCAATTTTGGTATCTTGTCTCTTCTGCTGTTTTGGTCAATCTGGCTATGATGTGCCTTGGAGATCTTCTTTTTCTTTTTCTTTTTTTTTTTTTTTTTTTTTTTTTTTTTTGTTTTTTGTTTTTGAGAGGTTTTTGCTATAGGGTGCATGCACTCACCAGACAGACAGAGAAAGACAGAGAGACAGAAAACGAGAACTCACCTCCCAGGGGGCATGGCCACACCACAATCCCTTCTCCTCCATTCTCTTCTTGGGATCTTGGGCACGCATGAACACGTGCCCGGCGTGAGTTTTAAGCCGCCGGGTCTAGGACACAAACCACGGTAGATTACATGGGAGTCCAGCGACATAGCCATTATGCTAACTGCTGGTCCCTGCCTTGGAGATCTTCTTGTGTAGATTCAATTTGAGGTTCTTTGTATTTCTAGGGTCTGAATGTTTGAATGCTTCTCTAGGTTTGGAAAGTTTTATTCAGGATTTGATTAAGTAGATTATCAATGCCTTTATTAGTTTCTTCACCTTCTGGGAAACCAATGTTTTGATGTCTAATGGTATCTAATAGTTCTCATATATTAGTATAATTTGGGGGGTTATATTTTCAATCTTTGTGATGAATTTTTCTAGGCCAGATATTCTGTCTTCTGCATCTGAGATTGGATCTTCTGCATGATCTAATCTGCCTTTAAGACTTTCAAGGGAAATTTTGATTTTCTGTATTATAGTAGTCTTCATCTCTAATAGTTCTATTTAATTATTTTTATAGCGTGTATTTCCTTTTTCAGATAGCACAAGAACTTCCTCACCTTCTGGAACTTGTGTCTTTTTCTGCATCTTTTGGAGTTTATTTTATCTCTTCACTTGCATCTCTGTTCACTGTTACTATGAATATTCTAAATTCTTTACCTGACATTTTCACAAGTTCCATTGTATTGTCTGTGGATGATGAGGAGTTGCTATATTCTCTTGGAAGAGATTTTTCTTGATTTTTCATATTACTTATGACTCTGTTGTGGGTGTCCGGTTATTTGATGGATTATACATTTATTCCTAATTTTTTGAAGTTCAGTCTGAGTGTTCAGAGGCATGCATGAAGTGATCTGCAACTTCTCTGCATTTCCACTTTTCTCCTTTTATGCAGCAGATCCAGTGGAAATTGAGGATTATTATAACCCAAGTAGCATTCAGATGGTTGACTACTGTGCATCTAGACCTGTCTGAACACTCAGTGTGTGGAGATTGAGAAGTAAAGTGATAAAGGTAAAAAAAAAAAAAAAAAAAAAAAAAAAGAAAAGGAAAACATGAAAGGAAAAAGAAAAAAAAAGAAAATCATTTAAAAAATGTTAAGCAAAAAATTAAAACATGCCATGTGAAAGTGGAGAATACATCTCAAATGAAGACGGCTTCTCAAAGGGCATAAGCTATGCCTGTTCTAAATGGAAATGAGAAAGGTGAAAATTATCAAAATAAAGGAGAATCAGAGAGCTAAAAATGCTTTTTATTAAAAAGAAATAAATAATTTTAAAAACTTAAAGGGCAAGTAAGAGAGAGAATTAAGAAGGGGCCCTACCACTCTAGATTGGGTGAAGTCTGAGCAGAACATCTTCAGTTGTCCTAGCTCCTGAAAGATATTGCTTATAGCTCAAATGCAGATGGCTTCACAGAGTGCCTAAACTTTGCCTCTTGACTCTAGGTTGGGGTTTTGAGAGTAAAGTCTACGCAGAAAATCTTCAGTTTTCCTGGTCCCCAAAAGGGATTGCTCACAGTTCAAATGCCTCTTATGCTTTTTTAGAGAGAGATTTTTGATACAAATGTATGTGCTCACCAAAGAGACAGAGACAGAGAGCAAGAAATAACCCCTGGCAGGGATTGCCATGCCACAATCCCTTCTCCATTCTCAATTCTACCTATGTATGTTCATTGTTTCTGTTTAGAAATGTTGTACATTTTTGTTGTACAACATTAATGTGTCTTGCCACTTTTCTGTATTCATTCAACACTTCCAGGAGGTTTTTGTTTCCATGTGTGTACTATGCTGGATTTTCTATGTATATAATCAGATCATCTGTAAAACAGATAATTTCACTTTTTCTTTCCCTATTTGAATGTCTTTTATTTTATTCTCTTATTTTATTGCATTGGCTAGAACTTCAGTACTATATTGAAAAGGAACGAAGACAGTGAGCAGCTTTGTCATCGATTTCTCATTTATGTCTCTCATTGTGGTAAGAACTGAAACGTTTATGCCAATTTTGCTGACTCTCAATACGAAGTGTAGTTATATTTTATAATTATTCTGTTAACATGCTTATATGGGTTTTACTTTTTTTCTCTTAATATGATGTATTAAATTTTTGTTCAGGCTATTTTGAACAACTTTTGTTTCCTTGCAATGAAGTCTACCTAGCCATGGTATATAATCATTTTTATTGTGTCATTCAATATAAATTTTGAGGAGATTATGGGGAATATTTTTTCTTTTAATATTTTTGACATTTTACTGTTAACAAAATAATTTTAAAATACAATTGCTTCCCATGGGATATAAACTCTGATGATTCTTAATTATTATTTTTTATATAGCGGAGTTTTTGTTCTTTATTTTTTTCAATTTCTTTTATGCATTCAATTACATGTTACTTAGGTTGCAAAATAAATATTACAACATGTGTACAATTCTCACGAGTCTTATATAAATATAAAGTTCTCTTTAATAATAATGACCCGATTCTTTGTCCCATAAATGACTTGTCTCTTTATTTTTCTCCCTAATGTCCTTCCTCATACTCTACTGCTTCACCCATCCTTTTTCTAACCTGTATTCAGAAACATTTACTATGTTTCTATATTCTTTAGTCATTGTTTCAGCCATGGAGTACAGAGTCAGTATATATTAAGTGGAAACATATAGTATCTCTCCTTCATAACTTCACTTGCTTCACTCAGCAGTAAATTTTCCTTATTCATCCACTTTATATCAAAAGTCAGGGTCTTTTTTTTTTTTAATTTAGTATTCCATAGTGTATATGTGCCACACTTTTTCAATCCATTCATTTTTTCATGGGCATTTGGGTGTTTCTATGTCTTAGTAATTGTGAATAATGCCACAATAAACATTTATCTGAAGCACTTTTCCAACTAAGGATTCTTCTGTCCTTTGAGTAGATACCAAGGATTAAAATTGCTGGATCATATGGTAGTTCTATTTGAAAGTCTTTGAGCAATCTCAAAATTGTTCTCCACAGTGGCTGGGCCAATTTACATTTGCACTAGCAGTGTAGGAAAGGTCCCTTTTCACCACACCCCTGCCAGCAATTACCATTTTTTTTTTTTTCTTTTTTTGGAGAGGTTTTTGCTATAGGGCGCGTGCGCTGGCCAGACAGACAGAGAGAGACAGAAAGATAGAAAGCAGGAAATCACTCCCCAGGGGGGATGGCCACGCCGCAATCCCTTCTCCTCCATTCTCCTCTCGGGATCCTGGGCACGCACGCACACGCGCCCGGCGTGAGTTTAAGCCGCCGGGTCCGGGACTCGAACCGCGGTCGACTACGTGGGAGTCCAGCGACATAGCCATTATGCTAACTGCTGGTCCCCATTTTTTGTTTTTTAATCTGTTATTCTTACTGAAGTTAGGTGGTATCTCATTGAGGTTTTTATCTGCATCTCTCTTACAATGAGGAATGTTAAACATTTTCTTTTTTCATATGCCTTTTAGCTACTTATATGTCTTCCTTAGAGAGTGATTTTTTTTTCAACTCGTTCTACCAACTACTAATAGGGTTGATAATCTTTTCGGGGGACAACTGATTGAATTTCTTTTGTATTATGGTTATAAGGCACTTCTCTAATGCATACTTTAGGAAAAAATATTTTCCCATTCTGAGGGCTGTCAATTCAAACTAATTACTGTGTCTTTTTCCATGCCAAAAATTATTATCTGATCTTATCTTACTTGTCTATTTTAGGGTTTATTGACTGTGCTTTGGGTCTTATTTAAAAAGTCTTTGTCTACCCCAGTGTCTCCAAGTTTCCAGCAGGAAACTTTTCCAGGGTTTTCCAGCAGCAGTTTTATAGTTTGAAGTCTTAGGTTTAGATCTTTGATTCATTTTAAGTCAATTTTTGTCACTGGTGAGAGGTAGGGGTTCAGATTCATCTTTCTGCAGTGGGTATCCAGGTTTCCCAGCATCATTTGCTAAATTTTTTCTCCTTTTCTCACTGGATTGGCAGGTACCCTTTGTCAAAATAAGTTGGTAGTATGTTTGGAAGTTTATATTGGGGGACTCTATTCTGTTCCATTGGTTGACTTGTCTGTTTCTGTGCCAATACCATGCTGTTCTGATGACCACAGCTTTGTAGTATATTTTGTGACTAGGGTGTGAGATGCCACCCACACCATTCTTCTTGTACAGCAGTGCTTTGGCAATATGAGATCTTTTATGATTCCAGACAAAGTGATTATTTTTTTCTAGGTTTGTGAAGAATATCTCTGGACCTTTAGGATTGCATTAAATATGTAGATTGATTTAGATAGAATTTCCCTTTTTATATATTAATTCTTGCAACCCAGAAACATAGGATGTCCTTACCTTTTTTGTATCATTTTCAACTTTATTTTTTAGCTTCTCATAGCTTTTCTTGTGAAGACCTTTAATTTCTCTAGTGTTAAGAAAATGAGGCCTCATGGTGGAGTCTCCTTAAGGTGGAGGAAGTCTTGCTTCATGGGTTATGCCAGGCATAGAGGTAGACAACTTTATAAGAATTACCTGTGGTCTCATCAAGACTCCAGGAACATAGTACTGTGTTCCCAGATAACACAACTAAATGCCTTAAGTCTGGAACATTCTGGCCCTTTAAGTGCATTTACAAGGGGTACTGGGATCCTGGCCAGATCCTATCTCTACATTAAAAAATCCTACAGCTGTGCTGCTTTGGCTCCAAACAACACAGAACAGTATAAATAAAAACCCAGACTCATAAGATATGAGCTCAAAAGAATCTTTGCACTGAACTTGCATTTGCCCTTGATGTTACTCCCAGTGCTGTAGTGGTGAGTTTTTTCAGCTTGGAGTTGCAGTTTGTATAAATAAACTTTTTCTTTACTTTCACTTACCCTATGATGGTGTTTTTATTGAGTGTTTATCAGGCTCTTTCAACTAAGCTGTGCACCCATATGAGAAACTTTCAGTTTCTCACACAATTGGCATAGTCGGCAAGCATACGCACTCGAGAGCGGGGCCATGACTTTTCTGCAAAAAAGATTCTGCTTGCCTGGCTTGTTATGTCCCCAGATGGGAAGATATCCAGTTATGCTTTTTTGTCTTGAGAATGGGCTATTGGAATGAGATTGGGAGAAAACTGGGACAGTAAACTCTGTACTGCTGATCAGCCTCAAGTGCTTGAAACTTTAAAGACTGTTCCTGTAGAAAAGGGGAAGGAGTTCCAATGCATGGCTCACCACAAATAAATTCTTCTTTTTGTTTATCATAAGATGTGTTGCTGTGTGCATGACTTGGCACAGGAAAAATTGGTCCTTGAGAAGGAAATGATAGATACGCAAGGGAAGCTGGCTATGCTGCAGTGCCAAAAATTTATTTTGAGATATCAGTCATGGCTATATCAAAACGTGGAAAAAAAAAAGCAGTAGTACCCTGTGCTAAAGATAAATATTGTAAAAGGAAAGGGAGAGTGAATGTACAAAAGGTCTGAACTGTTATTGCAATTGCTAAGGCCAATTGGGACCCCGACACATGTGATGGGGATATCTGGGATGAAACAGATGATGATGTAGATTGGGAGCAACTATAAAGAGCTGCTGCTGAGGCTGAACACAGAAAATATCCTCCTACTATTCAGGCAAAACCATTGACACGCCTCCATGAAACAAAGCACCCTGATGGGTGAGTGACTAATATTGTTGTACAGTAAGACTACACTCAACAAGAAATCAATGACATTCTAGGGTGTTTCAGTCAGCAAAGTGGTGAGAATTTATTAGGTTGAATGATACGTATAGCTGATGCTGGAGCTGGAGATTATTAAGATTGATAAAGAATATGCTTATAAATTTTGACTATCTCCTCCAGTCCCTTTATTCAAATTGCTATCAGAGATCATCAACATGCTGAGGCTGTTGGCTTTAGCCACCTGAGGGTGTGTGGGACAATACCCTCAAGAGTCCTCATGGCCCCTTGATATAAAGATCTGGTATACTTTAAAGGATAGTTTCCATAGTTTGAAGCGAGAAACCATGAAACTGGCTATTGCTATGGAACAGGAAGACACATATTTGGCAGGAGCTTTAGCGGCTCCCATGAGAAATATCATTATTCAAACTGCTCCCCCACCTACAAACATTTGATGATGACTTTGCTGTTAGCAGAGACTGGAAATCCAGTGGAATCTGTAATAGAAAAAATGGCTGAGTTCGATATGGGAGAATGGTCTCCTGACCAGACAAATTCCAGAAATAATTCCACTGGGACTGGTCCTGGGAAATCAGGAAATGGAGGGGATAGAATTTACTGAAAATAAATGTTTCAGTACTTTTAAAAGCTGGAATGAAACCTGATAAATTAGATGGTATACCAATTGAAGAGATGTGGTAAATGTATAAAGAAAAGGTGAAAAAGGCACATTGAGCTGAGGTCAAAGATAAGGAAGAAACAAAGGCAGAGGCAAGGGAGGCTACCAACCCATTTTTGGGAGAGTCCACTTTGTATCTGTTCTCTGATATGGTTGATTTCATATAGGATGAGGGCCAAACTTCAGTGTCTGTTTCCCAATGAGATTATAGACCTGATGTGCCTCTAATTATTTATTGGAAAAATGGATCTACCCTTTAACTAATGCTTTGGTGGATACTGGAGCAGAGGCCTCTTTCATTTATGGTAATCCTCATAAATTTGTAGGGACCCCTTTTATTATTTCTGGCCTGGGTGGAAATGAAATTGTAGATAAACAAACTAACTTGATGTTGAAAATTTGAAACTTACCCAAAAGGATATACTATGTGGTAATTGTACCTATTCCAGGGTATATAATTGGAATTGATATTTTACAAGGCCTCACCCTAACTCTTCCTGAGGGAACTTATTTCTTTGCTATTTGATCAATCACTTTGAAATTTTGTCTTGTGATAGTTGGAAAATTAAAAATGCATCATCTGCTCTTACCCATTTCCACCAAAACCATTTCTTGCAAACAATATTGCATCCCTGGGGGATAGGATGAAATTGCTCTACTATTAAAGAATACATTCAAGCTGGCATAATGGTTCCCATTACTACTCAATGGAATAATTCAATTTGGCCTGTTTGGAAACAGATGGAACCTGGTGCATGACAGCTGATTATCGAGAACTGAATAAAGTAACCCCTCTGCTTATTGCCACTGAGCCAGATACCATTACTCTGATTGAACAAATACAAAAGCACCCTGGTACCTTACATGCTGTGATAGATTTGGCCAATGTGTTCTTTACAACACTCATTCATTCAAGTCAGTGGGAGTACTTTGCCTTTACCTGGAGGGGGAGGCAGTATACCTTTACTTAACTACCCCAAGGGTACAAACACAGTCCAAGTCTATGTAACAGAATTGTGGCTAAGCATTTAGATCTTTTCTCCATTCCTTCCAAAGTTCAGATTACTCATTATATTGATGATATTCTAATCCAAGGCCATTCTAAAAATCATTGCAGATTATTTTGGATGATTTAATAGAACACATTATGACCCATGTATGGGAAATAAATCCTGATAAAATACAAGGACCTGATTCCCAAGTGAAGTTTTTAGGGGTACATTGGAATGATGGTAGGCGTAGAGAGCTACCCAAAGCAAAGAATAAGATCTTACAATTTTCTCCACCACCCAGTAATAAATAAGCTCAAAAATTTATTGGATTGTTTGATTATTGGCAAAATCACATTCCTCATCTTGGGCAGATACTTAGTCCTTTATATAAAATAACCTGGAAGAAGTATCTTTTTGAATGAACTCTTGAAACTTCACAGGCCTTTGAAGCAGTTAAAGTAGCTATACAAGGATCTATAAACCTGTGGCCAGTACAGGACAGTCTGGTTGAACTGGTGGTCACTGTAGATGATAATCATGCTAACTGGAGCCTAGGGCAGCAACAGTGAGTCCCTTTGGGATTCTGGTATCATAAACTGCCTGAAGCTGGGTTGTCATACACACCTTTTGAACAACAGTTATTAGCCACTTACTGGGCTTTTGTTGACACTGAACATTTAACTTATATCATAAAGTAATTCTTAAGCCCCATATCCCCATTATGACCTGGCTATTAAGTGATCCCAGTTACCATAAAATTGGACATGCTAGAAGATAGCATCATTAAATGAAAATGGTACATTCAAAATAGGGCCAAAATTGGTCCAAATGGACTTCCCAATTTGCATGAGTTAGTGATCTCCTTTCCTACAAGAGGTGACTATACCTTAAATATCCGGCCACTTAAAGCATTCCCCATAAAGGTGGGACAGGGATATAATCAGCTAACTCTGGAACAAAAACAATATGCCTGGTTCACTTATGGATCTGCTAAATATATTGGAACATGGCGTTATTAGAAAGCCACAGCTTTTAATCCATGTATTAAGCACTCTTTAATTAAGCAAGGAAAGTGTCAAAGTAGTCAGTAGGCTGAACTATATCCAATCTATATGGTTCACAATTAGAAGAAGGTCAACAATGCCATTTTTTCACTGATTCATGGACCATTATGAAGGGATTAACTACTTGGATAATGAAATGAAAAGATGATTATTGGATGATACGTGACAAACAATTATGGGGAGTTGATTTAGCAAGAAATTTGGAATGTTATACAATGTACTAATGTGTCTTTTTTTCCATGTAGACAGTCATGCTGCACCTAATACCACAGAACATGAGTACAATGCTCTTGCTGATTAGTAGGCTGCCATTACCTCAACAATCCCCAACATAGGAAATTCTCAGGTATCTGCTGAGACTGCTGATAAAATTTTTCAATTAGCAAAATGAATCCATTAACATACAGGGCACGTGGGTGCCACCTCTATGTACAGGTGGGTCCATGCCTGTGTTATTCCTCTCACTTCAGGGATGTGCAAACAAACAATTTTTAACTGTCCTTTATGACAAAAAATGAAACTAAAATCTATCCCTCCTATTGTGACAGGAGTATTAAACACAGGTCAACAGCCTGCACTGTTACGTCAGATTGACTACGTAGAGTCACTTCCAGTTTCACGGAGTTGTAGATATATGTATGGCTGTAGATATTTATTCTGTAGTACTTGTTGCCTGTACTTATCACCATGATACCCAAAAGAACACCCTGTGCACTTTAGATATTATAATCCTGTATTATGGAGTCTCTTTACAGATTCAAAGTAATAATGGATCCCATTTTAAAGGAAAATTAATCCAGGAGTATAGTGCCAGTCATCACATTAAATGGATATATCATATACCCTATTATCCTCAAGCATCTAGATTGGTAGAAAGAATGAATGGTCTCTTAAAAGAAAAATTAAAGAAATTAGGAAATGGTTCATATGAACAATGAAAAGATAATTTATTTACAGCCATTCAACAACTAAATAATCAAATATTAACTAAATCTAATAAAACCCCATTAAAACGTATGATGATCCCTAATCTTCAAATTTGGATCTCAGAAAACCCTCCTTTACAATGGTGGTCATTCATCCAAAAGCCCAGGGTGCCATTCCATGGATCACCTTTGGCAGCAGGACATGACTTATATGCCATTTGGACACATGTAATTGCTCCTCATAATGTAGAAGTTATCCCCACAGGACTGGGGATTGAAATTCCTACTGGGTAATTCAGACATACAGCTTGCCATTCTAGTCTAGCTCTCAAAGGGATCCAGATAATGGCTAGTGTTATTGATGTTGATTATGAAAGAGAAATAAAGATTTTGATATATAAAGTCACTCCTGAAACTTTAATCCTTACTTCAGGAATGAGAATAGCCCGATTCATAATACTACCCTGTTTATCTAATGATACATGGAATAAAGTGACCCCTCCAAGTTCTTCCACAGGAAGACAAGGTGGTTACAGATCCACTAGAGGAGTTCCAGGCCAGAGAGTGTGGCACTGAAAGATGCCAATTGATCCTCCCTTACCTGTAGAGATTATAACTGAAGGTGATAACAATGTTGTAGTAACTATGTCCCCTGGATCAAATTATCCTTCATATATCCCTACCAATCAACTATATTCTTGAACCTAGTTGTTTATAGAGGAGCCTCATTCCAGGTTGTGAGAACCTGGACCAGTGGAACCCGGCTGACTCTTGCCATTGAAGATGCTTTGACTATCACATTTTCCTGGAGCAATGAAATCAACACTCATACCTAAGATACCTTCACTTGTGATGCCAACCAAAAATGTTCCATTATGAAAATACAATTTGGTGAAAAGGTTACTCACTGGAAAGGAGACTCTATAATGCAAGTCGTGGTTGCGAGTTCTGTCCCTTTAGCCTTAAATGTAAATTCTAATGTTTCTGTATGTTGTCAAACATATACTATGCTTTCTCTCCGTTACCTACACAATTATTATTTAAAATCTTTAATGAAAAATTGCAGTAATAGTTGAAAAATTTATACTAAATATAACTAACTTGGTATTTGTACTTTGTAGTAATGCTTCAACAATTAGCGGCTGAGTACCATGGATTGATTATATACAGTTCTCAATAATGTCCCCTAATAATACAAGTGTTTTCACCCCTCAGTTAGTAAGGCTTCCTCATTCTGTATAGAATGTTAGCACCTTAGCTAAACAAATTATTGTACATTTACATTACATTTCCTCCCATTCCAGAATGTAATTGACACTGTTGAGCTTGGTATGACACCTTATTGGGCAGTTTAGGTTTGGGCTTAGGTGTTGTCAGTAGCATATATTTAGAACCCTTATTATATAAATTAAAACATGCTGGGCAAGATGTATCACATACTATAACAGTAAATACACAATGGTTACCCACCACCATTCTACCTCATGAACATACCCTAGATTATCAACAGCAAATGCTTACTATTTTTAACAATTCAGAAATACATCAATACTCTGTAGGTATTAATATCACAAAATGGTTAAATTAGTCTAAATGAAGTCTTTAAGCTCTTTATGCCATAATGCCCAATGGCTCTTACAAAGTAAACACAATAATATTTGGACAGTTTTGCTCCAACAGTATACTTCTGATTTACGAATCTATTACCCCACTCCTGCCAAATGTTTGGAATTACTTTGCACAGGGTTACTTTATGTATACAAAGTACATTATTCACTAGTATGTCAATTTCATATGCTACCCTTAATTAGTGCTTCATACTTTCTAATTCCTCAAATTAATGGACAATATACTGATGATGCTAATAGAACTTACACTCTAACAGATTGTATCCAGACCCCGCAGGGACACATTTGCAAGGATTTAATTTGTATGAGTGAACTCTGTTTACTACAACATTCCATGTCTTACTGTACCCTTATATTATTCCCTTTAAAAAACTATTCAGCCTTGTATGAAATAGCTCCCAGGCATGTATGTATAACTAGTAGCAATGCCACTGAATGGTACTTAATGAACTTAACTGCTCCTTTCTCTGGCTATATAAATCATATTAAAATTTTATATTGGGGAGAACAAGTATATTTTCTTAGTCCACTTCTAAACATTGAGACAAACACAACATGGAAATTCTTAACTCTACCAGAACCTAATATATATGTACATTTATCATTACCCCATATTTTACAAACATCTCATCTATTACAACAATATCTTATACTTAACCAGCACACGTTAGGAGAACACAAGTTGTTTACAAAAATAGTGGCTAATAAGTTTCTAGAGTTGTCTTATGTAGTGATTGGCAATACAAATCATAATTGGTATGATTTTCTGTTTAATAGTCCAACTGCTATACATTACTTTACTGCTATTTTTACCTTTGTACTATGCATTAGCCTGATTCTTGTACTCATGTGTATACGCAATTGTTATATGTATCATAAAATTATAAGGTTATACCGTAGATTTAAAATTGCTACCTTTGCATACCACTTGAAACAGACTTAAGACTGAATGTTAAGAAAATGGAGCCTGAAGGTGGAGTCTTCTTAAGGGTTCATATAATTCAGAGGTGAAGCCATCAGGACTAGGGATTTTCTCTGTTGGGAGTTTATTTATTACTGATTCAACCTCCTGTCTTGTTATGGGCCTAGTCAGTCTTTCTATATCCTTCTGGCTCAATCTTTGTAGATTACATGTGTCCAGAAATTTGTCCATGTCATCCAGATTTTCTTTTTTGTTGGTGTATAGTTGATTGTAGTATCCTCTCATGATGTTTTGTATTTCTATTATGTCTGTTGTTATGTTGTCAGCTTCTCTGCAAATTTGATTTACCTAGTTTCTTTCTCTCTTCTTAATAAGTCTCACTAGTTGTGCATCAATTTCGTTTATCTTTTCAAAGATAAACGAAGCTTTTACTTCTATTTATTTTCTGTATAGTTAGTTTACTTTCTATTTCATTTATTTCTGCTCATATCTTTATTATTCCCTTTCTCCTGAAGTTTTTTGGACTTGTTTGCTGTTGCTTTTCCAATTCTCTGAGGCACAATGTTAGGTGATCAATTTGAATTCTTTTAGTCTATGTATGTCTTTATTCACGAGATGAGTTTCTTGTAGGCAGCAGATGGAGGGTTTCTGATTTTTAATTCATTCAGCCAGTTTGATCAGAAATTTTAATCTATTGACATTCAATGCTATTACCAATATTTCCAGACCTACCCCTACCATTAAGTTGGCCACATTCCTGGTTGGCATTTGTACTCTTATTGTTGTCTGTCTCTCTTCAGTTTTCTTGGTATAGTACTCCTCTCAGAATTTCTTGAAAAGCTGGTCTGGAGTTGGTAAATTCTGTCAGGTTCTGTTTATCTCAGAATATTTTTTATTTTCTTTTACCATATGAAGGATAATCTTCCTGAGTATAGTGTTCTTGGTTGAAATTGTTTTATTTAAGACTTTTTTCTTTAAATTTATTTATTTATTTACATTCATTCACTATACATTTTTACAGCAGAAAAATAAGATTTTCCATACAAAATACACTGTATATTGGCTCAATCAAGCAAATCAACATACGTGTTATAGTCAACAAATAATTTTCCACTTCTTTTTTTCTTTATATTTTTATTGTTTTCCATTATTGATTCCCTATCTTTCACCCTCTGCTGTGTCCCACTCTCCTTCCACACCACACTGTCTATGATATCTATGGTTGCTTTCTATGCTTTTCCCAAACACACACACACACATTTTATTGACTCACTAAATTTCTTAATAATCTAAATATTTTCAGTACCAAGCACAGCTGATATATACATATTCATGAAAACAAGTGTGATTTTAGGCATAAACCTCAGTGAGTAGAATAAAGAAACAATAAAGTAGCATCCAGCTGGGGCTATATAGCTTACCGCAGTCATCAAATTGTTATTTTTAATGCATTTTTTTAATTTCAAGAAATACAGTTTTAGTTTGTTTCTAAACCTTTAAAAAATTAATTTTTATTCATTCCCTAAGCATCACCACAGCATACAAAATGTGATTTCCCATCCAGAATATACTTCATAGGGGCTTAATCATACATGTTATCAATAATTTTCCATTTCTAGTTCCATATGTGTGTGTATCACACATACATATACACATATGTGTATATGTGTGTGTTTATATAATTTGATTTTACCCCAATTTATGGACCTCTGCCCTTTCCACCCTCTTCTCACACTATCTCTTGTGTCTAGAGTTGTCTTCCATTCCTTTTCCCTTCCACATTTTATTGATCGCACAATTTCTTAAATAATCTAACTACTTTCAATATCAAGTTCAGCTGATGATTTCAAGAAAAGTAGTTTTGATATGGTAAGGAACTTTACTTAAAACTGAAAAGCAGGAAACAGGTTAGTATCCTGTTCACATAGTAGGTACATGAACCTATCAACAACTCAAGACAGGACAAAACCCTTAATACCAGACAAAAAAAGCCTAGAAGAAAAGCAGCAATATTTTAGTCAAAAATCATAGAATGCTATTTTACCAGTTCAGTCTCATGTACTTAATCTATCTTCTGTTGCAGTTTGATCTTCTTGATTAAATTCTGGGATATAATATTCAACTCCAGTTTTGTCCTTATGATTAAGTTGGCCACTTTCTTAGTTTTTGAACTCTTATTTCTGTGTGTCTGTATTTAATTTTCCTGATATAGCACTCTCTTGAGAACTTCTGGCGATCTGGTATGGTGCTGGTAAATTCTTTCAGGTTTTGTTTATCTGAGAATGTTTTTGTCTTTTCTTCACATATGAAGGATAGTCTTGCCAGGTACAGTATTCTTGGTTGAAATTGCGTTTTCCTTAACACTTCGAATATATTTTCCCATTCTTTTTTGCTCGCTTTTTCTATCTTCCTCCCTCCCTCCCTCCCTCCCTCCCTCCCTCCCTCCCTCCCTTCCTCCCTTCCTTCCTTCCTTCCTTCCTTCCTTCCTTCCTTCCTCTCTTTCTCTCTCTTTCTCTCTTTCTCCTTTTTCTTTCTTTCTTTCTTTCTTTCTTTCTTTCTTTCTTTCTTTCTTTCTTTCTTCTTTCTTTCTTTCTTCTTCCTTCCTTCCTTCCTTCCTTCCTTCCTTCCTTCCTTCCTTCCTTCCTTCCTTTCTCTCTCTCTCTCCCTCCCTCCCTCCCTCCCTCCCTTCCTCCCTTCCTTCTTTCCTTCCTTCCTTCCTCTCTTTTTCCTTCCTTCCTTCCTCTCTTTCTCTCTCTTTCTCCTCTTCTTCTTTCTTTCTTTCTTCTTTCTTTCTTTCTTTCTTTCTTTCTTTCTTTCTTTCTTTCTTCTTCTTTCTTTCTTTCTTTCTTCCTTCCTTCCTTCCTTCCTTCCTTCCTTCCTTCCTTCCTTCCTTCCTTCCTTCCTTCCTTTCTCTCTCTCTCTCCCTCCCTCCCTCCCTCCCTCCCTCCCTCCCTTCCTCCCTTCCTTCTTTTCCTTCCTTCCTTCCTCTCTTTTTCCTTCCTTCCTTCCTCTCTTTCTCTCTCTTTCTCCTCTTTCTTTCTTTCTTTCTTTCTTTCTTTCTTTCTTCCTTCCTTCCTTCCTTCCTTCCTTCCTTCCTTCCTTCCTTTCTCTCTCTCTCCCTCCCTTCCTCCCTCCCTCCCTCCCTCCCTCCCTCCCTTCCTCCTTTCCTCCCTTCCTTCCTTCCTTCCTCTCTTTCTCTCTCTTTCTCCTTTTTCTTTCTTTCTTTCTTTCTCTCTCTCTCTCTCTTTCTTTCTTTCTTTCTTTCTTCTTTCTTTCTTTCTTTCTTCCTTCCTTCCTTCCTTCCTTCCTTCCTTCCTTCCTTCCTTCCTCCCTCCCTCCCTCCCTCCCTCCCTCCCTCCCTCCCTCCCTCCCTCTCTCTCTCTCTCTCTCTCTCTCTCTCTCTCCTCCCCTCTCTCTTTCTTTCTTTCTTTTTTTATTTCTTCTTTCTTCTTTCTTTCGAGGTTTTTGCTATAGGGCACATGTGCTCACCAGAAAGACAGAGAGAGAGAGACAGACAGGGAGACAGAAAGTGAAAAGTTACCCCCCAGGAGGGATGGCCATGCTGCAATCCCTTATCTACCATTCTCCTTGTGGGATCTTGGACACACATGCACATGTGCCTGGCGTGAATTTAAGCCACTGGGTCCAGTGCTCAAACTGTGGTTGGCTACATGAGAGTTCAGCGACATAGACATTATGCTAACTGTTGGTCCCATCACTTGCATTGTTTCTGATGCAAGGTCTGCTGTTAGCCTGATGGCATAGCCTTTGTAGGTAACTTACCATTTCTCTCTTGCCAATCTTAGTACATTGTCTTTGTCTTTGGTTTTGGTCAGGATGGCTAGAATGTGTTTTTGAGGAGATCTTCTTGAATTGATTCTATTTGGGGTCCTTTGTACTTCTTGGGACTGGATATTTAATTGGCTCTCTAGGTTTGGAAAGTTTTCTTGCAGGATTTCATGGAATATATTATCAATGCCCTAATGAATCTCTTCAGCTTCTAGAATAACAATTATCTGGATATTTGGACATTTGATGGTTTCTAGTATTTCCTGTACATCATTCTAATCTTTTTGGACAATTGTCTTTGTGGTAGATTTTTCTAGGCCAGCAATTTTCTCTTCTATGTGAGATATGATTTTCTGTATGATCTAGTCTGCTTTTAATACTTTCAAGGGAATTTTGACTTCCTGTCTTATAGCCTTCATCTCTAACAGGTCCATTTGATTTTTTTTTTAAAGTGTGTAGTTCCTTTTTTACATATTGCAAGAATTTCCTCATGTCCTAGAATTTGTCAGCTCCTGTCTCCTTTCTCTTCTGCAGATCATTGTCTCTCTTCTCACCCATCTCTGTTAACTTCACCATTATGAATGTTCTAAATTCTTTTCAGACATTTCCATGATTTCCATTGAACTTTCTGTGGATGAAAAAGTTATTTTTCCCTTTGGAGGAGAGGTATTTTCTTGCTTTCTCATATTTCTTGTGGCCCTGCAGTGATTTATAGTCATCTGCTCGATGGTGTGTTTCTTCCCAAACTTGAAGTTGAATCTTATCATTCAGGAGTGTGCAGAAAGAGGTGATCTGGAATCTCTTTGCTGTTCTATTTTGATCACTTTGCATGGCAGATTGAATAGATGTTGAGGAATATGTTAACACTAATAGTATTTGGATGTTTGGCTATACTTCCCTTAGATAAATGTAGAAACACTGGGAGATTGAAGAGCAGAGAAATGAGATAAAAGGAAAGTAAACAGAGAGGGAAAAACAACAGCAACAACAACCACCAAGAAACAGAGAAAAAGAGAACAAAAAATCTTTTTAAAAAACTACAAAAATTATTTTTTAAAGGAAATTTAAAAATAGAAAAGGGCACAGCGTGTTCCCTTGCCACAAGAAATTTCTAGTTCTCAGGAGTCATGAAAGTGTCTTCATCTGAAGACCTGTCCCCCTTGCTTCTACTGGTTTGGGGAAGGAGAGAGGATTATTAAGAAGATTAAGGGAAATGAGGGGCTGAAAGCCAAGTAAATGCTTTACCTTAAAAAATTTTAAAAAGGAAAAATTACAAAAAAAAGAGAAGACATAGACATAGATAGAGACGGAGACATACAGAGTCAGAAACAGAGACAGAAGACTTGAGAAGCTTCCTACTACTCAAGTCTGTGGACTGGAGGCTGAATTATCAGTGGAAAAATCTTTGTTTCTTATTTTCCTGAAACCACTACTTCTCAGGAGTCATAAAGGTGTCTTCTCTTATTTAACACTTTGACTGTATTTCCCAATTCTTTTCTTGCTTGCATTGTATCCAATGAGAGGTGTTAGTCTGGTGGGATAGATTTTGTAAGTGATTTGACTTTTCTCTCTTGCCTTTATTAGAATCTTGTCTTTGTCATTTTGGTCAATCTACTATAATGTGGTGTGGAGAGTATCTTCTTGGATTGAGTCTACGTAAGATTCTTTGTATTTCTTGCACCTGGCTGTTTGAGTGTTCCTCAAGACTTGGAAAGTTTTCTTCCAGAATTTCATGGAAAAGATTATCAATGCCCTTAGTAGTTTTTTCTCCCTCTGGGATACCAATTATTTGTATATTTGGGTGTTTTATAATATCTAGTGTTTCTCATATATTACCCTCAGTTTCCTTGGCTGTTTTCTCATTATTTTTGATAATTTTTCCTAAGTGATTGGTTTTGCCTTCTACATCCAAAATTTGATCTTCTGCTTTTGACACTTTCAAGGGATTTTTAAATTTCCTGTATTACAGCCTTTATGTCTAACAGTTCTGTTTTTTTAAATAGTTTCCAATTCTTTTATATCATAGAAGGACTTCATCATCTCTTAGAGTTCAACATCTCTTTCCTCTTGCATCTCATAGAATTTTGTTACCATAAATATTCTAAAATTTTTCTTAAATATTCTTTAATTTCCCTTACTTGGACACAGGTTACATAGTTCTCTTGTAAAGATATACTACGTGATTCTCTTATTTTGAGGCTCTTATTTGACTTCTTGTCATTTGGTAATGTATGAACTTCTGATCAATTTCTTGGAGAGGAATTATGTGACTGTGAACTCGTGTGCTTCCACCACTGTAAAATAATTTGGTGCTATTTTCTCCCTTCTACTAAGTTCACAAATGCAGAAATCATAGGAGGAGTTTTTCAATCAGATTTATAAAGGGAAATTTCACTTTTTTTGCAACCACTACAGTGATGCACAAGGAATTCTCTAAAACACAGTTTTCAGATGGTTAGCTACTATGCACATAATTGTCTCTATACAGTGGGTAAGAGCTGACAAGTAAAGCAGCAAAGTAAGGTAAAGAAAAAAAGTAGAAAATAAAAACAGAAAGAATGTGAAGTAAAGAGAAGAAAAGTACTAGATGAAAAACAAGAAGAAAAATCTCTTCTGAAAAAAGTATAATTGGGATGAAAAGGGAAAATCCCTTGGCATGCTTGTATGCTGCATGAGGATCAAAAACAGGCAAAAATGGAGATGGTTAACAGCTTTCTGTCCTAGGTGAGACAAAAGACAGAGATTAACAACAAATAAAAGCTAGACAGCCACATGTATTCTGCAACCTAGCCATTTTGGGGAAACAGAAATCAAGACTTCCCACTGATAATTTGGCTTCCAGCACACAAAACTTGCATGGAGAGGCAAAGGGAAGAGGCCTTCTTGAAGCCACAGCCACATGAATTGTGCAACCTAGCCATTTTGGGGAAACAGAAATCAAGACTTCCCACTGATAATTTGGCTTCCAGCACACAAAACTCACGAGGAGAGGCAAAGGGAAGAGGCCTTCTTGAAGCCACAGCCACATGGATTGTGCAACCTAGCCATTTTGGGGGAACAGAAATCAAAACTTCCCACTGATAACTTGGCTTCCAGCACACAAAACTCGCATGGAGAAGCAAAGGGAAGAGGCCTTCTTGAATCCACAGCCACATGGATTCTGCAACCTAGCCATTTTGGGGGAACAGAAATCAAGACTTCCCACTGATAATTTGGCTTCCAGCACACAAAACTCACGTGATTGAATTTACAAGTTTGGAAAGATACTGACCATCAACCAGATGACTAGAAATTGCTGCAGGACCACAACAAATTTGGGAAAGCAGGAAAATACCTCTCCTTCAAGGGAAAAGGATAACTTGTCTTCCTCCACACACAGCTCACGGGAATTCATGAAAATGTCTGATAAAGAATTCAGAACATACATAATGGCAAAACTGACAGAGATGGAAGAGAAGAGAGACAATGAATTGCTGAAGAGGAAGGAGAAAGAAGTTGTTGAGTTCCAGGAGGTGAGGAAATTCATGCAAGATCTAAAAGAGGAATATCACACTTTACAAAAGAATCAGATGGAACTGTTAGAGATGAAAGCTGTAATACAGGAAGTCAAAATCTCCCTTGAAAGTATTAAAAGCAGACCAGATAATACAGAAAATAGAATCTCAGATATAGAAGAGAAAATTGCTAGCCTAGAAAAATCCACCATGAAGACGGAGAAAATGGCCCAAAAATTTGAGACTAATATATGAGAAATACTAGATACCATCAAACGTCCAAACATCCAGATAATAGGCATCCCAGAAGGCAAAGAGACTCATAATGGCATTGATAATCTATTCCATGAGATCCTGCAGGAGAACTTTTCAAACCTAGAGAGGCACTCAATTATTCAGTCCCAAGAAATACAGAGGACCCCAAATAGAATCAACCCAAGTAGATCTTCTCCAAGACACATTATAGCCAGATTGACCAAAACAACAGACAAAGACAAGATACTAAGATTGGCAAGAAAAAACCAGCAAGTTACCTACAAGGGGTATCCCATCAGACTAACAGCAGATCTCTCTTTGGAAACTATGTGCGCTAGGAAAGAATGGGGAAATATATTCAACGTGTTAAGGGAAAAGCAATTTCAACCGAGAATACTGTACTCATCAAGATTATTGTTCATCTGGGAAGAAAAGACATGAACATTCCCAGATAAACAAAACCTGAAAGAATTTACCAGCACCAGACTGGATCTCCAAGAATTTCTTAAGGGAGTGCTATGTCAGTAAAATTAAATGCAGACACACAGAAATAAGAGTTCAAAAACTAAGAAAATGGGCAACTTAATTGTAGGGACAATGTTTGGAGATGAATATTATACCCCAGAATTCAATCTGGAAGATTGAACCTTAACAGAAGAAAGATTAAGTACATGAGACTGAACTGATGAAACAACATTCTGTGACTTGACTAGAATATTGCTGCTTTTCTTCTAAGCTTTGTTTTCCAGTTTTAAAGGATTTTTGTCCTGTCTTGAGCTGTTGATAGGTGCATGTACCTACTATTTGAACAGAATACTAACCTGTTTCTAGGCTTTAAGTTTCAAGGAAATATCATTACCAGTTCAAAACTGCTCTCCTTGAAATTACCTGCTGAACTTGCTATTGAAAGTAGTGAGATTACTTATAATATTGTGTGATCAACAAAATGTTGGGGGAAAAGAAATAGAAAACAACTGTATATAGCAGAGATAGTGTAATAAAAGAGTGGGAAATGGCAGAGGGTCAAACATGGGGTAAAAAACATACATATACATATGTATGAAAGTAGAAATGGAATATTATTGATGATAACATGCGTGATTATTCTAGATGGGAAACAACATTTAGTATGTTGTGATGATGCTCAGGGAATGAATGTTAAGTAATTAAAAAAAAAGTTGCAGGAGGAAAAATAACAGTAAAACTTCGTATCAAATTTTTTTAAAAAAATGTATATTTGATGACTGCAGTAAGCCATATAGCCCCAGCTGGGTACTACTTTATAATATATTCATTCTACTCACTGAGGTTTATGCCTAAAGTCAGGCTTGGATTCATGTATAGGTATATATCAGCTGTGCTAGCTATTGGATATATTTAGACTAATTTAGTTCATTAGCAAATCAATTAAATAGGGGGGAAGGCATGGAAAGCAACCATGGATACCAGAGACAATGTGGGAGGAGGGTGGGACATGGCAGAGGGTGAGGGATAGGGAATCAAGGATGGCAAAATGGAAAATAAAGTATACAAGAAATAAGAATTGAAAAATTATTTGCTGATAACATGTATGTTGATGTGCTTGATTGAGCCAATACAGAGTGTATTTTGGATGGAAAATTCATCTGTATGTTGTAATGATGTATAGTGAATTAATGTAATAAATAAATAAATTTAAAGAGAAAATAAAAACAAAGCAAAACAACAAATAAAAGCTCAAGGAGAGCAAAGAGCTGTTTCATTTTTTATTTTTATTTAAATGAAGAAATGTTAGAAGAGACATATGATAGCAAGAGAAGCAAAGCAGCTTTCCTACTTGGCTAAGAGTGGTCTGGGTAAAAGTCCTTGACTGCATGAGACTTTAAAGCCATGCAATCAAACCCAGAGGCCCATACAGGCAAAAGTAGAGATTGCTAGCAGCTTTCTGTCCTAGGTGAGAAAAAAGACAGAGAAAGAAGTTTCTGCATCGCAAAAGACACAGTAACTAGTGTGAATTGACAGCCCTCAGAATGCGAAAATATTTTTGTAAATTATGTATCAGATAAGGGACTGATAAGCAGAATACACAAGGAACTAAAGAAGCTGATTGGAAAAAAGATGATCAACCCTATTAAAAGATGGGAGAAGGAGTTGAAAAAAAACACTCTCTAAAGATGACATATGAATAGCCAAAAGGCATATGAAAAAATGTTCAACATCTCTAATCGTAAGGGAAATGCAGATCAAAACAACAATGAGATACCACCTAACCCCAGTCAGAATGTCTAAGATTTAAAAAAAATATATATGGTAAGTGTTGGTGGGGATGTGATGAAAGGGAAACTCTCTTACACTGTTGGTGGGAATGTATATTGGTCAACCACTGTGGAGAACAATTTGGAGATTCCTCAAAAGTCTACAAATAGAGCTACCATATGATCCAGTAAGCTCATTCCTTGGCATCTACCCAAAGGACAGAAGAATTTTTCATCGGAAAAGTGCCTGCACATTGATGTTTATTGTGGCACTTTTCACGATTGCTAAGAAATGGAACCAACCGAAATGTCCCCGTTTGGATGAATGGATTGAAAAACTGTGGCACATATATTCTATGGAATACTGTTCAGCCATTTAAAAAACAACAAAACCCTGGCTTTTGACAGAAAGTGGAAGAATATGGAAGATTTACTGCTGAGAGAAGCAAGCCAGGCTATGAAGGAGAGACACTGTATGTACCCATTTAATATATACTGAGTGTCCACACCCTATAACTGAAGCTGACAGGCTAAAGGATGTACAAACACAAGAGATGGGTGTGAATGCCAGATGTGGTGTGTTTGGAGGAGTGGGGCCTGGGGAAAAACATTTGGAGGAGGGATATGGAGACAGCATTGTTGAGACAGGGAGGTAGTATTGTTATATTTTGATCAACTGGACTGGGGAGAAATGTTTACATATTGAAATGATCACCTTGTAAGCTAAAAAATGTGATTGAATGTATTAAAAAATGTAAAATAATTTAAAAAATTTTAAAAAAGAAAAAGTACAGAGATTAAGAAGAGAAAAGCCGGGACCAGCAGTTAGCGTAATGGCTATGTCGCTGGATTCCCACGTAGTCGACCGCGGTTCGAGTCCCGGACCCGGCGGCTTGAACTCACGCCGGGCGCGTGTGCGTGCGTGCCCAAGATCCCGAGAGGAGAATGGAGGAGAAGGGATTGTGGCGTGGCCATCCCCCCTGGGGGGTGATTTCCTGCTTTCTATCTCTCTGTCTCTCTCTGTCTGTCTGGCGAGCGCACGCGCCCTATAGCAAAAACCTCTCCAAAAAAAAAAAAAAAAAAAAAAAAAAGAAGAGAAAAGCCCAAGGAGAAAGAGCTTTTTTAAAAATAAAATTTAAAGGGGACAGAAGAGAGCTACATGGCGCAAAGAAGCTAGCTGTATGGAAGGAAGACACTGGCTGAGGGATGCTTTATACCATGAAGTTGAACTGAGAGGACCAAAACAGACAAAGATAGAGGTGACTAGCCATTTTTGTTTAAGGGGAGAAAAAAGGCAGACATTAACAAGAAAAAAGCCCAAGAAGTATGGAGAGCTATTTTTTTAAAGTAAAAATATTAAAAGGCACAAGAAGAACAAGAGAAAGAAAAGCAGCCTTCCTACCTGGCTAATGGTGGATCTGGGAGGACTGAGGGAGACTTCAGCACCATAAAGTTGAACCAAAAGAGCAAAAAGGAAAAGGTAAGATGGCTTGCAACTTTGAGTCCTAGGTGAGAAAATAAAGACAAAAAAGAAAAAAAGGAACAGAGGGCAGAGAGCTGTTTTTCAAAAAAAGAAAAAAAAATTGAAGGAACTGAGGCGAGGAAGAAGGTGCAAAATAGCCTTTATACCTGGCTAGTGCTGAGTCTGAGAGGGGAAAATTGACTTGGAGAGATTTCACTTCCATTATGTTAAATTCAGAGACTCCAAAACAGTCAAAAGTGGAGATGGGTAGCAGCTTTCTGTCCTATGTGAGGAAAAAGACAGAGATTAACAAGAGAAAGGCCCAGGAAAGGTAAAATGTTGTTTTTCAAAAAAAGAAAATAAAATTAGAAGGGAGAGAGGAGAGCAATAGGAAGTAAAGTAGCCTTCCTACCTGGCTAGAACTAGGTCTGGGAGGGGTCATTGACTGGGGTAGATTTCACAGATGTGAAGTTGAACACAGAGTCCCAAAACAGGCAAAGGTGGGAATGGCTAGCACCTTTCTGTCTTACGTAGGAAAAAGAAGGAAACTAAGAAAAAAAAAAAAAAAAAAAAAAACAGAGAGAGCAGAGAGCTGGTTTTCAAAAAAGCAAAATTAGAAGAAAAAACAAGAGCAAGAATAAGCAAAGAAGTCTTCCTACCTGGAAATCACTGGGTGTGTGAGAATGACCTTGACTGCAGTAGACATTATAGGCATAAAGTTGAACCCAGAGGCAAAAACAGGTAAAGATGGCTAGCAGCTTATGTCCTAGATGAGAAAAAGGAAAAACAATAACAAATAAAAAGCCCAAAATGGGCAGGAAGCTGATTTAAAGAAAAAAGTTAGAAGGGACAGAAAAGAACAAGAGGAAGCAAAGCAGTCTTTCCACCTAGCTAGCACTGGGTATGGGAAGCACACTGGCTGCAGAATATTTGAAAGTCATGAAGTTGAAACCAGACGCCCAAAACAGGTCAAGGTGGAGATGGCTAGCAGCTTTATGTTGTAGGTGAGAAAAACAAAAACAAAAACAAAACAACAATGATTAACAAGAGAAAAGTCCAAGGAGGGCAGAGAGCTGTTTTCTTTAAAAAAAAAAAAAAAATTAGAAAAAGATAAAAGGGACCAAGGAGGACAAGAGAGAACCAAGAAGCTTTTCTAACTGGCTAGAGTTGGGTCTGGGAGAGAACCACTGGCTTGGGGAGACTTCACAGCCATGAAGTTAAACCCAGAGGCCCAAACGTGCAATGGTGGAGACAGCTAGCAGCTTTCTGTCCTAGATAAGAAAAAAAAGACAGACATTAACAAGTGAAAAGCCCAAGGAGAGAAGAAAGCTTTTTAAATATATATATATATATATATAAAATAAAAAGTTAGAAGAAACAGAAGAGCAAAGGTTGCAAAGCGTGCTTCTTAGCTGTCTAATGCTAGGTCTGAAAGGGGGCCACTAGCTGAGGGAGATTACACATCCATGAAGTTGAATCCAGAGGCTGAAAACAGGTAAAGGTGAAGATGGCTATAAGCTTTCTGTCATAGGTGAAAAAAAGAGACAGAGATTGAAAACAGAAAAGCCCAACAAGGGAGAGAGAGATTTTTCAAACAAACAAAACAAAACAAAGTTAGAAGGGACAGAGGAGAGAAATAGAGAACAAAGCAGACTTTCTTCCTGGTCTGGGAGGAGTACACTGGCTTGGGGAGACTTCACAGCCATGAAATTGAACCCAAAGGCTCAAAACAAACAAAAGTAGATATGTCTTGCAGTTTACCTATCTAGCTGAGCAAAAAGACAGAGATTAAAAACAGAAAATCCCAAGGAGGCTGGACAGATGTTTTTCAAAAAAAGACCAAATCTTAAAAGGGAAAGAAGAAATCAAGAGGAAGCAAAGCCACCTTCCTACCTGGCCAGGAGTGGTCTGTGAAAGGGGGGAGACTTCACAGCCATGAAGTAAAACTCAGAGGCTAAAGCAGGTAAAGGTGGAGATGCCTAGCAACTTTCTACCCTAGGTGAGAAAAAAGACAGAGTTTAAGAAAAGAAAAACCCAAGGAGAAAAGAGAGCTGGATAAAAAAGGATAAAAAAGTGAAAAGGGACAGAAAATAGCAACATGGAGCAAAACAGTTTTTCTATTTGACTAATGATGGGTCTGGGAGGCAGACACTGGCTAGGAGAGACTTCACAGCCAAGAAGTTTAACTGAGAGACCCCAAAGAGGCAGAGTTTAAAATAACTAGCAGTTTTTATTTAAAGCGAGAAAAAATTCAGAGATTAACTGAAAAACAAACAAACAAACATACAAAAACCCAGGAAGTGTGGAAAGATGTTTTTTAAAAAAAGAAAATAATGTTAGAAGGTACAATAGAGAGCAAGCAAAAGCAAAGCAGCCTTTTATCTGGCTACAGTTGGGTCTGGAAAGGGGACAATGGCTTAAGGAGACTTCACAGCTGTGAACTTGAACCCAGAGGCCAAAACAGGCAAATATAAGATGGCTAGCAGCTTCCCCTCATAGGTAAAAAAACAAGACAGAGATTAACAAGAAAAAAATCCAAGAAGAGCAGAGAACTATATTTCAAAAAGAAAAAATTTGTTATAAGGGATGTTATAAGCCCACAGATGGCAGAGAGCTGGTTTTCAAAAATAAAAAAGTTAGAAGTGACAGAGGAAAGCAAAGAAGAGAAAAGAAGCCTTCCAACCTGACTTGCACTTTGTCTTGAAAGGGGACGCTACTGGTGAGCACCTCGAAGCCCTGTAGTTTACCCAGAGACCCATAATGGGCAAAGTTGGAGATGGCCATCAGTTTTCTGTCCTATAAAGAAAAAACAACAGAGATTAACAAGAGAAAACCCCAAGGAGGACACAGACCTGTTTTTCTTTTCCTTTCTTTAAAAAATAATTATTTTATTTAATTTTTATTATTATCATTATTTTTTTCTAGTTTCATCAGAGAGAGAGAGAGAGAGAGAGAGAGAGAAAGTGAGAAAGCAAGCCACCAGGTCTGAGACTTGAACCGTGGTCAGTGTTGGGAATGTTGAGATGTTGCTAGACTGGAGGTGCTGCCAGCCTCGGGATCATGCACGGGGCCCCACAGCCCCTGACCTACATCCTGTGGACACCCTGCCCCAAATTCCTGTACCTGCAGAGTCTGCTAGCTTTGCAAGCTTCAAAGAGATTTAACAGCATAACAGGATGTGGGTGAAAATGACCCTTGCACCAGAACTGCAGAGTCTGCTCTTGCTTTCCCACTTGGAACCCCCTTGTCAGGCCATGGAAAATTACTGACTACTTCCTCATCCCTTTCCCTGCTTATAAAAGCACCTCTCCCCCAGTTCAGGGTCTTTGTTGGTGCCTGCTGCATCAGGTATTCACTTGGACCCCAGCTAGCTGGACAATAAAGCCTCTCGTGTACTTGCATTGTTGTTGTCCTCTCAACGTCACCAAGGGTACGGTCGATTTCTGGACCCAATATTTTGGGGGCTTGCCCTGGATTGGTCACCTCTGCGATTGGTAGATTGGAAACAATAGAGCAGGCTCAAACTTCATCAAGGTCTGAAACAGGCCCGGTAAAGGAGGGTTGGCCGCCTCCGTCTGTGGTCCCATGAGGACCTAGGCGACACCAACTCCCACTTCAACTGAAGGCTTCAAAAATTCCCCAACTTTGTTTAATGAAGCCCTCAGTGAGGACTTGGAATCCTACTGCAAAGGTCATACCGACGTGACCTTGTTACAATATGTTGATGACCTTCTCCTGGCCACTCCAACTGAGGCTCTATGCTTATAGGCTACATAAGCTATTGCTACAACTGGGCTCACTAGGCTACCATGCCAGTGCCAAGATGGCACAAATTTGCAAAGATACTCTCACCTACCTAGGATATAAGCTCAGCAAGGGGATTAGATGTCTAATAGATGCTATGAAGTAAACTGTTATGCAGCTGCCTGTTCCCCATACTGCTAAAGGGATTAGGGAGTTTCTGGGCACCATAGGATACAGCTGGCTCTGGATTCCTGGATTTGCTGAGCTGGCAAAGCCCCTATACAAGGCCACAAAAGAAGGATTGGCCTGGAAATCGAGTCCTCAACAGCAATTGGCCTTTGAGAGCCTCAAGACAGCCCTTTTAGAGGCTTCTACTCTAGCCCTGCCAGACCCGCTCAAGCCCTTCACCTTCTATGTGGCTGAGAGGAATTGGATCACTAAAGGCATACTCATGCAAAAATTAGGACCCTGGAAATGCTCAGTCGTTTACCTTTCTAAAAAGTTAGACCCAGTGGCAGCAGGCTGGCCATCCTGCCTACGCATAATTGCCACTACAACAACCTTGGTGCACCATGCAGATAAGCTGACTTTTGGGCAATCCCTAAAAATCATAACCCTGCTCTCTATTTAGGGGTCCTCAGGCACCCACTGGGGCATTGGATGGCCAATGCGTGCCTGACCCATTACCAAGGGCTTCTCTTAGACTCCCCTCAAATTGACTTTTCAGAGCCTGTCACTCTGAACCCAGTCACCCTACTGCTGGACCCAGACTTAGAGGCCCCCCTACATCTCCTGGCTGAGGTGTACCAGGTAAGTCCGGACCTCTAAGACTCAGCCCTGCCAAGCAGTGATTTAACCTGGTACACCGATGGAAGCAGTTTCGTGCAGAGCAGGATTTGGAAGGCTGGTGCTGCGGTAGTGGATCCAGAGGGAAACATAATCTGGAGCTCTCCCTTGCCATCAGGCACCTCCGCACAAAAAGCTGAACTCATTGCCCTAGTGGAGGCATTAGAAAGATCTGAAGGACGCCATGCCACCATCTGCATGGACAGCAGGTACGCTTTTGGAACTGTACATGTTCATGGGGCAATATACCCAGAAAGGGGTTTCATTACCGCTGATGGGAGGGAAGTGTGCCACCTACCTGACATCCAGTGCTTCCTAACCGCAATCTTGAAACCCAAGGCCATAGCAAGTAATCATGTGGCCAATACCCCTGAGGCACTTGGCAACCAACATGCCGGCAAGGCAGCCCGACAGGCTGCCACAACTGCTGCAGTGCTTACCCTGCCCATCAGCTTGCCACCTCCAGAACTTCCTGAACTTCCTGCACATCCGGCATATTCCACTTCAGACCTTGAATGGTTGCAAAAGACTGCTTGTCTGCCACCAGACTCAGCAGGATGAAGCTGAGACATGACAGATTTCTCATTCTCCCGGAAACATTGGGTTTATCTTTTGTAACTGACTTACATTCAGCTATTCATCTGGGCTCCAGAAAACTTACAACCCTTGCAAGCAGCTCTGCTGCACTTTCCCCACCAGGGGAAACACATTTGCCACATCACAGACCACTGTATGAGGTGCCAGGCTATGAAACCTACCAAAGGAGGACAACTTCACTCAGGTATCCGGAACAGGGGGAAACTGACTACTTTGAGCTAAAGCCGGGGAAGTATGGTCATATATACCTCCTGGTGATGATAGATCCCTTCTTGGGGTGAGTTGAGGCCTTTCCCACTAAGCGAGAAACTTCTCAGGTGGTAGCCAAGGCTCTATTAGAAAAAATTATGCCCTGCTATGGTATTCCTGAAATACTCGGTTCTGACAACGATCCAGCTTTCATTAGTAAAACCCTACAAGGTTTGGCCTATGCGTTAGGATCAAATTGGAAATTGCATTGTGAATATAACCCACAAAGCTCGGGCCAAATAGAAAGAATGAACTGAACATTAAAGAAGACCTTATCTAAATTAGCCATTGAGACTGGCATGGACTGGGTGACCCTCCTGCCCTGTGCCCTGTTTCGAGTCCATTACTCTCTATACTTCCATGGAATGACTCCCTTTGAAATTCTGTATGAGGTGCTGCCCCGCATCCAGGCCCACGCCCTCCCTTCCCTGTTGCCATCCAGCCCTAATGATTACAAGAACCACCTTAAGGCTCTGCAGCAGGTTCAGGAGACACTGTGGCCCATGATATGGGCACTCCATGGAACTGGAGAGGCAACGGACCCCAAACATGGCATTGACCCTGGTGACTGGGTCTGGGTCAAAAGGCACAGGGTCCATAACCTCGAGCCATGACAGAAATGGCCTTATCTGATTCTTTTGTCTACCCCCACTGCCCTCAAGGTAGACGGCATCAGTCCATGGATCCACCACTCTCGCGTCCAACACACTGCCCCATCGGCGGTCCAACAGGCTGCCACCGCTTGGACAGCCTGTCATTATCTGGCCAACTCACTGAAACTCCGCCTGCACAGATAGCAATATCTACTGGTGACAGCCACTCTACCTTTGGAGCCTTCCTCACTCTCCTTATGCTCCCAATGCTTGGGTATTGGGGAATATCTTTGCTGGTGCTCTAATCTATCAGGGGGGGCTCTCTCCAGACCCCCAATTACTTCCCCTCTTCCCATGAACCTATGTCTCTCTCAGGTGATTTCTCGAGTGGGTGATAATCAAGTTATTCACACCACCATCTGCACGGCCCCAATAGGGATATGGTTTCCCACCCTAGAATTTGATCTCTGTGATCTCATAGGTGACTTATGGACCAAGTCCATCCAGGATCCCTCCAGATTGCAAAATGGATGTGCAGGTCCCGGTACTAAATCAGCTACCTACAATTGTTACTTTTATGTTTGCCCTGGTAGCAATTCTCACAAATGTGGTGGCTTCACACATTTTTTCTGCTATGACTGGGATTGTGTGTCCACTGGCTACATTTTTTGGACTCCACTACACCTGGACCCTCTGATAACTATTACTAGAGGGCCTTGGCGAGGACTTAAGAGCTGGGATGCTTGCAGAGGTACCCTCACTAGATGTAACCCCATTCAAGTCACCTTCACTGATGAGGGTAAACAAAGCAGCCAAGTTTGGCTCACAGGAAAAATGTAGGGCCTTAGACTATATGCCTCAGGGTTGGATCCCAGCATCACCTTTTCCATCTGCCTGAAGGTCACCCCACTGCTCCCCCCACTAGGCCCCAAAGCAGTCCCAACTGGAGAGACCATTCTTTGATTTTTTGCCTTCTTGCTTCTGTATCCTTGCTTTTGCTACTCATGAGAATGATTTCTCATATGGACCTGCTCGGGGGCAGGGGAATGTTGGGAATGTTGAGATGTTGCTAGACTGGAGGTGCTGCCAGCCTCGGGATTATGCACAGGCCCCCACAGCCCCTGACCTACATCCTGTGGACACCCTGCCCCAAATTCCTGTACCTGCAGAGTCTGCTAGCTTTGCAAGCTTCAAAGAGATTGAGCAGCAAAACAGGATGTGGGTGAAAATGACCCTTGCACCAGAACTGCAGTCTGCTCTTGCTCTCCCACTTGGAACCCCCTTGTCAGGCCATGGAAAATTACTGACTACATCCTCATCCCTTTCCCTGCTTATAAAAGCACCTCTCCCCCAGTTCAGGGTCTTTGTTGGTGCCTGCTGCATCAGGTATTCACTTGGACCCCAGCTAGCTGGACAATAAAGCCTCTCGTGTACTTGCATTGTTGTTGTCCTCTCAACGTCACCAAGGGTATGGTTGATTTCTGGACCCAACAGTCAGCCATGTGGGTGTCCAGTGCCTTCAACCACCATGCCACTTGCCAGTCCCCACAGAGCTGTTTTTCAAAAAAATAGAAAAAAAAGAAAAAGAAAAATTTAAAAGTTAGAAGGGACAAGGAGAGCAAGAGGATGCAAAGAAGTCTTCTTACCTGGCTAGTTTTGTGTGTGGAATGAGGACACTTGATGGGGGAGACATCATAGCCATGAAATTGAACTCAGAGGCTGAAATCAGGCAAAGATATCAATGGCTAGCATCTTTCTGCTAGCCATTGTTGAGAAAAAGAATGAGATTAAAAACAAAAATCCTAATGAGGGCAAAGAGATGTTTTCAAAAAAAGAAAAAAAGAAGACACAGATGAGAGCAAGAGGGAGCAAAGTAGCCTCTCCCTAGCTAGGCTAGTGCTGAGTCTGGGAGGGGACAACTGGCTGAGGGAGACTTCATATTCATGAAGGCATAGAGGCCTAGAGGCCCAAAACAGACAAAGGTAGAAATGGCAACAGCTTTCTGTCCTAGGTTAGAAAAAAGACAGAGATTAACAAGAGAAATGCCCATGGAGAGCTGTTTTTCAAAAAAAAGAAAGAAGCTAGAAGGGACAGAGGAGTCAAAAGGTAGCAAAGCAGCCTTACTACCTGGCTAGCATTGAGTTTGGGATAGGACACTGGCTGAGGGAGTCTTAATAGCCATGAAGTTGTACCCAGAGGTTAAAAAAAAAAAAAAAAAAGTGGATATGGCTATCAGTTTTCTGTCCTAGATAAGAAAAAAGACAGGGATTAACAAAAGAAAAGACCAAAGAGAGAAGAGAGTTTTTCAGAAAAAGAAGAAAAGTTAGAAGAGACAGAGGAGAGCAAAAGGGAGAAAAGCAGCCTTACTACCTGACTAGTACTGGGTCTGAGAGAGGGAATCAGAATGGGGGAGAATTCACAGCCATGACTTTGAACCCAGAGGCCCAAAATAGGTAATGGTAGGGGTAACTAGTAGCTCTCCCTTTTAAATGATAAGAGTCAAAGTTTAACATTAGAAAAGCTCATGGAGGGCAGTGAGGAGTTTTTCAAATAAAGAAAAAAAATTAGAAGAGACAGAGGAGAGCAAAAAGATGCAAAGTAGCTTACCTACTTGGCCAGTGTTGCATCAGGCAGGGGGCTACTGGCTGAAGGAGACTTCACAGCTGTGAAGTTAAACACCAAGGCCAAAAAGAGGCAAAGGTGGAGATGGCTAGCAGCTTTCTGTCATAGGTAAGAATAGAGACAAAGATTAGCAAGAGAAAAGCCCAAGAAGAAAAAGCACTGTTTTTCAACAAAAGAAAAAATATGTTAAAAGGAACAGTAAAGACCAAGAGGGAGCAAAGCAACTTTCTGACATGGCTAGCTCTGGGTCTGGGTGGGGGACAATGGCTAGAGAATACCTGAGAGTCATGTAGTTGAACCCAGAGGCCCCAAACAGGCAAATGTGGAGAGATAACTATCAGTTTTTTGTCCTAGATGAGAAAGACAGAGATTAATAAGAGAAAAACCCAAAGAGGTCAGAGAGCTGTTTTTTTAAAAAAAAAAAAAAGGAAAAGAAAAGCTAGAAGGGACAGAGGAGACCAAGAGGGAACAAAACAGTCTTCTGACCTGGCTAATTCTGGATCTGGGAGGTAGACAATGTCTGTGGAGACTTCATAACTATGACATTGAACCTAGAGACCTAAACTCCTCCTAAAGGTGAAAAGAGTTAGCTTCTTTCTGTCCTAGGTGAGAAAACAGAGATTAACAAGAGAAAAGCCCAAGAAGGGTCAAAAAGCTATTTTTCCAAAAAAGAAAAAATGGAAGAAGGGACACAGGAGAGCATGAGGAAGCAGAGCAACATTCCTACCTGTCTAGCACTGAGTATGGAGGGGGACACTAGCTGGAAGAGACTTCACAGCCATAAAGTTTTAGCCAGTAGCCGAAACAGGCAAAGGTGGAGCTGACTAGTACCTTTCTGCCCTAGGTAGAAAAGAGAAAGAAATTAACAAGAAAAAGCCCAAAGAGGGCAGAGAGCTGTTTTTCAGAATAAGTAAAGAAAGTGGGACCAGCAGTTAGCATAATTGCTACGTCACTGAACTCCCATGTAATCAACTAAGATTTGAGTCTCAGACCTGGTGACTTAAACTCACACGGAGCACATGTGTGTGTGTGCCCAAGATCCCAAAAGAAGAACAGAGGAGAAGGGATTGTGGTGTTGCCATCCCCCCTGGGAGGTGAATTTTCACCTTCTATTTCTGTCTCTGTCTTTCTGGCTAGTGCATGCACTTGATAGCAAAAACCTCTCCAAAAAAAAGAAAAGAGAAGAAAGTTAGAAGAAACAGAGTAGAGCAAGAGTACACAAAGCAGAAGTCTTCCTTCCTGGATAGTACTGGGTCTGGGAGGAGGACATTATCTGAAAGGGACTTTAGAACCATGAAATTGAACCCAGAATCCCAAAACAGAGAATGGTGGTGATGGCTATCAGTTTTAAGTCCCAGGTGAGAAAAAAGACAGAGATTAATTAGTGAAAAGCCAAGGGAGGGCAAAGAGCTATTTTTCAAAATAAAAAAAATACAAGGGACAGAAAAGAACAAGAGAGAGCAAACCAGTCTTCCTATATTGCTACTGCTGGGTATGGGAGGAGGACATAGGCTATTGAAGTTAAACTCAGAGACCCAAAAAGGCAAAGGTGGAGATGGCTTACTGCTTTCCTTCCTGAGAAAAAAGACAGAGAAAACAAGAGAAAAGCCCAAGGAGAGCAGAGAAGTGTTTTTCAAAAAAGGAAAAGCAACTTAGCTGGGACAGAGGAGGCCAAGAGGAAGCAAAGCAGTCATCCTACCTGGCTATGACTGGATCTGGAATGGGGACACTGTCTGAGGGAGACTTAACAGCTGTGATTTGAACCCAGAGGCCCAAAACAGGCAAAGGAAGAGATAGCTGGAGTTTTATGTCCTGGGTGAGAAGAAAGACCATATTGACAAGTGAAAAGTCCAAGGAAGGAAGAGGGTGGTTTTTACAAAAATAAATAAATAAATAAATAAATAAATAAATAAATAAATAAAAAACAGAATGGACAGAGGATAGCAAGAGGGAGCAAAGAGGCCTTACTATCTGGCTAGAACAGGATCTGAAATGGGGATACTAACTGAAGGAGATTCACAGCCATAAAGTTGAACCCAGAGGCCCCAAACAGGCAAAGGTGATGAAAGGTTCCAGCCAATAACTGGCTGATCCTCCTTGTCCAGGGAGTACTACAATGACCCCAATCAACCACAAAAGTCGGTTCTTGATGTAAAGTACAAGAGGCTTTATTTCTAGCGTGCTAGGACTCCATTCCCAGTCGTACAAGACATGACAGTGAGTGAAGCCCCGAACAAAGGGGCATTTAGGTTATATAGACACAAGTCCATGGGGTGAGGGGAGGAAAGATTGAGGAAGTAAGATAAGGGGCTTTTTACAGGGAGCTAGCAAATTGTCTCGGGCTTCCAAAACTTCAGCAGTTTATCATGAGGGCTGCATCAGTTTTAGTACAGAAGTAAAAAGGGCAAAGGTTAAACTTTATCTTTACAAAACAGGACAGGTACAGTTTAATTTTAATCTTACATTCCCCAATTTTGCATTTTTGGCAAGTTTTAATCATAAAACTTGTGTTCCCATAAGAGTATCGGGATAAGTGCTCAAATCTGCAGAAAGGGCTTGGACCAAAAAACAGACCTGTGAACATGAGCAGGTCCCCAGCCAGGACCCCTGACACTGCCAAGGTTGTCACCCACTGGGTCAGGATGCTGCCACCCTGGCACGGGGCTGCCCTGTCCAGGCCACACACTCATTATAGACTCCAGATTTGACACACTCACTCTGGCCACACACGACAGACACGAGGTACAACACTCTCGGGAGTACAGAGTGTTTATGGCACACTGCACGAAGCACACGCGTGTCAGCACGATGGATGTGCAGGCTGGATGGGGGACCAAGGGACACCCCTGCGGGGCGCCATGTTTCTAGGCTCCAGCTGGCAGAACAAGGGCCCAGAGTCCGACCTGCCCCTTTCCCAGCCCCCAACCCCATCCACCCAGCAGAAGGGAGAAGCATGGCGCAGCCTGGCAGGAGAATCCTGGCAGCCCGCAGTGCCACTCGGTCACTCCAGGTGTCAGCTGCCCATCTTGTGGGTAGGTGTCCATTGTCTATTCAATTATTTACACCGGACATAAGGCACCAGCAGGGCCTCCCTCCTGAGCACACGCAGACAAAATACAAGACAGACAAGGAGTCCTCAAACGTCTACCAGGGCGGCTGTGGGAGAGGGCTGAGCAGCACTGTCGGGGGGCATGGAGGTGAGATGGCTTCTGGCGGGGGGATCCCATGCAGGGCAAGCAGGGCCAGGGCAACCCCGCTCACACAGGTGTGAACAGCAGGAGTGGCACTGGATGGCGGGAGCCTCGCTCCGTCCGCTGCTACTCAGAAAATGGTGGGAACATGCCGAAGTCAGCAAAGTCTTCAATGTTATAGTTGTCAGTCCCCTGGGTGGGGTCTCCTGGCATGGGCAGCATGTCCTGGAATACTTCAGTTTGACTGGGCTGCTGGTGGGAGTGCTGCTCACTGCTCTGCTGGCCGTGGTGCTGGTTCTGCCACTGCAACCAGACCTCCAAGGGCCGCCGCTGGAACTGCCTGCTGCTCTGTCCACTTTCAGTGAAGCCCAGAGTCTTCTTGGCCAGACTGGAGTAGGCGTTCCCACTTGGTGAGGGGGTCGCTGGGCTGGAGAGAGGGCTGTAGGATGAAGGGTCTGTCAGGTAGGTGTGGCTTGTCCCCATCCCAAAAGGAGATGACTGTGCCTTGCTGGGCTGTCCCGGGAAGGGTAGTCGGCTTCCAGTTCATGCCACCTGGCCCTGGTTTAGCTGCTGGGAGATCTGGGACATGCTCTGACCCATCGAGGAGGCAGACTGAATATTGTTCACGCCCGGCACGTGGACCACGGAAGAGCTGAAGGCCTTCCCTGAGTGTCCGGGCTTCCTTGGGAGTAGATCTGCTGCCTTCCTGCTGTGGAGGCTGAGCTCATCATCTTCTTCTCTGATGCACTGATGTTCGTAAACATCTCTGCAAACTGGGAGTTTTGCTCCTGGGAGAAGATTGCATCTGCTTTCTCCCCAGACTTCCCAGCCTTGTGGACACCAGCTGGTAGGTTGGGGACCGGGATATGAGATAAGTCATATGACGACAATCCATTTCTCTGGTGCACTTTCAGTTTGGCCTGCTGCTGCTGAAGCTGCTTGACATTGGTGTTGGTGCAGATGATGTACTCTATCTCATCGGAGTAGGGGTTCTGGAAGGTGAAGCTGCTGGTGTGGATGAGCTTCCACTCTCGGTTCTTGGTGTGGAATCAGTACATGACAGACAGCACTTGGCCTTTCAGCTTGACCACCTGCTAGAAGCTTTCTTGTAGGTAGCTCTGATCCTTGGGGTGGCAGAATTTCAAAATGTCCTTTTTCCGAAGGTTCTGGGGCTGGTAGCCGGTCATGCTGATGCATCTTGGGTTTGCAAACATGATGATTCCACCAGAGTTATGGCGGGATAAGAACTCGTGGGCACCGACATCCCATTCATGTCCATGTACACGGGAGAGTTGGTCACCTGGAGTCTCCAGATGGCCATGAGGCAATATTTACTGCCTTGTCCCACTTCAGCATCTTTTTCAGGTATGGTCATTTCTGCGGGAGGCCAGGCCTTGATGTACCCTGTGCAGTGGACCACAGCGTACTGGGCTTCTCCGTCCTTCAGAGGGCCAAGGCTATTCCTGAACCATTTCCTCATGGTGGTTATCCTGTTCAGGGGAAGGTGGTCCAGAGGAGCATTCTCATACCTCAACCTGCAGATGAAAGAGCACCGGGAGTCCATGCACATCTGCATGGATGACTGCTGGCCTTTTTTTTTTTTTTTTTACCGCCTCCATCTTCAGGTTCAAGATGCGGCCTGTGATTGAGTTTTCTGAAGTACACAGCTACTCTCTCAGCTTCTTTACAACATCAGGGTGTACCTGTTCATAGAGGGTGCTCCCAAACCACTTTGACTGGGGCTGGTTCAGAACAGAGGTGACTGAGTCAGACACATAAATCACTCACCCTGTCTCAGCTGCCATTATAAACAGAAACCCATCAGCTGTTTTAAGGATGAGATGTTTCAGTTCTAGGGTTATGACTGTCACTGAAGGCAGGAAGGAAGTTGTTTGGGATCAATCAATGGGCACCAGGAAGCCTTGCCACCATCCCAAGAGGGACATGGACAGGAAATCCATGTTTGGTTAAAGGAGATGTCTTGTCTGTGTTCGCAGAGCCCAAAGGCAGCTCAAGTTTTACATTCAGCTAAGCCAGCTCTTTTCTGCTCGGTGAGGAAGGAGGCCTTATACGTGCCGTTGGTTGACTTGTTCCCCGTGCCCCACATGTACTTCAAGTGTGACATTGCCAGGCGCAGGATGGTGAGCTTGTCTGGCTTCCAGGCCAGTGCACTGCACGTGGGCACCATGTCCGAGAGCTCGGTGATGTACTGCGTCATCTTGTTCTGCCTGCACCGCTCGATCTCACTGTGGTTCTCTCTGGAGAATTTGCTAGGACCCTCGCCATCTTCGTCATTGAAGTTTATTCCAGAACACCGCTTTCCTCTATGAGCAGGAAGAGCCCCTGTCATTCTCACCTGGCCTCTGGCCGCCATGGGGGCCACAGGCAACATCACTGATCCAGGGATGTCTGAAGCCATTTCCGGAGGGTTGACCACCGCAGGGGTTGCCATCTTGCTGGGGAAGCTGGGCGCACGCTGGGCGGAGGGCACGGAGGTGGCGCCTAGCAGGACCAGGTGCAGGCCCTGGCACTGCCACCGCCACACAAAGGACGGCGTGGGTGGTGCTCACTCCATGCTCCCCACTGCCCCGGCCTCTCCCATCCTCCCCCTCCCCGGCCTCCTCTTCCTGGTGCAGCCTTTTTCAGGCAGCCAGGCTTTCTGGGCCCATGGCTGCTGCTGCAGCAGCTGGCCAGCCTGGGATTGTGCCCCCAGGGACACCTGGCGTGGCACTCCTACCTGGCATGGCCCCGTGCAGGGCACTCTGGGGCCGCAATGCGGGGGTGCCGCCTGGTTGCCCACTGCCGCCATTTTCCCCAGCCGACCCGCAAGCCCGCACCAGTCTTCGGTCCCGGCTGCCCACTAGGCTGTCCACAACCTCTCCTGGCTCCCTTTCTGCTGAAGGGGAATCATTAGAATCAGGCGAGGTGTGGGGTCTCGGGGCAGCAGTTTATCAGACCAGGCATTATTATTATTATTTTTTTTAAGATCTGCATAGTATGGGACATTACAAGTATGCCCCACATTCCACGCCGAGTATATTCAAGGTCACTCGGGATGGGAGCAGAGCGTGCGCTCTCCAGGCATTATATCCCTGGCGCTTGTGTCCACCAGTGCCCACAAGGCAGGGGGCTGTGTGGGCGCCAGGGTGGGCTGTGGGCATTCCCGGTGCAAGCAACCCGCATCTTGCAGAACCACTGCTCTGGCTAGCCAGTTTTTTCAGGGTGACCCGCACTCCACCCCCTCGCTGCTCTACCCACCACCTTGGCTTGGCCCCTTTCTCTGCGTCCATTCCAGCCTCAGCCCCCGGGCCACCTGCCTGGCAGGCCGGGCCCACGAGCAGCCCTGGCCTCCAGCTGGGACCCACCAGGCTGGGGCTGGCCCATCCCGGGCAGGCTGGAGCATCTGCCTCGCCACTCACAGCCATGCACAGCCACATCTAGGCCGGCCCCGCCCGTCCTCCAGGCCCCATTGGCCCCCAGTCGTGCCGCTGGCCAGATTATGCAATGCTCCCCCCACCTGCGCCCTGGCACAGTGCCCCTGCTCCCTGCCTGGGGGGCTCCTCGACCAACTGCAAACAAAGCACACACTGAGGGGCAGGCGGCAGCTGGGGCCGGGATGGCAGCCATGTTGTGGGGGGGCTGGCTCAGGCAGGACACGAGGGTCCCTGTGCTCCCTCCCGGTTGGAGGGGGAGGGTGAAACTGAGGGGGTGGTCAGGTGATCAGGGTGATGCCTGGGAATCCAGGGCTGGACCCAGGTGGGAGGATTTCATATCAGGTCTTGCCTGACGATGATGTACGGATGTTGATCTGGATGACTTCCTGGTCCTTTCTGAAAAACAATGTCTTTAATGGCAAGAACAGTTTTGAGATTGAATGTGCCCTCGGGGGGCCATCTGACATTGAAAGTGGGCCACTTGTATGTATGGAATGTCTGCCAGAGACCCTTCCTAATCTCTATAGATAGGTCGCAACCTCTTCCCTTTACTTGAGTCCAATGTCCAAGAGTCAAATTCAGAGGAGTCACTACAGTCTGTCCCATCATCAATGGATAGGTTAAAAACACAGACAAAAGAACAAAGAACAGGGCAAGAGAAACAAAAAGCAACTTACCAACCTAGGTCTTCCACAATTTCAGAACAGATTCAGATGGGGTGTTGGCTGCAAAGGCCTCTGCTCCCTTATCACAGGAGATGATCAGGCATCCCTGATCCTCCCTCACCCTTGGGGTGTCCCTCAGGGCTGCAGCCTGTGGTCCTCTAGGCACATCTGCAGACCACAGTCTGGCTATTTTTACAATAGTCCAAACACCTGCGATACCTGATACAGACTTTTACATGGAGACAGACAAAAGGACAGTAAACAGACAAAGGCTTACCTCCAAGGCCAACGTTGTAGGAGTGGAGTGGCCGTGATATCCCAGGCGAACCCCCAAATTAAAGGTTCCAGCCGATAACCGGCTGATCCTCCTTGTCCAGGGAGTACTACAGCGACCCCAATCAACCACAAAAGTCGGTTCTTGAGGTAAAGTACAAGAGGCTTTATTTCTAGTGTGCTAGGACTCCACTCCTTGTCGTACAAGACACGACAGTGAGTGAAGCCCTGAACAAAGGGGCATTTAGGTTATATAGACACAAGTCCATAGGGTGAGGGGAGGAAAGAATGAGGGAGTAAGATAAGGGGCTTTTTACAGGGAGCTAGCAAATTGTCTTGGGTTTCCGCAACTTCAGCAGTTTATCATGAGGGCTGCATCAGTTTTAGTACAGAAGTGAAAAAGGCAAAGGTTAAACTTTATCTTTACTAAACAGGATAGGTACAGTTTAATTTTATTCTTACAGTAACTATTAGCTTTATGTACACATTGAGAAAAGAAACAGAAATTTATTAGAGAAAATTCCAAGGAGGGTAGAGAGTTGTTTTTCAGAAAAGAAAAAAAAGTTAGAAGGGACAGATGAGAGCAAGAGAGTAAAGCATCATTCTTACCTGGCTAGCATTGGGTCAAAGAGGAGTACACTGGCTGGGGGGGGAGGGGCACTTCACAGCCATGAAGTTGAACCCAGAGGCCAAAAACAGGCAAAGATGACATGGTTTGCAGCATACCTTAAAGATGAGAAAAAACAACAACAACAAAAAAAAAAAAAAAGAAAAAGAAAGAAAGGAATTAAGAAGAGGAAAGCTTAAGGAGAGAGAGATGTTTATACAAAAAATCTTAGAAAAAACAGAGGAGAGCAAGAGGGAGTAAAGCCACCTTCCTACCTGGCTAAATGTGGTCTGGGAAAGGGACAATGGCTGAGGAGAGTTCAAAACCATAAATTGTACACTGAGGTCCAAACATGCAAAGGTACAGATTGCTAGCAGTTTTCTGTTTTAGGTGAGAGAAACAAATAGTGATTAAGAGGAGAAAAGCCCAAAGAGAAAAAGAGCTGTTTCTCAAAATCAATATAAAAGTTAGGGAGACTGAAGAGAGCAAATGGAGCAAAGCTCCTTACCTTCCTACCACTGTTGGGTCTTGGTGAAAGACACTGGCTAGAGGAGATTTCACAGAAATATAGTATAAGTGAGAAGCCCAAAACAGGCAAAAATTGAGATGGCTAGCAATTTTTGTTTAAGGTGAGAAAATAAAAAATCAGAGATTAACAAGAGAAAAGCCCAAGAAAGGCAGAAAGGTGTTTTTCAAAAAAAAAAAAAAAAAAAAAAAAAAAAAAAAAAAAAAAAAAAAAGAAGAAGAAGAAAAAGAAAAAAATGTTAGAGTACACAGAGGAGAAGAACAAAGCAACCTTTTACCTGACTAGTTAGTGCTGCATCTGGAAAGGGGACACTGGCTGGAGGAGACTTCACAGCCATGAACTTAAATCCAGAGGCCCAGAACAGTCAAATGTTAGATAGTTCCCAGCTTTCAGTCCTAGGTGCAAAAAAAGAAACTAACAAGAGAAAATCCAAGAAGGGCAGAGAGCCATTTTTTAAAAAAAGAAAAAAAATAGAAGAACTGAAGAGAGGAAGAGGGTACAAAGCAGACTTTATACTTGGCTAGCGTTGGGTCTGGGAGGGGAACACTTATTTTGGAACACTCTCCAGCCATTACATTAAACTTAGGAGCCCAAAAAAGTCAAAGGTGAAGATGGCTAAAGCTTTCTGTCTTAGGTTAAAATTAAAAGATATAGATTAACAAGAGAAAAGCCCTAAGAGGGAAGAGAGCTATTTAAAAAAAGAAAAAAAAAGAAGGAAAAAGAAAGAAAGAAAAGAGAGAGCAAGAAAAGAAAAGACAAGACAAGACAAGAAAAGATGTTAGAAATGACTGAGGAGAGCAAAAAGGAGCAAAGCAGCATTTCTATCTGGCTTGAACTTTGTCTCGAATGGGAACACTGGCTGGGAGAGACTTCAGAGTGATGAAGTTGTACCCAGAAGCCCAAAATAGGTAAAACTGGAGATGGCTATCAGCTTTCTGTCCTAGGAAAGAGAAAAGACAGAGATTAACAAGAGAAAAGCCCAAAGAGGACACAAAGCTGTTTTTCAAAATATAAAAATAGTTAGAAGGACAAAGGAGAGCAAAGAGATACAAAGCCACCCTTCTACCTGGCTAGTTCTGGGTGTGGGACAAGGATACTGGATGAGGGAGACATCACAGCCATTAAGTTGAACTCAGAGGCCAAAAATAGGCATACAGGCATAGACGTAGATGGCTAGCAGCTTTCAGCCCAAGGTGAGAAAAAAGATAAACTTTAAAACCAGAAAAGTCCAAACAGGGCAGAGAACTGTTTTTCACAAAAATAAAAAAATTTAGAAGAGACATATGAGAGCAAGAGGGAGCAAAGCAGCTTTCCACCTGGCTGGGAGTGGTACTGGCTAGGAGAGACTTCACAGCCATGAATTTGACCCCAGAGGCCCAAAACAGGCAAAGGTGGAAATGGCAGCAGCTTTCTGTCCTAGGTGAAAAAAAAGAGACAGATATTAACAAGAGAAATGCCCAAGTAGGGCGGAAAGCTGTTTTTTTGTTTTTTTTTTTAATAAAAAGAAAAATCATTAGAAGGGACAGAACAGACTAAAGAGAGCAAAGCAGCCTTACTACCTGGCTAGTGATGAGTTTGAGAGAGGACACAGTCTTGGGATATCTTCACAGCCATGAGGGTGAACCCAAAGCTTGAAATAAAGCAAAAATGGAGAGGACAGAGAACTGTTCTTAAAAAAAATGGTTAGGAGGGACAGAAGAGAGCAAGATAGAGTAAAGCGTCCTTCATACCAGCCTTGTACTGGGTCTTGGAGTGGGACACTGGCTAGGGGAGACTTCATACCACTGAAGTTGAGCCCAGAGTACACAAACAGAGTTTGATATGGCTAGCAGCTTTCTGCACTGTGTGAGTAAAAAATACAGAGGTTAACAAGATAAAAGTCAAAGCTTCAAGAGACAGACAGTTCCATGGCTCCTGCGATCTAGCCTGCGATCTAGCCATTTTGGGAGAAAGGAATTTGTCCCACTGATAACTGGGTCTCCAGCATATAAATCTTGTGTGGTAGGAAGACCCCTTTCAAGTCTCCTGTCTCTATCTGTCTTTGTCTCTCTTACCTCTGTCTCTGTCCTTTCTCTCTCTCTCTTTTATTAACTTTTGGTTTTTAGAATTTTTTAAGGTGAGGCATTTTACAGGGTCCTTTGGCCCCTCCTACCTAGCTCTTTGTCTTGTTAATACTTCCCTCTCCCCCTCCCAACCCAGGAGAGACAGAAGGGGACAGAACGGGCCTTCTTCAAAAGACAGAGAGCTCCATGGCTCCTGCGATCTAGCCATTTTGGGAGAAAGGAAGATGTCCCACTGATAACTGGGCCTCCAGCATACAAAACTCGTGTGGTAGGAAGACCCCTTTCAAGTCTCCTGTCTCTATCTGTCTTTGTCTCTTTCTACCTCTGTCTCTGTCCTCTCTCTCTCTCTCTCTCTTTTATAATTTTTGGTTTTTAGAATTTTTTAAGGGGAGACATTTTACTGGGTCCTTTGGCCTCTCCTACCTAGTCCTTTATCTTGTTAATAATTCTCTCTCCCCCTCCCAACCCAGGAGAGGAAGAAGGGGACAAAACGGGCCTTCTTCAAGAGACAGACAGCTCCATGGCTCTTGCGATCTAGCCATTTTGCACGACACACAAGCGTGCCATGCGGTTTTCTAATTTTTTAGTTTTACTGAAATTTTTTGAATGTTATTTTTTTAGATTTATTTAAGTTTTTCTATTCTTTTTCTCTGTTTCTTGTCTTTTTTTTTTCTTTTTTGCTGTTGTTGGTATTGTTTCCCTCTCTCTGTTTCCTTTTCTGCACACTCCTTGACCCTCAGATTGAACTTCAAAGTTTGGGAAGAAACTTACCATCCACCATATGTCTAGAAATTGCTGCAGGACCACAAGAAATATGGGGAAGCAGGAAAATACCTCTCTCAGAAGGGAAAAGCATAGCTCCTCTTCATCCACTGACAGTTCAATGGAAGTCATGGAAATGTCTGATAAAGAATTCAGAACATTCATTATGGCAAAGCTAACAGAGATGGAAGAAAAGAGAGACAAGGAACTGATGAAGAGGAAGGAGAAAGGAGTTGAAGAGTTCCAGGAGGTGAGGAAATTCATGCAAGTCAAAACCTCTCTTGAAAATATTAAAAGCAGACTAGATCATACAGAAAATAGAATCTCAAATATAGAAGAGAAAATGTCTGGCCTAGAAAAATCCACCATGAAGACTGAGAAAATGGCCCAAAAATTGGAGAATAATATGTGAGAAGTACTCGATACAATTAAACGTCCAAACATCTGAATAATAGGCATCCCAGAAGGTGAAGAGACTCATAAGGGCATTGATAATCTATTCCATGAAATTCTGCAAGAAAACTTTCCAAACCTGGAGAGACACTCAAAGATTCAGTCCCAAGAAATACAGAGGACCCCAAATAGAATCAACCCAAGAAGATCTTCTCCAAGACACATTATAGCCAGATTGACCAAAACCACAGACAAAGACAAGATACTAAGCCTGGCAAGAGAAAAACGGCAAGTTACCTACAAAGAGTATCCCATCAGACTAACGGCAGACCTCTCATTGGAAACAATGTGAGTGAGGAGAGAATGGGAAAATATATTCAAAGTGTTAAGGGAAAAGCAATTTCAACTGAGAATTCTGTACCCAGCAAGGTTATGGTTCATTTGGGAAGAAAAGACACGGACTTTCTCAGATAAACAAAACCTGAAGGAATTTACCAGCACCAGACCAGATCTCCAAGAATTTCTTAAGGGAATGCTATGTTAGTAAAATTAAATGCAGACACACAGAAATAAGAGTTCAAAAACTAAGATAATGGGCAACTTAATTGTAGGGACAAAGTCTGGAGTTGAGTATTATATCCCAGAGTTCAATCTGGAAGATCATACCTCAACCGTAAGAGAAGAAAGATTAAGTACATGAGTCTGCACTGATGAAACAGCATGCTGTGACTTGACTAAGATATTGCTGCATTTCTTCTAAGATTTGTTGTCTGGTTTTAAGGATTTTTATCCTGCCTTGAGCTGTCAATAGATTCATGTACCTACCATTTGAACAAAATACTAACGTGTTTCTAGGCCTCAAGTTTCAAGGAAATATCCTTACCAGTTCAAAACTGCCTTTTTTTTAAACCACAAGCTGAACTTGCTATTGAAAGTAGTTAGATAACTTATGATATTGTGTGGTCAACAAAATTTTGGAGGAAAAGGAATTGAAGATAACTGTAGACAGCAGAGATAGTGTAATAAGAGACTGGAATAGGGCAGAGGGTCAGACATGGGGTAAAAAAACATATATATATGAAAGTAGTAATGGAATTTTATGGATGATAACATGCATGATTAAGTCACTATGCAGTTTACTCTAGAGGGGAAACCACATTTAGTATGTTGTGATGATGCTCAGGGAATGAATGTAAATTAAAAAAAAAATTTCAGAAAAAAAAAATACTAAAATGGTTACAAAAATTTAAAGAAAAAACTGTGTATTTGATGACCACATAAAGCTATATAGCCCCAGCTAGGTACTATTTTATAGTATGTTCATTCTACTCACTGAGGTTTATGCCTAAATTCAGACATGGGTTCTTGTGTGTGTATATATCAGCTGTGCTTGCTATTGCAAATATTTAGACAAACTAAGTTCATTAACAAATAAATTAAATGGGGGGAAAGGCATAGAAAGCAATTATGGATACCAGAGACAATGGGAGGAGGGTTGGACAGGGTAGAGGGTTAGGGATAGGGAATCAAGGATGGCAAAAAAAAAGCAAAATATACAAGACATAAGAAATGGAAAATTGTTTGTTGATAACACGTATGTTGGTGTGCTTGATTGAGCCAACAGACAGTGTATTTTGGATGGAAAATTCATTTTTATACTGTAATGATGTATAGCATATTAATGTTAAAAAAAGAAAAATAAATTAATATAAAATGATAAAATTTAAAGGAGGACAGAGATATTTTTCAAAAAATAAACAAAAGAAGAAACAGAAGAGAACAAGAGGGAGCAAAGCAGCCTTCCTACATGCCTTTCAATGGGTCTGAAATAGAGACACTCACCTGGGAAGACTTTATAGCAGTGAAGTTAAATCCAGATACCCAAAACAGGCTAAAAGAAGATGTCTAGACGCTTGCTGTTCTTGGTGAAAAGAAAAAAAGACAAAGATTGACAACAAAAAAGCCCCAAAAGAGCAATTAGATGTTAAAAAAAAAAGAGTAAGAAGGGACAGAAGACAGCAAGAGAAAGTAAAACAGCCTTCCTACCTGGCTAGCACTGGGTTTGGATGGGGGACTCTGACTGGGGGAGACTTCATAACTGTGTAGTTGAACTGAGAGATCCAAAAAAGGCAAAGGTGGATATGGTTAGCAGCTTTCTATCATAGGAGAGGAAAAATAAAAATAATAATTAAAAAAACAGATTAACAAGAGAAAAGACCAAGAAGGTCAGAGAGTAGTTTTTAATAATAAAAAAAGAAAAACAAAACAAAACAAAACAAAAACAACTTAGAATGCACCACAGAAGAGAGCAAGAGCAGCAAAGAACCCTTCTTACATAGCTAGTACTGATTTTGCAATGAGAACACTGGCTGGGGGCTATGTTACAGCCATGAAGTTGAATCCAGAGGTCCAAAACAGGCAAATGTGAAGATGAATTGCAACTTTCTGTCCTAGGTGAGAAAAAGGACAAATATTAATAAGAGAAAAGCCCAAAAAGGACAGAGAGTTAATTTTAAAAAATGGTAGAAGGGCCAGAGGAGAGTATGAGGGAGCAAAGCAGCATATGTACCTTGCTAACATTTTGTCTACGAGTGAGACATTGGCAGGGAAAAACTTCACAGCCTAGAAGTTGAATCCAAAGGCCCAAAGGAGGTGAAGGTTGAGATGGCTAGCAGATTTCTGACCTAGGTGAGAAATAAGAAAGAGATTAACAAGATAAAAACTCCAAAAGAGTGGAGAGTTGTATTTAAAAAAAAGAAAAAGAAGTTAGAAGAGACAGAGGAGAGCAAGAGAAAGCAAAACAGTCTTCCTACCTGACTAGTGCTTGGTCTGATAGAGGGACACTGCCTGGGATAGATTTCACAGATGTGAAGTGGCACAAACAGACAAAGGTGGAGATGGCTACCAGCTTTCTGTTTTTGGTGAGAAGAAAATTAAAAACACAAAACAAAAAAAATAACAGATAAATAAAAGATAAGACCAAGGTGGGCAGAGAGCAGTTTTTCAAAAAAAGAAAAAAAGTTAGTAGGAACAGAGAAGAACAAGAGGGAGCAAAACAGACCACTTACCTGGCATATGATGGGTGTGGTACAGGACACTGGGTAAAAGAGATGTCACAACCATAAAGTTAAACCTGGAGGCCCAAAAAGGGAAAGGTGGAGATGGCTGGCAGCATTCTGTCCTTGATGAGAAAAAAAGACAAATGTTAGAAAGAGAAAAACAAAGAAGGAAAGAGAGCTCTCTCTCCGTAAAAAAAAAAAAAAAAAAAAAAAAAAAAAAAAAAAAAAAAAAGTTACAAGCGACAGGGGAGAGCAACAGGGGAGAGCAAGAAGAAGCAAAGCAGCCCTTATACATGGCTACTGCATCAGGGAATCTTCAAAGCTGTGACGTTCAACTCAGAGGATCAAAACTGATGAAAGAGTTGATGGGTAGTAGCTATCTATACTAGAAGAGAAAAAAGAGATGGCCCTCCCAGAACATGCATCAGCCAGGACAGAAACCTGATAGCCACTTCCAAGGTTTCATTGATTTTACCTATAGATTCAACTTCATGAATGGAAAGTTGCCCCTAGTCAGTGCCTCCCTGCATCCAGACCCTGTATCAGCCAGGACAGAAACCTGCTAGCAACCTCCAAGTTTCCCTGATTTGGGCCTCTGGCTTCAACTTCACAGCTGTAAAGTCACCCCCAGTCAGTGCCTCCTGTCTGCAGACCCTGCATCAGCCAGGCAGGATAGCTGCTTTGCTCTCTCTTGCTGTCCTCCTTTGGGCCTTTCTCTTTTTAATCTGTCTTTTTCTCACCTAGGACAGAAACCTGCTAGCCACCTCCAAGTTTCCCAGATTTTGGTCTATGGCTTCAACTTCATGGATGTGAAGTTGCCTCCAGTCAGTGCTTCCCACACCCAGACCCTGCATCAGCCAGGACAGAAACCTGTCAGCCACCTCCAACTTTCCCTGATTTTGCCAACTGACTTCAACTTCACGGCTGTGAAGTTTCCCCTGCTCTGTGCCCCTACTCTCCAGATCCAGCATCATGCAGGTAGGATAGCTGCTTTGCTCCCTCTTGCTGTACTCTTCTGTCCATTGTAACTTTTTTTTTCTCTTTTTGAATGAAAAGCTCTCTGCCTTTAATCTCTGCCTTTTTTTAACCTAGGACAGAGACTAGCTATGCACCTCCAAATTTCCCTGATTTTGGTCTCTGTCTTCAACTTCACACCTGTGAAGTTGCAGGTAGGATAGCTGCTTTGCTCACTCTCATTGTACTCCTCTGTCCATTCAAACTTTTTTTTCTGCCTTTTTGATAAAACAGCTAACTGCCCCCACTTGGGCCATTCTCTTTTTAATCTCTGTCTTTTTCTCATCTAGGAGAGAAACTTGCTAGCTACCTCCACTGTTACCCTGATTTTGGCCTCTGGCATCAACTTCATGGCTGTGAAGTGGCCTGTGTCCCATCACCCATAGACTCTACATAACCCAGGTAGGATATCTACTTTGCTCCTTCTTACGTCCTCTTTGTCCATTCTAACATTTTTTTTTTCTTTGTGAAAAACAGGTCTCTGACCCCATTGGGCCTTTCTCTTTTTAATCTCTGTCTTTTTATCACCTAGCACAGAAACCTGCTAGCCACCTCCAAGTTTCCCTGATTGTGGCCTCTGGCTTCAACTTCACATCTGTGAATTCGCCTCCAGTCAGTTTCCTTCAACCCCAGACACTACATCAGTCAGGTAAGAAAGCTGCTTTGCTCCCTCTCTCTCTGGCCTCCTTCATCCATTCTATCATTTTTTGTCTTTTTTTGAGAAAACAGCTCTCTGCACCTCTTTAGCCTTTGTCTTTTTAATCTCTATCTTTTTATTTCACCTAGGACAGAAACCTGCTAGCCATCTCCAATTTCTCTGATTTTGGCCTCTGGTTTCAACTTCATTACTGTGAAGTCACGTCACCCCCAGTCAGTGCATCCTTGCACCAGAGCATTCATCAGCCAGGTAGGGAGGTATTTTGCTCCCTCTTGTTTTTCTCCTCTGTCAATTCTTTTTTACTCTCTCTTTTTGAAAAAAAATTTTCTGCCCTACTTGAGCCTTTCTCTTTTTAATCTCTGACTTTCTCTCACCTAAGACAGAAACCTGGTAGCCACCTCCAAGTTTCCCTCATTTTGGCCTCTGATTTTAACTTCACAGCTGTGAAGTGACCCCCAGTCAGTGCTCCCCCACCACAGAACCTGCATCAGTCAGATAGGAATGTTGCTTTGGTTCCTCTTACTGTCATCCTCTGTCCATTTCTAATTTATTTTTCTTTTTGAAAAAAAACTGCTCTCTCATCATCTTAGGCCTTCCCCTTGTTCATCTCTGTCTTTTTCTTACCTAGCACAGAAACTTGCTAGCCACCTCCAAGTTCTGTGGTTTTGGCATCTGGTTTCTACTTCACAACTGTGAATTATTCCCCAGTCAGTTCCACCCAGCCCCCAAAATGTGAATTACCTTGGTAGGACATCTGCTTTATGCACTCTTGGTGTCCTCCTCTGTCTATTCTAACTTTTTTTTTTTGTTCTTTTCTGAAAAGCAGCTCTCTAATGCCCTGGTGACTTTCTCTTTTTAATCTCTGTCTTTTTCTCACCTAGGACAGAAACCTGCTAGTCACCTAGGACAGAAACCTGCTAGTCACCTCTAAGATTCCCCAATTATGGTCTCTGGCTTCAACTTCACATCTGTGAAGTTGACACCAGTCAGTGCCCCTACCCCCAGATACTGCATCTGTCAGGTAGGACAGTTGTTTTGTTCCCTCTTGCTGGCCTTCTATGTCCATTCTAACTTTCTTTTTATCTCTTTTTGAGAAAACGGCTCTCCGCACCTCTTTTTTTTTTCTCTTTTTTTGGAGAGGTTTTCGCTATAGGGCGCGTGCGCTCGCCAGACAGACAGAGAGAGACATAGAGATGGAAAGTGAGAAATCACCCACCAGGGGAGATGGTCACACTGCAATCCCTTCTCCTCCATTCTCCTCTCAAAATCTTGGGCATGCACACAGATGTGCCCAGCGTGAGTTTTAAGCCACTGGGTCCAGGACACGAACCGTGGTTGACTACATGGGAGTCCAGCGACATAGCCATTATGCCAACTGCTGGTCCCTCTCTGCACCTCTTGAGCCTTTCTCTTTTTAATCTTTGTCTTTTTGTCACCTAGAACAGAAATCTCCTAACCACCTCCAGGTTTTCCTCATTTTGGCCTCTGTACTCAACTTCATGTCTGTGAAGCTGCCCCCAAGGCAGTGCCTCCCTGCCTCAAGACCCTTCATTAGCCAGATAGGATAGCTGCTTTAACCCCTCTTGCTATAGTCCTATGTCCATTCTAAACTTTTTTCCCTCTTTTTAAAAAACAGCTCTGTGGATCCCCCACCCCTTAAGCCTTTCTCTTTTTGGTCTCTGTCTTTTTCTCACCTAGAACAGAAACTGCTGGCCACCCTCAAGATTCCTGGATTCTGGCCTCTGGCTTCAACTTCAACTTCAACTGTGAAGTCCTTCCCAGTCAGTGCAACCCATCCCCAGGCCCTGAAACCACCAGGTAGTATAGATGCTTTGCTCTCTCTTGCTGTCTTCCTCTGTCCATTCTAACTTTTTTCCCCCTATCTTTGAAAATACAGTTCTCTGTCCCCCTTGGGCCTTTCTCTTTTCTGTCTCGTTTTTTCTCTCACCTGGGACAGAAGCCTGATAGCCACCTCCACATTACTCTGATTTTTGCCTCTAGCTTCAACTTCATGTCTTTGAAGTTACCTCCAACCAATGCCTCCTGCCCCCAGACTATGCATAAGCCAGGTAGGATAGCTGCTTTCTACCAACTTACTATCCTCCTCTGTCCATTCTAAATGTTTTTTTCCTTTGGAGAGGTTTTCACTATAGGGTACGTGCGCTCGCCAGACAGACAGAAAGAGACAGAGAGACAGAAAGCGAGGAATCACCACCCAGGGGGGATGGCCATGCTGCAACCCCTTCTCCTCCATTCTCCTCTCAGGATCTTGGGCACGCATGCACATGTGCCCAGCATGAGTTTTAAGCCACCAGGTCCAAGACACGAACTGTGATTGACTACATGGGAGTCCAACGACATAGCCATTATGCTAACTGCTGGTCCCCTCCATTCTAAATTTTTAAAATTTTTCTCTTTGTTAAAAAACAGCTCTCTTGGGAACCAGCAGTTAGCGTAATGGCTATGTCGCTGGACTCCCACGTAGTCGACCGCGGTTCGCGTCTCGGACCCGGTGGCTTACAACTCACGCCGGGCGCGTGTGCGTGCGTGCCCAAGATCCCGAGAGGAGAATGGAGGAGAAGGGATTGCGGCGTGACCATCCCCCCTGGGGGGTGATTTCTCGCTTTCTGTCTCTATGTCTCTCTCTGTCTGTCTGGCGAGCGCACGCGCCCTATAGTGAAAAACCTCTCCAAAAAAAAAAAAAAAAAAAAAACAAAAAAAAAAAAACAGCTCTCTTCTCCATTGGGCATTTTAATTTTAATTTAATTTAATTATGTATTTATTTATGTATTCATTTATTTTTGGTCTCAGTCTTTTTCTACCCTAGGACAGAAACCTGCTAGCTACTTCCAAGTTTCCCTAATTTTGACCTTTGGATTCAACTTCATGGCTGTGAGGTTGCTCCTAGTAAGAGCCCACCCCCCTGCTCCCAGATCATGCATCAGCTTGATAGGATAGCTGCTTTGCTTACTCCCTCTTGTTGTTTTCCTCTGTCCATTCTAACTTTTTTTTCTCTTACTGAAAAAACAGCTATCTCAGAGATGGAGGATCTATTGTTGAGTGAAGCAAGCCTGGCAATGAAAGAAAGATATTGTATGTATCCAATTAATATATACTGACTATCCGCACTCTATGGTAGAGAGAAAAATATTGGAGGACATAGAAGCAGTGAAAGTACTTAACGAGAATAAGACAGTGTGGAATGGGGGAGGTGAAGAGAAGAGGATAGAGAAAGATAGCAAGAGGACAAATAGAGAGGCATGATATTAGTGGGACACAGATATGGCTTATTACATGTTGATGATGACGTGTCTAGTATTCTCAACTGGATTGATCTGAGAAGTATTTCATGATGAGTAAAGTCTTTTTACAAGCAAAATGAGAAATAGTGATTGACTTTAAAAAACAATTGGAATAATAATAATGATTGGTATAAACAATGAAAAGATATTGAATGATGAAGTGGGGAGTTTAATGTCTATTGACTGACAAGCATGGCATTCCCTTTTAAAAAAGCAATTAATACACTGTAAAGTTATATGCAATTCAATGTAGTATAAACAAGATTATGATGATTATAAATTTTAAAAATAGGGAAAAAAAGAAAAAAATAGCTATCTTCACCCCTTGGGACTTTCTCTTGTTAATCTCTGTCTTTTTCTTACCTAGGACAGAAACCTGCTGGCCACCTCCATGATTTCCTGTTTAGCCTCAGGCTTCAACTTCAAGGCTGTGAAGTGGCCCCCAGTCATTGCCCATCCCACCCACAGAATATATATTAGCCTGGTAGGATAACTGCTTTGCTCCCTCTTGCTCTCGTCTTCTATCCATTTTAACTTTTTATTTCTCTTTTTGGAAAAACTGCTCTCTGCCCCACTTGGGCCTTTCTCTTTGTAATCTCTGTCTTTTTCTCATGTAGGACAGAAAGCTGCTTGCCATCTCCAAGTATTCCTGATTTTTGCCACTGGCTTCAACTTCACAGCTGTGAAGTCATGATTTGCAGTGCTCCCTTGCTCGAAGACTCTGCACCAACCAGGTAAAACAGCTTCTTTGCTCCCTCTTGCTGTGCCCCTCAGTCCATTCTAACTTTTTTTTTCTTATTTTGAGAAAATAGCTCTCTACCCCCATTGTGAATTTATCTTTTTAATATCTGTCTTTTCCTCACCCTGGATATAACCCTGGTAACCACCTCCAAGTTTCCTTAATTTTGGCCCTTGGCTTCAACTCCAGGTCTGTCAAGTCACTCAGTCAGTGCCCTCCCACCCCTAAACCCTGCCTCTGTCACGTAGGATAGGTGCTTTGCTTACTCTTGCTGTTCTTCTCTGTCTATTCTAACTTTCATTATTTTTGTTTTTTTGAAAAATCAGGTCTTTTTATACCTTGGACCTTTCTCTTTTTTTATCTCTGTCTTTGTTCTCACATAGAACAGAAATTTGCTAGGCACCTCCTAGTTTTCCATACTTTGGCCTCTGGTTAAACTTCTGGACTCTGAAGTCAATCCCATTCAGTGCTCCCCTACCCTGAGACATTATATCAGCAAGGTCCGACAGCTGCTTTGCTCTCTGTTGCTGTCCTCCTCTGTGCATTCATTTTTATTTTTTCACTTTGCAGAAAACATCCCTCTGCCCTCCTTGGGGCTTTCTCTCTCTCTTTTTAAAATTTATTTACCTTTCATTACATATTTTATACATTCAATCACCTTATTTAGATTAGAAAGTGAGTATTTCAATATGTGAATATTTCTCCCTAGTCCAGTTGATTAAACTATAAAATATCTGCAACAGATACCACCTTTCTTAGTCCCATTAATGCTTTGTCTCCATATTTATCTTCTAAATGTCCTTACTCAGGCCCTAAATTTCCACAAACACTGTATCTGGTATTTATACCCATTTACTGTGTTTGTATATCCTATAGTCAATCAGTTTCAAATATACAGTGAGGGCACTCAGTATATATTAAGTGGGGATGTACATGGTCTGACTATGGACCTTCATAGCCTGGCTTCCTTCACTCAGCTGTAAATCTTCCATATTCTTCCACTTTCTATCAAAAGTCAGAGTTTTTTTTTTAAATTTTAAAATTATTTATTTATGGATGAATAGTATTCCATAGAGTGTATATGCTACAGTTTTTCTTCATTTTTCTTATTTTTTATTTCAATTTATTTATTTACTTTCATTCACTGTACATTATTATAAAATACAAGATGAGATTTTCCATCCAGAGTACACTGTATATTGGCTCAAGCAATCACATCGACATACATGTTATCAACAACAAATAATTGTCCATTTCTTGTTTTCTGTATATTTTGCTTTTTCTTCCTCATCATTGATTCCCTATTTCTAACCCTCTGCCATCTCCCATTCTCTTCCCTCCCTGTCTCTGGTATCTATGTTTGCTTTCTATACTGTTTTTTTCCCCACATTTTATTGAGTCACTAGAGATCTTAATCTAAATATTTTCATAGCAAGCACAGTGGATATATACATTTCTATGAACACAAGTCCAACTTTAGGCATAAGCCTCAATGAGTAGTATGAACATCCTATAAAATAGCACCTAGCTAGGGCTTTGTGTCACACTATAGTCATCTAATAGGTATTTTTTTCTGAAACATTTTTTTCAACTTAATTTACATTCTTTCCCTAAGCATGGTTGCAGCATACAAAATGGGATTTCCCATCCAGAATATACTGCATAGTGGCTTAATCATGCATATTGTTATCAAAAATTTTCCATTTCTAGTTTCTAGAATTTTTTGCCCCTATTTCTGACCCTCTGTCCTTTACCGCCTTCTTCTCACACTATCTCTGGGGTCTACAATTGTCTTCCATTCCTTTCCCACTCACATTGTATTGATCATACAATTTCTTAAATAGTCTAACTACTTTCAATGGAAAGTTCACTTGATATTATTAAGAAAACCAGTTTTAACTTAAATCAAAGAAATGCTAAGGAACTTTGCTTAAAGCCAGGAAACAGGTTAGGATTCTGATCAAATGAGAGGTGCATGAACCTATCCATATCTCAAGACAGGACACAAATCCTTACAACTAGATAACAAAGTCTACAAGAAAATCAGCATTATTTTAGTCAAAAGTCATAAAATTATATTTCACCAATTCAGTCTCATGTACTTTATCTTCTGTTGTGGTTCAATTTTCCCGATTAAATTCTGGCATATAATATTCAACTCCAGACTTGTCCCTACAATTAAGTTGGCCACTTTCTTAGTTTTTGAACTCTTATTTCTGCATGTCTGTATTTAATTTTCCTGATATAGCACTCCCTTGAGAACTTCTTGAATATCTGGACTGGTGCTGGTAAATTCTTTCAGGTTTTGTTTAGCTGAGAATGTTCTTGTCTTTCCTCCTCATGTGAAAGATAGTCTTGCCGGGTACAGTATTCTTGTCTGAAACTGCTTTTCTGTTAACACTTTGAATATATTTTCCCATTGTTTCCTGCTTGCATTATTTCCAATGAGAGTCTGCTGTTAGCCTGGTGGGATATTCTTTGTAGGTAACATAATGTTTTTCTCTTGCCAATCTTAGTATCTTGTCTTTGTCTGTTGTTTTGGTCAACCTGCCTATAATGTGTCTTGGAGAAGACTGTCTTGGTCTGATTCTATGGGGGGGTCCTTTTTATTTCTTGGGGCTGGATCTTTGAGTGGCTCTCTAGATTAGGAGAATTTTCTTGCAGGATTTCCTGGAATAGATTATCACTGTCCTTAGGGGTCTCATCACTTCTGGAATGCCAATTATCCGGATGTTTGGATGTTTGATGGTATCTAGTACTTCTCATATATTATTTTCAAATTTTGGGGCAATTTTCTCAGTCTTCTTGGTGAATTTCTCTAGACCAGCAATTTTCCCTTAATACTTTCAAGTGACATTTTGACTTCCTGTATTATAGCCTTCATCTCTAACAGTTCCGTTTGATTCTTTTTTAAAGTGTGTAATTTCTCTTCTAGATCTTGCACGAATTTCCTCACCTCCTGGAACTCGTCAACTTCTTTCTTCTTTCTCTTCAGCAGTTCATTGTCTCTTTTCTCTTCCATCTCTGTTAGCTTCACCATTATGAATGTTCTAAATTCTTTATCAGACATTACCATGATTTTCATTAAATGGGTGGTGGATGAAGAGGAATTTTTTTTTTTTTCCTTGGAGGAGAGGTATTTTCTTGTTTCTCATATTTCTTGTGGTCCTATGGTGACTTCAATGATAAATGGTGTGTTTCTAAATCTTAAAGTTCAAACTGAAGGTTCAGGGTCAAGCAGAAAGAGGTGATCTGGAATCTCTCTGCTGTTCTGCAGTGATAAATTGGTGCAGCAGATTCAGTAGATATTGAAGTATATGCTAACCCTAATAGTATTTGGATGTTTAGCTACAATGCCCTTACATCCATCTAGAAACATAATAAATGGATATTGAAGAGTGAAGAGACAAGACAAAAGAAAACAAAAAAGAAAAAAAAAAACAAAGAAACAGAAAAAAGAAACAACGAAAAAAATTGTAATTTTATATATATATATTATAGATACATATAGATATGTATCTATATATGTGTGTGTGTGTGTATACATATATTATATATACACACACACACACATATACATATACATATATTTTAAAAAGCACAAAATAGACTCTTCCTTGTTTCATTGGACATCTTCAAGCACTCACCAATTTACCAGATCCACTTTCCAGGGAAAATGTCCTTGCCTACAGGGGCACTCCTGAAGGTCTCGCCTCTCCTGCCCTGCTAACTTGTTTGCTGGAGGCTGAATTATCAGTAGAAAATCATTATTTATCTTTTTCCCTGAAATTAGTATTTTGCAGGAGCCATGAGAAATCTGGGCCTGAAGGCCATGCCTTTCCTGCCATGCCAGCTTGTAAGCTGGAGGCTGAAATATCAGTACAAAATCATTTCTCTTGTATCCTGAAATGACTATTTCACAGGAGACATGAGGGATCTTCTCCTCAGCACATGTGGAAATACAATTGATCATAACTGTTTCAACTCCTTCCTCAAGCATCTTTGAATTTATATTCTGACTGTCATTATATTTTTTGAATTGCCCTGTTCCATGAGACTATTGTCTACCTTGATCCCATATTATGAACTAAACAGCATCTTTTTTCCAATGTACAAGAATGTATTTGAATAGAACTCTTCCTTGTTTCATTCGACATATTTGAGCACATACCAGTTTACAGGACCACATTCCAGGGGCAATGACCTCACTGACAGGAACATTCCTGAAGGCCTCACCTCTCCTACCATGCGAGCCTGTTTGCTGGAGGCTGAATTATCAGTAGAAAATATTCATTTCTCCTGTACCTTTGAATGACTATTTTGCAGGAGCCATGAGGTATCTTCTCCTGATGGCCTCGCCTCTCTCTTGCCATGCCAGCTTGTTAGCTGGAGTCACAATTATTAGTAAAAAAAATCTTTATTTCTCTTGTATCCTTAAATGACTATTTTGCAAGAGCCATGAGATATTTTCTCCTGAAGGCCTCACATCTCCTGCCATGCCAGCTTGTTTGCTGGATGCTGAATTGTCAGTAGAAAAATCTTTATTTCTCTTGTACTTTGAAATGACTATTTCACACGAACCATGAGGTATCTTTTCCTGAAGATTTTGCCTCCTCTGCCATGCCTAAAAGTTGGTTGGAGGCTCAATTATCAGCAGAAAATCTTCATTACTCCACTTACCAGGGGTAATGCCCTCGTTGACAGGAACACTCCTGAAGGCCTCACCTCTCCTGCCACACTAGCTTGTTTGCTGGAGGCTGAAATATCAGCAGAAAATATTCATTATTCTTGTACCTTGAAATGACTATTTCTCAGGAGCCATGAAAGAACGTCTCCTAAAGGCCTCTCCTCCACTACCATGCCCATTTGTTAGCTGAAGGCTGAATTATCAGTAGAAAATCTTCATTTCTCTTGTATCCTGAAATGACTTTTCTATCTCCAAGATCTCTTGATGGAGTGTAAGAATATTCATTATTATTTCATCAACCCTGCACCAGACACATTGTAAACTTTTTTGACATTTTCACAATAATGTTGGCTTTCATAATAGATTTTAGGGGTTACACAAATCCACTAAAGCAATGTGTGACATTGGACAGAAGAGCGCACATGCAACCCATCGACCCGGTTCCCCAGATGTACAACAGTATCATAAAGGCATCTAATCTGCATTGGATTTTTTTCATCAATAGTTTCTTGAGTGGGTAAAGCTATGGAAATATTTTTTCTTACATTATCCACAAAACTAACTGTTTGTACTGTCTTTTCTTTATTTTAAGCTTCAAGCATACCCATTGTTTTATAGTCACTTCAGATACTATCTGCCATCTATACATCTTTTCATGAAATCTTTCTAATTTTTTACAATTCCCTCTCAGACCCTCTTCAATATAACTCAAACCTTCTGCAACATGCTTTATTCCTTGATTATTTGTCCCCTTTTACTTTTTTTTTTTTTTAAATCTGGAAATAATCCCGCCATCTTACTTTAGGACAAAATTTTTATCATACAAAATTCTTTTAATATTGAAATATTCTCTTTCTTTTAACATTTTCTACCATGAATACATCTTCATATCTATATCTTTCTTTCCAGAATAAGGTCTGATTGCCCAGGTAATTTTCTTTGGCACAAAGGAGGAGATACTGGGGTCTTGTGGGATTAACAGTTGTTTTCTGGTTGAGGAGCCAGCATATGAACCATTTGATTCTCTCTGGAAATAGTCCTGTCCAGTAGATTTCTGCTTCAGCAAGTGTCACCATCTTTAGGCAGGTCCATAGGCATAATATCCTCCTGGTATTTCTGGGTGTCCATAAACTGCACCAAACATTCTGGAAGCCAGTGAGTTCCATCATTGTCCTGTGGAAAAAAATAAACATCTCCTCAACCCCATATCAACACAGGGTTGGGATTCCATGATCTTTCAAACAATGAGCAACAACATTTTTAATAGCTTTTCCAGTATGAATTGTAGCCAGGGGATTATCTGCGATTGTGATAGCTCCAGTGAAATAGGGACAGAGGTCTTTTCCTGACTGAGAGCTACTACAGGATGTCTGTTAACATCATACTGAGCTGCCTCTCGCTCAGTCTGTTCTAACTCCTCAGGGGTTAATTTCTCATCTTCTAATTCAGGGAGGGGGAGGAAATTTCTTATCAACTTCTTCTGTAAGGGAGGAGCAGAGAGAGAAATTTCAACAGCTGGGGAGAGTCTTTATCTGTGGTGGGAAGAATCCTCTCCCCCTCATTCTGTTTTTGATGAAATTCTCTCTCTCTCTCTCTCTCTCTCTCTCTCTCTCTACCCTTTGTTAAATTCCTGATCTTCTTTTTAAAGTCTATCCTCTCATTTTTCTAGAGTTTTTCAAGTGTTGAAAACTCTATCTGCTATTTTCATGAGATTTTTAATAGTCCTCTCTCTTGTTCTTTCTAATATCTGGTGCTGCCTAATTAATAAAGAACATGATAATAGCAGATTGTATTTTTTCAGCTAGGGGATCTAGGGGGGTGAACTGTCTATAGGCACTATAGAGATGATTTTAAAAAGTGGTTGGGCTTTTATTTTTATTTTTTTGAATTATTGCTTTTACCTTTGCCAAATTGGTGGTGTGCCTAGTAGCCCTTTGGAGACCTGTCATAAGAGTCTGGCAATAGACTTGGAGATGCTCCCTACCTTCAGCATTCCCAAAATCCCAGTTGTGTCTGGTGAGTGGAAATTCCTCATTGATCAGGTTTGGTAAGGTGATCAGACGATTGTCATCACCAGGTACATTCTTGGTGAGGATCTATTCTTGCTCTTCAGTGGTGAACAAGGTTTTGAGAAGATGCTGGCAGTTATCCCAAGTGGGGCTTTCCTTTTCTCAAGTCTATAATTGTGGGCTCTCTCCTGGACTTCTGAGAATGATCTAAAACCAAACTCTTAGGAGTTACTTGAGTTTGGTCCATGACAGGAAAAAGGAAAAACAGAGGCAAATGTCAGGCCAAATGGGGTCCAGTGCGGATGCTCTTTGATCTCCCAGGTATCAGGGATGTCTCCCCCCTACTTCAAGTGGAGCCACCAGGGTGGCTAACCCAATTTCTCCACAGAGAATTCTCTACCAGAATCAGACAGCTTTGGGAACAGGCTCCAAGGCCCCCTACAAGTCCCAAATGGAGGCGGCCAACTCTCCTTTTAAAGAGCAAGACAGGTCTGAGAACAGGCTCTATGGCCCCCTGCAAGTCCCAGACAGAGGTGATCAATCCTCTTTTCACAACTAAGTGGCAAACCTTCTCTGTCATGTCTAATCTGGCTGTCACCAAGTTTATCAATCCCGTATGAGCCCCCAAATGTTAGGGTCTTGAGATCGAGCTAACCATTGGTGATGCAGAAAAGATGGCAACAATGCAATTATATAAGAGGCTTTTATTTTTCCAGCTAGCTAGGATCCAAGTTTCTGCCCAATGCAGTGAGCTTTCAACAAGGACCCTGAGCCTAAGATAAAGGGGTCTTTTATAGCTCAGAATCACAATGTAGGAAGTACAGTCAGTAATTTTCCACTTGAGAGAAGAGGGTGTGTGAAAGCTAGCTGTTACTATATGTTTTGGTTTAGATTAGGACTTTCAGTTGAGGTCAGGTTGACCTGACCCTGGAATCATCAGGGCCCATCTGCACTTTGTTTATTTATGTTCTCTCAGACTCCTTGGGTTCTGTCCTTGAGGGTCTAACATGGTGATGGTTATGTCAAATCGACCTAACACTTCAAGCACACACCAATTTACGAGGTCCACTTTCCAGGGGCAATGCCTCGCTGACAGGGGCACTCCTGAAGGCCTCGTCTCTCCTGCCATGCTAGCTTGTTTACTGGAGGCTGAATTATCAGTAGAAAATATTCATTTCTCCTATACCTTGAAATGACTATTTCGCAGGAGTCATGAGATATCTTCTTCTGATGACCTCACCTCTCTTGCTATGTCAGTTTGTTAGTTGGAGTCAGAATTATCATTAAAAATCTACATTTCTCTTGTACCCTGAAATGACAATTTTGCAGGAGCCATAAGGGATTTTCTCCTGAAGACCTCGCCTATCCTGCCATGCCAGCTTGTTTGCTGGAGTCTTTATTTTCAGTAGAAAAATCTTCATTTCTCTTGTACACTGAAATGACTATTCTACAGGAGCTATGATGGATCTTCTCCTGAAGGTCTTACCTGCCATGCCAGCTTGTGTGCTGAAGACAGAATTATCAGAAAAAAATCTTCATTTCTCTTGTACCCTGAAATGACTATTTTGCAGAAGCCATGAGGGATATTCTACTGAAAGCATCACCTCTCCTTCCATGGCAGCTTGTTAGCTCTTCGCTCAATTATCAGTAGAAAATCATCACTTCTCTTGTTTGCTTAAATGAATATCTTGCAGGAGCCATGACAGATCTTCTCCTGAAGGCCTCGCCTCTCCTGACATGCCAGCTTGTTAGCTGGAGCCTGAATTATCAGTAGAAAATCATGATTTCTCTTGTACTTTGAAATGACTACTTCACAGGAGTCATGAGATATCTTTTCCTGAAGTTCTCACCTCTCCTGCCACACCTGAATGTTGGCTGGAGGCTGAATTATCAATAGACAATCTACATTAATCTACTTTCCAGGGGCAATAACTTCACCTACAGGAACACTTCTGAAGGTCTCGCCTCTCCTGCCACATTAGCTTGTTTGCTGAAGGCTGAATTATCAGTAGAAAATATTCATTACTCTTGTACCTTGAAATGACTGTTTCACAGGAGCCATGAGGGATTCTGCCTTGAAGTTATCACCCTTCCTATCATGTCTGCTTGTTAGCTGGAAGTTGAATTATTCGTAGAAAATCTTCATTTTTCTAGTATCCTTAAATGACTATTTCGCTGAAGCCAGAAAAGATCTTATCCTCAAGACATGAGAGATCTTCTCTTCAAGGTCTCACCTCTTCTGCCACGCTAGCTTGTTTTCTGGATGCTGAATTATCAGTAAAAATCATCATTTCTCTTGTACCCTGAAATGACAATTTTGCAGGAGCCATAAAAGATCTTTTCCTGAAGGCCTCACCTCTACTACCATGCCAGCTTCTTTGCTGAAGGCTGAATTATAGTATAAAATCTTTATTTCTCTTGCACACTGAAATGACTATTTTGCAGGAGCCATGAGGGATCTTTTCCTAAAAGCCACACCCCTCTTGCCATGCCAGCTTGTTTGCTGGAGGCTGAATTATCAGTAGAAAATCTTAATTTCTCTTGTACCCTGTAATGACTATTTCAAAGGAACCATGAGGGATCTTCTTCTGAAGTTCTTGCCTCTCCTGCCATGTCTGCTTGTTAGCTGGAGGCTGAATTATCAGTAGAAAGTCTTCATTTCTCTTATATCCTGAAATGACTATTTCACACAAGCCATGAAGTATCTTTTCCTCAGCACAAGTAGTGGAAATACAACTGGTCATAACTGTATATCAACCCTTTCCTCAAGCACTTTTGAATATATATTCTGACAATCATTATATTCTTTTATTTATTTTTTGTAAGGCATTATTATTTATTAAAGACATCCTTCTACACAATAGGTCACAAAAGCATATTCCTCCTGTCTATATGAAATTTTATGTCCTTTGATCAAATTTCTTTTCCTTTCTACCCCTACCCCAGCCTCTGGTAATCATAATTTCTCTTTCTACTTTTATTTCAACTCTTTTAGATACCACACATAAGTGAGATCATGCATTATTTGCCTTTCTGTTGGCTTATTTCCTTTAACATAATGTTCTCCAGGTTCATCCAGGTGGTCATGGCCACAATGACAGTATTTCTACTTTTCTAAAGGTTAAATAATATTTCATTACATATATATAGCATTTTCTTTATCCAATTGTCTGTCAGAAACACCTACTTTGCTTCCTTATCTTAAATATCATGACTAATGCTTCCATACCATGCCATTATATGTTTTTTTTTTATTTCTAAGGGAATAGATTTTAAATATTTCACCACACTGAAAAAGTATATGAGGTGATGGATTTGTTAGTTAGCCTGATTTAATCATATCATATTACAGATATTTATTGAAGATTATATTTTACCCTCATAAATATGCACAATTACTATTTAATTTAAAATAAAACTTAAAAAGAGTTAGCACAGCCATTAACTTAAATACTAGTTCAGACTCTCTTACTCTTACAATTTCTTAAGCTTTAATTATAACCTTAACAAATAAGAAAAAATAAAGGGTATCCAAACATTTAAAATATTAAATGTATTTCTAGAGATTATTCAATTTTTCTTCTTTTAAAGTAGCTTAACTATGTATTACTCATTATGCCATGCAGCATTGGTACTATTATAACAAGTAGCTCTCTGAAAGAGTGAGATTTTTCTCAAGGAAATATTGTTAGTTTTGAGCATAAAGGCCCCTATTTAATACAGAATAGACAGAGTGTACATAGGACAAAGGAAAAATATAAAGTATGGCACAGATATAATTATCAGTGGAGTCATGGCTATGCAAAGGTTATTCTTTTTTTAGTGCTTTTTTTTCTGAAAATTTTTTTTATTAATTTACATTAATTCCCTAAACATCATCACAACATATTAAATGTGGTTTCCCATCTAGAATAATCTGCATAGTGTCTTAATCATGCATGTTATCATCAATAATATTCCATTTCTACTTTCATATATATATATATATATATATATATATATATATATATATATATATATATGTTTTTTACCCCATGTCTGACCCTCTGCCCTATTCCACTCTCTTATTACACTATATCTGCTGTCTACAGTTGTCTTCAATTCCTTTTCCCCCAACATTTTGTTGATCACACAATATCATGGGTAATCTAAGTACTTTCAATTGCAAGTTCAGCTGGTGGTTTCAAGAAAAGCAGTTTTGAACTGGTAAGCATATTTCCTTGAAACTTAAAGCCTAGAAACAGGTTAGTATTCTGTTCAGATAATAGGTACATGAAACTATTGACAGCTCAAGAAAGGAGAAAAATTCTTAAAACCGGACAACAAATCTTAGAAGAAAAGCAGTGATACTTTAGTCAAATCACAGAATGCTGTTTCATCAATTCAGTCTCATGTACTTAATCTTTCTTCTGTTTCTGTTGAGGTTCGAGCTTCCATATTGAATTCTGGGATATAATACTCAGCTCCAGACTTTGTCTCTACAATTAAGTTGCCCATTTTCTTAGTTTATGAACTCTTATTTCTGTGTGTCTGAATTTAATTTTACTGATATAGCATTCCCTTAAGAACTTCTTGGAGGTCTGGTCTGGTGCTGGTAAATTCTTTTAGGTTTTGTTTATCTGGAAATGTTCATGTCTTTTCTCCCCAAATGAATGATAATCTTGCTGGGTAGAGAATTCTCGGTTGAAATTGCTTTTTCCTTAATACTTTGAATATATTTTCCCATTTTTTCCTTGTTCACATTGTTTCCAGTGAGAGGTCTGCCGTTAGTCTGATGGGATACTCTTTGTAGGTAACTTGCCGTTTTTCTCTTGCCAGGCTTAGTACCTTGTCTTTGTCTGTGGTTTTGGTCAATCTGGCTATAATGTGTCTTGGAGAAGATCTTCTTGGGTTGATTCTATTTGGGGTCCTCTGTATTTCTTGGGACTGAATGTTTGAGTGCCTCTCCAGGTTTGGAAAGTTTTCTTGCAGGATTTTCTGGAATAGATTATCAATGCCCTTATGAGTCTCTTCACCTTCTGGGATGCCTATTTTCTGGATGTTTGGATGTTTAATTGTATCTAGTATTTCTCGTATATTATTCTCCAATTTTTGGGCCATTTTCTCAGTCTTCATGGTGGAATTTTCTAGGCCCAAATCTTTGGAAGAAGCCATTAGGTATCTTCTCCTGAATGCGTCACCTCTCATGACATGCTAGCTTGTTTGCTGGAGACTGAATTATCTTCATTATTCTTGTACTCTGAAATGACTATTTCACAGGAAACATGATGTTCTCCTCAAGACTTTGTCTCTTATGTTTGTTTTCTGAAAGCTAAATTATCAGTAGAAAATATTCATTTCTCTTGTATCCTGAAATGACTACTTCTCAGGCGCCATGAGGGATCATCTTCTGAAGGCCTCACCTGTACTGCCACACCAGTTTGTTTGCTGGTAATTGAATTATCAGTAGAAAATTTTCATTTCTCTTGTACCCTAAAATGACTATTTCAAAGAAGCCATCAGGGATCTTCTCCTGAAGGCTTGCCATGCTAGCTTGTTTGAGGGAGGCTGAATGATCAGTAGAAAATCTTCATTTCTTTTGCACTTAAAATGAGCTGGAGTCCTGAGGGATCTTCTCCTGAAGCATCACCTTGCCTGCCATGCAAGCTTGTTTGTTGGAGGCTGAATTACCAGTAGAAAAATCTTCATTTCTATTGCATCCTTAAACCACTATTTCACAGGAGCCATGTAAGATCTTATCCTGAAGGTCTTGACTCTCCTGCCATGCTAGCTTGTTTGAGGGAGGCTGAATAATCAGTAGAATATATTCATTTATTTTGTACCAAGAAAGGACTAATTTTGCAGGAGCCATGATGGTTCTTCTCAGCACAAGTAGTGAAATTACAAGTGATCATAACTGTATTTTAACTCTTTCCTCCAACATTTTTGAATTTATATACTGACAGTCACTATATTTTTTGACCTGCCCTGTCTTTTGTGTCTCTTGACTTTCTTGATTCCTCATTATCAATGATACATCTTCTTTCCAACCTACAACAATGTGTTCAACAATGAATTCTTCCTTTTTTCACTGGACATCTTCGAGCACACACCAATTTACTATGTTCACTTTTCAGGGGCAAAGCCTTCACTGACAGGTCACTCCTGGAGGCTTCACTTCTTCTGTCATTCTAGCTTGTTTGCCTGAGGCTGAATTATCAGTAGAAAATCTATTTGTCTTGTACCCTGAAATGACTCTTTCACAGGAGTCATGAGGCATCATCTCCTCATGGCCTTGCCTCTCTTGCCATGCCAGCTAGATTGCTGGAGTCTGAATTTATCCATAAAAAATCTTAATTGCTCTTGTACACTGAAATGACTATTTGGCAGGAGCCATGATATATCTTCTCCTGAAGGCCTCACCTCTCCTGCCACGCCAGCTTGTTTTCTAAGGCTGAATTATCAATAGAAGATCTATATTTCCCTTGAATTGGGAAATGACTATTTTGCAGGCGCCATGAGTGATCTTCTCCTGAAGACTTCACATCTTCTGCCACAACAGCTTGTTGCTGGAGGCTGAGTTATCAGTTGAAAATCATTATTTCCTTTTTACACTAAAATGACTTTTGATGAAGTCCTGAGGGATCTTCTCCTGTAGGTCTCGACTCTCCTGTTATGCTAGCTTTTTTTCTAGAGGCTGAATTATCACTAGAAAATTTTCATTGCTCTTGTAACCTAAAATGACTGTTTCTCATGTTTCACCATGAGAAATGTTCTCCTCAAGGCTTTGCTTTTGTGCCAGGCTGCTTGTTTGCCTGAGGCTGAATTATCAGTTGAAAATCTTGAATTCTCTTGTACCCTGAAATGACTATTTTGCAGGAGCCATGAATACCTTCTCCTGAAGGTCTCATATCTCTATCCATGCCAGCTTGTTTGCTGGAGGCTGAATACCAATAGAAAAACCATTTCTCTTGTACCCTGAAGTGACTATTTCATAGGAGCCATGAGTGATCTTCTCCTGACAACCTTGCCTCTCCTGCCATGCAGCTTGTTTGTTGGAGGCTGAATTTTCAGCAGAAAATATTGATTTCTCTTGTACCCTGAAATGACTATTTTGCAGGACCCCTGATGAATTTTTCTCCTCAAGGCCTCACCCCTTTTGTCACGCTAGCTTATGTGCTGAAGCCTGAATTACTAGTAGAAAATCTTCATTTCTCTTGTACACTGAAATGACTATTTTGCAGGAGCCATGAGTGATCTACTGCTGAAGCTTCGCCTCTCTTGCACTGACAGCTTTTTTGCTGGAGAATGAATTATCAGAAGAAGATCTACATTACTATTGTACACTGAAATGACTATTGCATAGCAGCCATGAGGCATATTCTTCTGAAGGCCTTGCCCCTTCTGCCTCACTAGCTTGTTTAAGGGAGGCTGAATTATAAGTTTAAAATCTTCATTTCTTTTTTTCTCAGAAATGACTCTTTCACAGGAGCCATGACTGTTCTTCTCCTCAGCACAAGTGGTGGAATTACAAGTGGTCATAACTGCATCTTAATTTTTTTCTCAAACATATTTGAACTTATATACTGACAGTCATTATATTTTTTGACCAGCCCACTCCCTTGAGACTCTTTCCTTTCTCAATCACACATTCTCCACTGTAAAACTTCTTTCAAACTGACAGCAATGTATTCCACAAAGAACTCTACCTTGTTTCATTGGACATCTTCGAGTACACACCAATTTACCAGATCAACCTTCCAGGCGCAATGCCTTTGCAGACAGTGGCACTTCTGAAAGTCTCACTTCTGCAATGCTAGCTTGTTTGCTGGAGGCTGAAATATCAGTAGAAAATCTTAATTTCTCTTGTGCCCTGAAATGACTATTTAGACGGAGCGATGTGGGATCTTCTCTTTAAAGCTTCATCTCTCTCGCCATGGCAGTTGGTATGGTGGATTTGAATTATCAGTAGAAAATCCAATTCTTTTGTACCCTGAAATGACTATTTTGCAGAAATCATGAGGGATCCTCTCCTGATGGGCTCGCCTTTTTAGCCTCACCAGATTGTTTGCTGGAGGCTGATTTTCTTTGTAGAAAATCTTTATTTCTCATGTACTCTGAAATGACTATTTTGCAGGAACCATGAGGAATATTCTTCTCAAGTCCACGTGGCTCTTGCTACACCAGATTATTTAATGGACACTGAATTATTTGTAGAAAATTATCATTTTTCTTGGACTTAGAAATGAGTATTTCACAGGAGCCATGAGGGATCTTCTCCTGAAAGCCTCGCCTTTACTGCTATGCCAGCTTGTTTGCTGGTGGTTGAATTATGAATAGAAAATCTTCATTTCTCTTGTATCCTGAAATGAATATTTCAAAGGAGTCATGGGTATCTTCTCCTGAAATCCTTGCCTTTTCAGCCAAGCTAGCTTGTTTGAGGGTGGAATTATCAGTAAAAAAATATTCATTTCTTTTGTTCCCAGAAATTACTGTTTCACAGGAGCCATGAAGGTTCTTCTCTTCAGCAAAGACGTGGAATTACAAGTGCTCATAACTGTATTTTAACTCCTTCCTCAAACATTTTTGAATTTATATACTGACAGTCACTATATTTTTTGACCTTCCCAGTCCATTGAGAACCTTGCCTTTCTTGATCCCACATTATCCACTATAAAACACTTTTTTTCCAACCTAAAACAATGTTTTTGATAAAGAACTCTTCCTTGTTTCATTGAACATCTTCGAGCACACACCAATTTACCAGGTCCACCTTCCAGGGGCAATGCCCCTGCTGAGAGGGGCATTCATGAAGGCCTCGCCTCTCCTACCACACTGCCTTGTTTGCTGGAGACTTAATTATCAGTAGAAAATGTTCTTTTCTCTAGTACCCTGAAATGACTATTTCACAATAGCCTTGACTGATCTATTTCTAAAAGCCTCGCCTCTCCTGGCACACTAACTTGTTTGCTGGAGGCTGAATTATCAGTAGAAAATCTTCATTTCTCTTATACCCTGAAATCATTTTTTGCAAGAGCCATGATGAATCTTCTCCTAAAGACCTCACCTATCCTGCTAAGCCAGCTGATATGAAGGAGTTTAATTAGCAATAGAAAATTTTCAACTCTCTTGTACTCTACAATGACTATTTAGCAAGAGCCATTACAGATCTTCTCCTGATGGACTCGCCTCTCCTTTCACAGTAGCTTGTTTGTTGGAGGCTGAATTATCTGTAGAAAATCTTCATGTCTCTTGTAACCTGAAATGACTATTTCGCATATGCCCTGAGGGAACTTCTCCTGAAGGCCTCACCTCTCCTACCATGCCAGCTTATTTGCTGGAGGATAAATTATCAATATAAAATCCTCATTTATCACAAACCCTGAAATGACTATTTCACAGGAGCCATGAGGGATCTTCTCCTTAAGGCCTCGTCTCTACTGCCATGCCAGCTGGCTTGGTGGATTTGAATTATCAATAGAAAATCTGCAATTCTCTTTTACTCTTAAATGACTATGTCTCAGGAGCCATGAGGGCTCTTCTCTTGATGACTTCACCTCTCCTGTCACGATAGATTGTTTGCTGGAAGAGGAATTATCAGTACAATGTCTTCATTTCTCTAGTATTCCCAAATGACTATTTCACAGAAGTCATGAGGGATCTTCTCCTGAAGGCCTAGCCTCTTCTGTCATGCTACCTTGTTTGCTGGAGGCTAAAATATCAGTGGAAAATCTTAATTTCTCTTCTACCCTGATATAAGTATTTCACAGGAGCCATGAGAGATCTTCTCCTGAAGGCCTTGACACTCCTGCCATGCACCTTCTTTGGTGGAGGATAAATTATCAGTAAAAAGTCTTAATTTCTCTTCGACACTGAAAAAAATATTTAGCATGGACCATGAGGGATCTTCTTCTAAAGGCCTAGCCTCTTCTGCCACACTAGCTTGTTTGCTAGATTCTGAATTTTTAGTAGATAATCTTCGTTTCACTTGTACCCTTAAATGACTATTTTGCATGAGCCATAAGAGATCTTCTCCTAAAGGCCTCGCAACACCTGCCACACCAATGTTTTTACTGAGGCTGAGTTTTCAGTAGAAAATCTTAATGTCTCTTGTACCCTGACATGATTATTTCACTGTAACCATGAGAGATCTTTTTTTTATTTTTAAGATGTATTAATTTACATTCATTCACTATACATCATTACAACATACAAAATGAGATTTTTCATCCAGAATACACTGTATATTGGCTCAATCAAGGACATCAACATGCGTGTTATTGTCAACAAATAATTTCCCATTTCTTGTTTCCTGTATATTTTCCTTTTTTTGCTTTTTTTTCCATCCTTGATTCCCTATCTCTCACCCTCTGCCATCTCCCACCTTCCTCCCACACTGTCTCAGGTATCCATGGTTGATTTCTATGCCTTTTCCTCCCATTTTATCGATTCGCCAATGAACTTAATCTAAATAATTCCAATAGCAAGTGCAGCTGATATATACATATCCATGAACACAAGTCTGATTTTAGGCATAAACCTCAGTGAGTAGAATGAACATAAACTATAAAGTAGCACCTAGCTGGGGCTATATAGCTTACGGCAGTCATTGAATATGCATTGTTTTTAATTTCAAGAAAAACAGTTTTTGTGTTTTTTTTTTTTCTCCTGAAACTTTTTTTTAAAATTAATTAATATACATTCATCACCTAAGCATCTTCACAGCATAAAAAATGTGGCTTCCCATCCAGAATACACTGCATAGTGGCTTAATCTTCACCGTGTACAACATGGTTTTTCCCAGCATGAATACAGTGCACATTAGTCAAGACAATGATATTACCATGTACATTATTATCAACAGACAACTTTTCATTTTTGTGTCTATTAAGTGTGTAGTTTGTTCCCTGAATCCCTCCCTTTCACCCTCAATGACTCATTCCCATTACCTCTCCCATACTGTCTCTAGCATCCACAGTTGCCTTCCCTGCTATTATACCCTCCAGTTCTATCAGTTTTTTTTCTTTCCAATTATCAGCTCATACATTTTTTAACAATAGGGAGCATAGATTCTATTCAGGGTTGAATTAAGTGTGGATCTCGTGCAGTTCCGCAATTGTAGGCGAATCTCCATGTAACACAGTTTCAGGAAAGCGGTTCTTGAAGGCAGAGATGATTATCAGTTGATGCGGCACAGCATCCATCTTGTGGTTACCGGGAATGGTGTTGTGGGGATCTGCAGCGTGAGTCATCCTTGGGTATCTGGCTTTCTTAAGAATGGTAGAGTAGTTCTTGTTTACCCCTGAGGTAATGCAGGGCTGGTGACCATCATTTTCTCACTGTCCATAGGCGGAGACAATCCTCCTATACAATATATTTCTCAATTGGTTAAAGACAGCTAAAGTTGGGGCTCCAGGCAGACTCAGGCTGCAGGCCCAACCCTTCTGAATCTCACGCATCCCCACCGTTTCTCCTCCTTGGACCCCAGGTTGGTTGTCTGGAACTTTAAGGCGAACTCCCACCCCACCCCAGCCGCAACCCGGATCAAGCCGGCCAGCAGTTCCGGGCTCCAGGTGGACTCAGGCTGCAGGCCCAACCCTTCTGAATCTCCATGCATCCCCACCGTTTCTACTCCTTGGACCCCAGGTTGGTTGTCTGGGACTTTAAGGCGAACTCCCACCCCACCCGCAACCCGGATCGAGCCGGCCAGCAGTTCCAGGCTCCAGACAGACTCAGGCTGCAGGCCCATCCCTTCTGAATCGCCACGCATCCCCACCGCTTCTCCTCCTTGGACCCCAGGTTGGATGTCTGGGACTTTAAGGTGAACTCCCACCCACCCCACCCGCAACCCGGATCGAGCCGGCCAGCAGTTCCGGGCTCCAGGCGGACTCAGGCTGCAGGACCGACCAACCTGGTCTTGTCACTCATCTTCTGACCCTTTCCCACTAGCCTTTGGACTCTTTGAATTGTAGTGATTTGAATAGCACACTGTGCGAATTCCTTTTTTCATTCTGTTTTTCTTTCTTTTGGGGTGTTGCTTATTCAGTCAATTGAAGACTCACCTCTCCTTAGAGACAGTGAGGACTTTGGGCCATCCAGGGTAGGGGCAACAGTTAATGGTAATTGTGAGCAACAGGTAGGCCAACCATAAGGGAAATCATTAATTTTCTAAGCCTGTACAACTTTTAACAATCAGTTAGGAAGAAACATATAGATTACCTGATGACTAGGAACAATCGCAGAGGCTCAAGAAATATGAGCAACCAAGAAAAGGCCTCTCCCCCAAGGGAAATCATCAAGCCTACACCACCCACAGTCAATACAATGGACATCATGGACATGTCTGATAAGGAATTCATATTATTTGTAGTGACCAAACTAATTGAAATGGAAGAGAAAAGAGAGCTCCAGGAGATGAGGAAGTCCTTCAGTGCCTTGAAAGAAGAAATGGATACCTTAAACAAGAACCAGATGGAACTTTTAGGATTGAAGAATGTGATACAGGAAATCAAAACCTCCCTTGAGCCTTCTCTGAGCAGACCTCCTCATGGCTACTGGGAACTAGATTTTTCAGGGAACAGGAGAAATGAAGATTTTCTACTCATAATTCAGCCTCCAGCAAGCAGAGCTAGTGTGGCAGGAGAGTTGAGCCCTTTTCTGAGCAGACCTCCTCATGGCTACTGGGAACTAGATTTTTCAGGGAACAGGAGAAATGAAGATTTTCTACTCATAATTCAGCCTCCAGCAAGCAGAGCTAGTGTGGTAGGGAGCCCCTCTGGCCTTCTATCTCTGTCTCTGTGTCTCTGAGGTCTCTGTCTCTCTCTGCTCCTGTCTCCTCATTTTTTTTTTTTGGTAATTTTTCCTTTTTTTTTTTAATTTTTATTTTTTATTTATTTGCATTCATTCTCTGAACATCATTACAGCATACAAAATGAGATTTTCCATCTAAATTACACTATATATTGTCTCAATCAAGCACATCAACAAGCATGTTATTGTCAGCAAATGATCTTCCATTTCTTTTCTTCTGTATGTTTTGCTTTTTTCCCCCCATCCTAGATTCTCTATCTCTTACCCTCTGCCATCTCCCACTCTCCTCCCACAGTCTCTGGTATCTATGTTTGCTTTCTATACAGTTTTCTCCTCACATTTTATTGAATCGCCAAAGACCCTAATCAATCCAAATACCCTCATAGCAAACACAGGTGATACCCACATTTCCATGAACACAAGTCTTACTTTACGCATCCTATAAAGTAGCACCTAGCTGTGGCTACATATCCTACTGCAGTCATTGAATATATATATATTTTTTTCCTGAAACTTTTTTTTTTGTAACTCAATTTACATTCCTTCCCTAAGCTTCATCACAGCATACAAAATGCAATCTCCCATCCAGTACACACTGCATAGTGATACAATCATGAACATTACAAAAAAATTTTCCATTACTAGTTCCTAGAATTACTTCCACCCCTCTTTCTGACCCTCTGTCCCTTCCCACCCTCCTCTCACACCACCTCCGGTGTCTACAATTGTCCTTCATTCCCTTCCCACCCACGTTGCATTGATCACACAATTTCCTACATAATCTAACTACTTTCAATGGTGAGTTCACTCATTACTACTAAGAAAACCAGTTATAACTTAACTCAAAGAAATGCCAAGGAACTTTGCTTAATTTTCTTGATACAGCACACCCTTGAGAACTTCTTGGAGATCTGGTCTGGTGCTGGTAAATTCTTTCAGGTTTTGTTTATCTGAGAATGTTCTTGTCTTTTCTTCCCACCTGAAAGATAATCTTGCCGGGTACAGTATTCTTGGCTGAAATTGCTTCTCTCGTAACACTTTGAATATATTTTCCCATTCTCTCCTCACTCACATTGTTTCCGATGAGAGATCTGCTGTTAGCCTGATGGGATGTCCTTTGTAGGTAACTTGATGTTTCTCTCTTGCCAATCTTAGTATCTTGTCTTTGTCTGCGGTTTTGGTCAACTTGGCTATAATGTGTCTTGGAGAAGATCTTCTTGGGTTGATTCTATTTGGAGTCCTTTGTATTTCCTGGGACTGGATCTTCGAATGCCTCTCTAGGTTTGGAACGTTTTCTTGCAGGATTTCATGGAATAGATTATCAATGCCCTTATGGGTCTCTTCACCTTCTGGAATGCCAATTATCCGGATATTTGGACGTTTGATGGTATCCAGTAATTCTCGCATATCATTCTCAAATTTTTGAGCCATTTTCTCAGTCTTCATGGTGGATTTTTCTAAGCCAGCCATTTTCTCTTCTACATCTGAGATTCTATTTTCTGAATGATCTAGTCTGCTTTTAATACTTTCAAGGGAGATTTTGACTTCTTGTATTATAGACTTGATCTCTAGCAGTTCCGTTTGAGTCTTTTGTAAAGTGTGTAATTCCTCTTTTAGATCTTGCAAGAATTTCCTCATCTCCTGGAACTCGGCAACTTCTTTCTCCTTTCTCTTTAGCAGTTCATTATCTCTCTTTTCTTCCATCTCTGTTAGCTTCGACATTACGAATGCTCTAAATTCCTTGTCAGACATTTCCATGACTTTCACCGAACTGCTTGTGGATGAAGGAGAGTTACTCTTTTCCATTGGAGGAGAGGTATTTTCTCGTTTTCCCATATTTCTCGTGATCCGACGGTGATTTCTTGTCATCTGATGAATGGCGTGTTTCTTTCAAATTCTTGAAGTTAAGCCTCAATGTTCAGGAGTAAGCAGACAGAGGTGTTCTAGAATCGGATTGCCGTTCTGTAGTGATAGCTGGTGCAGCACATTCAGTAGATATTGGCCCACTAGCTTTGCTTGCTGGAGGCTGAATTATCAGTAGAAAATCTTCATTTCTCCTGTGCCTGAAATATCTAGTTCCCAGTATCCATGTGGATTCTTCTCAGAGAATGGAACAACTCTCCTGCCCCACTAGCTTTGCTTGCTGGAGGCTGAATTATGAGTAGAAAATCTTCATTTCTCCTGTGCCTGAAATATCTAGTTCCCAGTATCCATGTGGATTCTTCTCAGAGAATGGCTCAACTCTCCTGCCCCACTAGCTTTGCTTGCTGGAGGCTGAATTATGAGTAGAAAATCTTCATTTCTCCTGTGCCTGTAATATCTAGTTCCCAGTATCCATGTGGATTCTTCTCTGGTAATTTTTCCTTTTTACGATTTTTTTAAAGGCAAAGTTTTTCTCTGGCTCTCAGCTCCTCCTATTGTTAATAATCCCTTCTGCTTCTTACTCCCAGGCAGGAGAGTTGAGCCCTTCTCTGAGCAGACCTCCTCATGGCTACTGGGAAATAGATTTTTCAGGGAACAGGCGAAATGAAGATTTTCTACTCATAATTCAGCCTCCAGCAAGCAGAGCTAGTGTGGTAGGGAGCCCCTCTGGCCTTCTATCTCTGTCTCTGTGTCTCTGAGATCTCTGTCTCTCTCTGCTCCAGTCTCCTCATTTTTTTTTTTTGGTAATTTTTCCTTTTTACGATTTTTTTAAAGGCAAAGTTTTTCTCTGGCTCTCAGCTCCTCCTATTGTTTTGTTAATAATCCCTTCTGCTTCTTCCTCCCAGGCAGGAGAGTTGAGCCCTTCTCTGAGCAGACCTCCTCATGGCTACTGGGAACTAGATTTTTCAAGGAACAGGAGAAATGAAGATTTTCTACTCATAATTCAGCCTCCAGCAAGCAGAGCTAGTGTGGTAGGGAGCCCCTCTGGCCTTCTGTCTCTGTCTCTGTGTCTCTGAGGTCTCTGTCTCTCTCTGCTCCTGTCTCCTCATTTTTTTTTTGGTAATTTTTCCTTTTTACGATTTTTTTAAAGGCAAAGTTTTTCTCTGGCTCTCAGCTCCTCCTATTGTTTTGTTAATAATCCCTTCTGCTTCTTCCTCCCAGGCAGGAGAGTTGAGCCCTTCTCTGAGCAGACCTCCTCATGGCTACTGGGAACTAGATTTTTCAGGGAACAGGAGAAATGAAGATTTTCTACTCATAATTCAGCCTCCAGCAAGCAGAGCTAGTGTGGTAGCCCCTCTGGCCTTCTATCTCTGTCTCTGTGTCTCTGAGGTCTCTGTCTCTCTCTGCTCCTGTCTCCTCATTTTTTTTTTTTTTTGGTAATTTTTCCTTTTTACGATTTTTTTAAAGGCAAAGTTTTTCTCTGGCTCTCAGCTCCTCCTATTGTTTTGTTAATACTCCCTTCTGCTTCTTCCTCCCAGGCAGGAGAGTTGAGCCCTTCTCTGAGCAGACCTCCTCATGGCTACTGGGAACTAGATTTTTCAGGGAACAAGAGAAATGAAGATTTTCTACTCATAATTCAGCCTCCAGCAAGCAGAGCTAGTGTGGTAGGGAGCCCCTCTGGCCTTCTATCTCTGTCTCTGTGTCTCTGAGGTCTCTGTCTCTCTCTGCTCCTGTCTCCTCATTTTTTTTTTGGTAATTTTTCCTTTTTACGATTTTTTTAAAGGCAAAGTTTTTCTCTGGCTCTCAGCTCCTCCTATTGTTTTGTTAATAATCCCTTCTGCTTCTTCCTCCCAGGCAGGAGAGTTGAGCCCTTCTCTGAGCAGACCTCCTCATGGCTACTGGGAACTAGATTTTTCAGGGAACAGGAGAAATGAAGATTTTCTACTCATAATTCAGCCTCCAGCAAGCAGAGCTAGTGTGGTAGGGAGCCCCTCTGGCCTTCTATCTCTGTCTCTGTGTCTCTGAGGTCTCTGTCTCTCTCTGCTCCTGTCTCCTCATTTTTTTTTTTGGTAATTTTTCCTTTTTACGATTTTTTTAAAGGCAAAGTTTTCTCTGGCTCTCAGCTCCTCCTATTGTTTTGTTAATAATCCCTTCTGCTTCTTCCTCCCAGGCAGGAGAGTTGAGCCCTTCTCTGAGCAGACCTCCTCATGGCTACTGGGAACTAGATTTTTCAGGGAACAGGAGAAATGAAGATTTTCTACTCATAATTCAGCCTCCAGCAAGCAGAGCTAGTGTGGTAGGGAGCCCCTCTGGCCTTCTATCTCTGTCTCTGTGTCACTGAGATCTCTGTCTCTCTCTGCTCCAGTCTCCTCATTTTTTTTTTTGGTAATTTTTCCTTTTTACGATTTTTTTAAAGGCAAAGTTTTTCTCTGGCTCTCAGCTCCTCCTATTGTTTTGTTAATACTCCCTTCTGCTTCTTCCTCCCAGGCAGGAGAGTTGAGCCCTTCTCTGAGCAGACCTCCTCATGGCTACTGGGAACTAGATTTTTCAGGGAACAGGAGAAATGAAGATTTTCTACTCATAATTCAGCCTCCAGCAAGCAGAGCTAGTGTGGTAGGGAGCCCCTCTGGCCTTCTATCTCTGTCTCTGTGTCTCTGAGGTCTCTGTCTCTCTCTGCTCCTGTCTCCTCATTTTTTTTTTGGTAATTTTTCCTTTTTACGATTTTTTTAAAGGCAAAGTTTTTCTCTGGCTCTCAGCTCCTCCTATTGTTTTGTTAATAATCCCTTCTGCTTCTTCCTCCCAGGCAGGAGAGTTGAGCCCTTCTCTGAGCAGACCTCCTCATGGCTACTGGGAACTAGATTTTTCAGGGAACAGGAGAAATGAAGATTTTCTACTCATAATTCAGCCTCCAGCAAGCAGAGCTAGTGTGGTAGGGAGCCCCTCTGGCCTTCTGTCTCTGTCTCTGTGTCTCTGAGGTCTCTGTCTCTCTCTGCTCCTGTCTCCTCATTTTTTTTTTGGTAATTTTTCCTTTTTACGGTTTTTTTAAAGGCAAAGTTTTTCTCTGGCTCTCAGCTCCTCCTATTGTTTTGTTAATAATCCCTTCTGCTTCTTCCTCCCAGGCAGGAGAGTTGAGCCCTTCTCTGAGCAGACCTCCTCATGGCTACTGGGAACTAGATTTTTCAGGGAACAGGAGAAATGAAGATTTTCTACTCATAATTCAGCCTCCAGCAAGCAGAGCTAGTGTGGTAGGGAGCCCCTCTGGCCTTCTGTCTCTGTCTCTGTGTGTCTGAGGTCTCTGTCTCTCTCTGCTCCTGTCTCCTCATTTTTTTTTTGGTAATTTTTCCTTTTTACGATTTTTTTAAAGGCAAAGTTTTTCTCTGGCTCTCAGCTCCTCCTATTGTTTTGTTAATAATCCCTTCTGCTTCTTCCTCCCAGGCAGGAGAGTTGAGCCCTTCTCTGAGCAGACCTCCTCATGGCTACTGGGAACTAGATTTTTCAGGGAACAGGAGAAATGAAGATTTTCTACTCATAATTCAGCCTCCAGCAAGCAGAGCTAGTGTGGTAGGGAGCCCCTCTGGCCTTCTATCTCTGTCTCTGTGTCACTGAGATCTCTGTCTCTCTCTGCTCCAGTCTCCTCATTTTTTTTTTGGTAATTTTTCCTTTTTACGATTTTTTTAAAGGCAAAGTTTTTCTCTGGCTCTCAGCTCCTCCTATTGTTTTGTTAATACTCCCTTCTGCTTCTTCCTCCCAGGCAGGAGAGTTGAGCCCTTCTCTGAGCAGACCTCCTCATGGCTACTGGGAACTAGATTTTTCAGGGAACAGGAGAAATGAAGATTTTCTACTCATAATTCAGCCTCCAGCAAGCAGAGCTAGTGTGGTAGGGAGCCCCTCTGGCCTTCTATCTCTGTCTCTGTGTCTCTGAGGTCTCTGTCTCTCTCTGCTCCTGTCTCCTCATTTTTTTTTTGGTAATTTTTCCTTTTTACGATTTTTTTAAAGGCAAAGTTTTTCTCTGGCTCTCAGCTCCTCCTATTGTTTTGTTAATAATCCCTTCTGCTTCTTCCTCCCAGGCAGGAGAGTTGAGCCCTTCTCTGAGCAGACCTCCTCATGGCTACTGGGAACTAGATTTTTCAGGGAACAGGAGAAATGAAGATTTTCTACTCATAATTCAGCCTCCAGCAAGCAGAGCTAGTGTGGTAGGGAGCCCCTCTGGCCTTCTATCTCTGTCTCTGTGTCTCTGAGGTCTCTGTCTCTCTCTGCTCCTGTCTCCTCATTTTTTTTTTTGGTAATTTTTCCTTTTTACGATTTTTTTAAAGGCAAAGTTTTTCTCTGGCTCTCAGCTCCTCCTATTGTTTTGTTAATAATCCCTTCTGCTTCTTCCTCCCAGGCAGGAGAGTTGAGCCCTTCTCTGAGCAGACCTCCTCATGGCTACTGGGAACTAGATTTTTCAGGGAACAGGAGAAATGAAGATTTTCTACTCATAATTCAGCCTCCAGCAAGCAGAGCTAGTGTGGTAGGGAGCCCCTCTGGCCTTCTATCTCTGTCTCTGTGTCACTGAGATCTCTGTCTCTCTCTGCTCCAGTCTCCTCATTTTTTTTTTTGGTAATTTTTCCTTTTTACGATTTTTTTAAAGGCAAAGTTTTTCTCTGGCTCTCAGCTCCTCCTATTGTTTTGTTAATACTCCCTTCTGCTTCTTCCTCCCAGGCAGGAGAGTTGAGCCCTTCTCTGAGCAGACCTCCTCATGGCTACTGGGAACTAGATTTTTCAGGGAACAGGAGAAATGAAGATTTTCTACTCATAATTCAGCCTCCAGCAAGCAGAGCTAGTGTGGTAGGGAGCCCCTCTGGCCTTCTATCTCTGTCTCTGTGTCTCTGAGGTCTCTGTCTCTCTCTGCTCCTGTCTCCTCATTTTTTTTTTGGTAATTTTTCCTTTTTACGATTTTTTTAAAGGCAAAGTTTTTCTCTGGCTCTCAGCTCCTCCTATTGTTTTGTTAATAATCCCTTCTGCTTCTTCCTCCCAGGCAGGAGAGTTGAGCCCTTCTCTGAGCAGACCTCCTCATGGCTACTGGGAACTAGATTTTTCAGGGAACAGGAGAAATGAAGATTTTCTACTCATAATTCAGCCTCCAGCAAGCAGAGCTAGTGTGGTAGGGAGCCCCTCTGGCCTTCTGTCTCTGTCTCTGTGTGTCTGAGGTCTCTGTCTCTCTCTGCTCCTGTCTCCTCATTTTTTTTTTGGTAATTTTTCCTTTTTACGATTTTTTTAAAGGCAAAGTTTTTCTCTGGCTCTCAGCTCCTCCTATTGTTTTGTTAATAATCCCTTCTGCTTCTTCCTCCCAGGCAGGAGAGTTGAGCCCTTCTCTGAGCAGACCTCCTCATGGCTACTGGGAACTAGATTTTTCAGGGAACAGGAGAAATGAAGATTTTCTACTCATAATTCAGCCTCCAGCAAGCAGAGCTAGTGTGGTAGGGAGCCCCTCTGGCCTTCTATCTCTGTCTCTGTGTCACTGAGATCTCTGTCTCTCTCTGCTCCAGTCTCCTCATTTTTTTTTTGGTAATTTTTCCTTTTTACGATTTTTTTAAAGGCAAAGTTTTTCTCTGGCTCTCAGCTCCTCCTATTGTTTTGTTAATAATCCCTTCTGCTTCTTCCTCCCAGGCAGGAGAGTTGAGCCCTTCTCTGAGCAGACCTCCTCATGGCTACTGGGAACTAGATTTTTCAGGGAACAGGAGAAATGAAGATTTTCTACTCATAATTCAGCCTCCAGCAAGCAGAGCTAGTGTGGTAGGGAGCCCCTCTGGCCTTCTATCTCTGTCTCTGTGTCTCTGAGGTCTCTGTCTCTCTCTGCTCCTGTCTCCTCATTTTTTTTTTTTGGTAATTTTTCCTTTTTACGATTTTTTTAAAGGCAAAGTTTTTCTCTGGCTCTCAGCTCCTCCTATTGTTTTGTTAATAATCCCTTCTGCTTCTTCCTCCCAGGCAGGAGAGTTGAGCCCTTCTCTGAGCAGACCTCCTCATGGCTACTGGGAACTAGATTTTTCAGGGAACAAGAGAAATGGAGATTTTCTACTCATAATTAAGCCTCCAGCAAGCAGAGCTAGTGTGGTAGGGAGCCCCTCTGGCCTTCTATCTCTGTCTCTGTGTCTCTGAGGTCTCTGTCTCTCTCTGCTCCTGTCTCCTCATTTTTTTTTGGTAATTTTTCCTTTTTACGGTTTTTTTAAAGGCAAAGTTTTTCTCTGGCTCTCAGCTCCTCCTATTGTTTTGTTAATAATCCCTTCTGCTTCTTCCTCCCAGGCAGGAGAGTTGAGCCCTTCTCTGAGCAGACCTCCTCATGGCTACTGGGAACTAGATTTTTCAGGGAACAGGAGAAATGAAGACTTTCTACTCATAATTCAGCCTCCAGCAAGCAGAGCTAGTGTGGTAGGGAGCCCCTCTGGCCTTCTATCTCTGTCTCTGTGTCTCTGAGGTCTCTGTCTCTCTCTGCTCCTGTCTCCTCATTTTTTTTTTTTGGTAATTTTTCCTTTTTACGATTTTTTTAAAGGCAAAGTTTTTCTCTGGCTCTCAGCTCCTCCTATTGTTTTGTTAATAATCCCTTCTGCTTCTTCCTCCCAGGCAGGAGAGTTGAGCCCTTCTCTGAGCAGACCTCCTCATGGCTACTGGGAACTAGATTTTTCAGGGAACAGGAGAAATGAAGATTTTCTACTCATAATTCAGCCTCCAGCAAGCAGAGCTAGTGTGGTAGGGAGCCCCTCTGGCCTTCTATCTCTGTCTCTGTGTCTCTGAGGTCTCTGTCTCTCTCTGCTCCTGTCTCCTCATTTTTTTTTTTGGTAATTTTTCCTTTTTACGATTTTTTTAAAGGCAAAGTTTTTCTCTGGCTCTCAGCTCCTCCTATTGTTTTGTTAATAATCCCTTCTGCTTCTTCCTCCCAGGCAGGAGAGTTGAGCCCTTCTCTGAGCAGACCTCCTCATGGCTACTGGGAACTAGATTTTTCAGGGAACAGGAGAAATGAAGATTTTCTACTCATAATTCAGCCTCCAGCAAGCAGAGCTAGTGTGGTAGGGAGCCCCTCTGGCCTTCTATCTCTGTCTCTGTGTCTCTGAGGTCTCTGTCTCTCTCTGCTCCTGTCTCCTCATTTTTTTTTTGGTAATTTTTCCTTTTTACGATTTTTTTAAAGGCAAAGTTTTTCTCTGGCTCTCAGCTCCTCCTATTGTTTTGTTAATAATCCCTTCTGCTTCTTCCTCCCAGGCAGGAGAGTTGAGCCCTTCTCTGAGCAGACCTCCTCATGGCTACTGGGAACTAGATTTTTCAGGGAACAGGAGAAATGAAGATTTTCTACTCATAATTCAGCCTCCAGCAAGCAGAGCTAGTGTGGTAGGGAGCCCCTCTGGCCTTCTATCTCTGTCTCTGTGTCTCTGAGGTCTCTGTCTCTCTCTGCTCCTGTCTCCTCATTTTTTTTTTTGGTAATTTTTCCTTTTTACGATTTTTTTAAAGGCAAAGTTTTTCTCTGGCTCTCAGCTCCTCCTATTGTTTTGTTAATAATCCCTTCTGCTTCTTCCTCCCAGGCAGGAGAGTTGAGCCCTTCTCTGAGCAGACCTCCTCATGGCTACTGGGAACTAGATTTTTCAGGGAACAGGAGAAATGAAGATTTTCTACTCATAATTCAGCCTCCAGGAAGCAAAGCTAGTGTGGTAGGGAGCCCCTCTGGCCTTCTATCCCTGTCCCTGTGTCTCTGAGGTCTCTTTCTCTCTCTGCTCCTGTCTCCTCATTTTTTTTTTGGTAATTTTTCCTTTTTACGATTTTTTTAAAGGCAAAGTTTTTCTCTGGCTCTCAGCTCCTCCTATTGTTTTGTTAATAATCCCTTCTGCTTCTTCCTCCCAGGGTTTTCTGTTTTGCGATTTTTTCTTTAAAAATAAAAGAAAAGTACTTACAATTTTTTATTTTTTTGTCTGTTTTTCTCTCTTTTTGTTGTTGTTTCTCTCTCTCTTTTTCATTTTCCTTTTTCTTGTCTCTCTACCCAATATCTACTAAATCTGCTGCACCAGCGATCAGAACAGAACGGCAAACAGATTCTAGAACACCTCTGTCTGCTTGTTCCTGTACATTGAGGCTTAATTTCAACAATTTGAAAGAAACACGCCATTCATCAGATGACAAGAAATCACCGCCAGATCACGAGAAATATGGGAAAACGAGAAAATACCTCTCCTCCACAGGAAAAGGGTAACTCTCCTTCATCCACAAGCAGTTCGGTGAAAGTCATGGAAATGTCTGATAAGGAATTTAGAGCATTCGTAATGTCGAAGCTAATAGAGATGGAAGAAAAGAGAGATAATGAACTGCTAAAGAGAAAGGGGAAAGAAGTTGCCGAGTTCCAGGAGATGAGGAAATTCTTGCAAGATCTAATAGAGGAATTACACACTTTACAAAAGACTCAAATGGAACTGCTAGAGATGAAGTCTATAATACAAGAAGTCAAAATCTCCCTAGAAAGTATTAAAAGCAGGCTAGATCATTCAGAAAATAGAATCTCAGGTGTAGAAGAGAAAATGGCTGGCTTAGAAAAATCCACCACGAAGACTGAGAAAATGGCTCAAAAATTTGAGAATGATATGCGAGAAGTACTGGATACCATCAAACGTCCAAATATCCGGATAATTGGCATTCCAGAAGGTGAAGAGACCCATAAGGGCATTGATAATCTATTCCATGAAATCCTGCAAGAAAACGTTCCAAACCTAGAGAGGCATTCGAAGATCCAGTCCCAGGAAATACAAAGGACTCCAAATAGAATCAACCCAAGAAGATCTTCTCCAAGACACATTATAGCCAAGTTGACCAAAACCGCAGACAAAGACAAGATACTAAGATTGGCAAGAGAGAAACATCAAGTTACCTACAAAGGACATCCCATCAGGCTAACAGCAGATCTCTCATCGGAAACAATGCGAGCGAGAAGAGAATGGGAAAATATATTCAAAGTGTTACGAGAGAAGCAATTTCAGCCAAGAATACTGTACCCGGCAAGATTATCTTTCAGGTGGGAAGAAAAGACAAGAACATTCTCAGATAAACAAAACCTGAAAGAATTTACCAACACCAGACCAGATCTCCAGGAAGTTCTCAAGGGTGTGTTGTATCAAGAAAATTAATCACAGACACATGGAAATAAGAGTCCAAAAACTATGAAAGTGGCCAACTTAATCATAGGGACAAGTATGGAGTTGAATATTGTATCCTAGAATTTAATCAGGAAAATTGAACCAGAACAGAAGATAAAAGTACATGAGACTGATAGGTTCATACACCTACCATTTGAACAGAATCCTAACTTGTTTCCTGGCTTTAAGCAAAGTTCTTTGGCACTTCTTTGAGTTAAGTTAAAACTGGTTTTCTTAGTAGTAATGAGTGAACTCAACACTGAAAGTAGTTAGATTATGTAGGAAATTGTGTGATCAATGCAATGTGGGTGGGAAGGGAATGAAGGACAATTGTAGACACTGGAGGTGGTGTGAGAGAAGGGTGGGAAGGGACAGAAGGTCAGAAAGAGGGTTGGAAGTAATCTAGGAACTAGTAATGGAAAATTTTTTGTAATGTGCTTGAGTGTATCACTATGCAGTGTGTACTGGATGGGAAATTGCATTTTGTATGCTGTGATGAAGCTTAGGGAAGGAATGTAAATTGAGTTACCAAAAAAAAAAGTTTCAGAAAAAAAAAATATATATATATATACCTAATGACTGCAGAGGGATATGTAGCCACAGCTAGGTGCTACTCTATAGGATGCGTAAAGTAAGACTTGTGTTCATGGAAATGTGGGTATCACCTGTGTTTGCTATGAGGGTATTTGGATTGATTAGGGTCTTTGGCGATACAATAAATGTGAGGAGAAAACAGTATAGAAAGCAAACATACATACCAGAGACTGTGGGAGAAGAGTGGGAGATGGCAGAGGGTAAGAGGTAGAGAATCAAGGATGGGGGGAAAAAAGCAAAACATACAGAAGACAAGAAATGTAAGATCATTTACTGACAATAACATGTTTGTTGATGTGCTTGATTGAGATGATATATAGTGTACTTTGGATGGAAAATAAATAAATAAATAAATAAATAAATAAATAAATAAATAAAAAACCTCCCTTGAAAGTATTAAAAGTAGGTTAGACCAGGCAGAAGATCGAATCTCCAATGTAGAAGACAAAACATCTGACCTAGAAAAAAGTATCAAGAAGATTGAGAAAACAACCATGAAAAATGAGGATAATATACGAGGAATACTGGATACTATCAAGCACCCCAACATCCGGATAATTGGTATTCCAGAAGAGGAAGAAAATAATAAGGGCCTAGATAATTTATTCCACGAGGTCCTGGAAGAAAACTTTCCAAATCTAGAAAGGCATTCAAGTATCCAGACCCAGGAAATACATAGGACCCCGGATAGAATCAACCCAAGAAGATCTTCTCCAAGGCACATTATAGCCAGACTGGCAAAAACAACAGATAAAGACAAGATACTAAAGTTGGCAAGAGGGAAACGCCAGGTTACTTACAAAGGTCACCCCATCAGGCTAACATCGGATCTCTCGGCCGAAACAATGCAGGAAAGGAAAGAATGGGGAAGCATAGTAAAAGTGTTGAATGCAAAACAATTTCAACCAAGAATACTATACCCGGCAAAATTATCTTTCATATGGGAAAAAAAGATAAAACCATTCTTGAATAAACAAAAGTTGAAGGAATTTACCAACTCCAGACCAGCTCTTCAAGAGGTTCTGAAGGGAGTATTATACCAGAAATGCTAAAAAATCAGAGATAGTTATACGAGAACAAAAAGCAATCAAGATAATGGCTCACTTAATGATAGGATCAGGTATGGAAATATCGATAATTACATTGAATGTCAATGGATTAAATTCTCCAGTTAAGAGACATAGACTGGCTGAATGGATAAGAAAACAGAAACCCTCTATCTGTGGCCTACAAGAAACTCACCTTATGGATAAAGACATACATGGACTAACAGTCAAGGGCTGGAAAAAGATACTCCATGCAAATGGAAATCAAAAAAAGGCTGGAGTAGCGATGTTGATCTCAGACAAAATAGATTTCAAGACAAAGACTGTAAGAAGAGACAAAGAAGGGCATTATATAATAGTAAATGGGGTAATCCAGCAAGAAGACATAACCCTTATAAATATCTACACACCCAACTCAGGTGCACCTAAATATGTGAAGGAAAGACTGCTGGAACTAAAAGGAGAGATAGGGAGAAATACTATAATTGTTGGAGATCTCAACACCCCATTATCTCCTATAGACAGATCTTCTAGACAGAAAATAAATAGAGAGATACAGGACGTAAATGATACTATAAATGGAATGGGCTTGACAGATATCTATAGAACTTTCCACCCTACATCCACAACATATACATTTTTCTCACCCCGACATGGAACTTTTTCAAAGATAGATTATATATTAGGACACAAATCAAGCCTTTATAGATTCAAAGGCATAGAAACTGTACCCAGCATCTTCTCTGACCATGATGGAATTAAACTCAAGATTAATTTCAAGACACAACCCCGAAGATACACGAACACATGGAGACTGAACAACCTACTTCTGAATGACTTCTTCACTACTGAAGAAATTAAGGCTGGAATAAAAAAATCTATGGAAACTAATGATAATGAGTACACAAGTGTCCAGAATCTATGGGACACAGCAAAAGCAGTCATAAGAGGGAAATTCATAGCAATTAGTGCACATAAGAAAAGGATAGAAAGATGGCAAGTAGATAACTTATCATCATGCCTCAGAGAATTGGAAAAACAACAACAAACAAACCCCCAAAATGCCAGGCAAAAAGAAATAAGAAGGGTTCGAGCAGAAATAAATGAAATAGAAAATAAACGAACCATACAGAAAATAAATGAAAGCAAAAGCTGGTTCTTTGAAAAGATTAAGAAGATCGACACACCATTGGCTAGACTGATTAAGAAGAAAAAAGAAAGAAACCAGATTAATCAAATATGTGACGAAACAGGCAATATTACCACAGACATAGCAGAAATACAAAATATCATTAGAGGATACTATGAGCAACTTTATGCCAACAAACAAGATAACCTGGAGGAGATGGACAAATTCCTGGATGCATATAATCTACCAAGATTGGATCAGGAAGACATAGAGAACCTGAATAGACCCATAACAAGCCAGGAGATTGAATCAGTAATAAATAACCTCCCAACAAAGAAAAGCCCAGGTCCAGATGGCTTCACTTGTGAATTCTACAAAACTTTTAAGGAAGAGTTAACCCCTATCCTACTAAAATTATTTCTAAAGATTCAAAAGGAAGGAAACCTTCCAAATTCATTTTATGAAGCCTCCATCATCCTCATCCCCAAAACAGATAAAGATATGACAAAAAAGGAAAACTACAGACTGATATCATTGATGAATATAGACACGAAAATTCTCAACAAGATACTCGCAAATTGTACCCAACAACATATAACAAAGATCATTCATCACGATCAGGTAGGCTTTATACCAGGGATGCAAGGTTGGTTTAATATACGCAAGACCATAAATGTAATACACCACATTAACAGAAAGAAAGATAAAAACCATATGATCATCTCAATTGATGCAGAGAAAGCATTTGATAAAATACAACATCCTTTTATGATTAAGACTCTCAGTAAGATTGGTATATAAGGGTCATTTCTGAACACAATAAAAGCAATCTATGAAAAACCTATAGCTAACCTTATACTGAATGGGGAAAAGCTGAAAGCTTTTCCTCTGAAAACAGGTACTAGGCAAGGCTGCCCACTTTCTCCACTGCTCTTTAATATAGTACTGGAAGTCTTAGCTATTGCAATCAGAGAAGAGAATAATATTAAAGGCATTCGAATAGGCAAAGAAAAATTGAAAATATCTTTATTTGCAGATGACATGATGGTATACTTAGAAGACCCAAAGGTATTCATGAAAAAACTGCTTGACGTAATAAGTGAATACCGTAAGGTGGCAGGATACAAAATCAATATCCAAAAATCTATAGCATTTCTATTTATGAACAACAAGTTGAACGAAGCAGAGTTGAAGAAAAGAATCCCTTTCACTTTAGCCACAAGGTGTATAAGATACCTAAGGATAAACCTAACTAAGAAAGTCAAAGAACTTTATAAAGAAAACTACGAAAATCTTAAAAGAGACATTGAAAGTGACATAAAAATGTGGAAGGACATCCCATGCTCCTGGATTGGAAGAATTAACATAATCAAAATGGCAATTTTACCCAAATTAATCTACATGTTTAATGCAATTCCAATCAAAATACCAGAGATATTCTTCAGAGATCTAGAAAAGGCAATCATAGACTTTGTCTGGAACCATAAAAGACCTCGTATTACAAAAGCAATCCTGCGCAAGAAGAATGGAGTAGGAGGCATATCATTCCCTGATCCCAAGATATACTATAAAGCTGTGGTCATCAAAACAGCATGGTATTGGCATAAAAACAGACAAGTGGACCAATGGAAGAGAATAGAGACCCCAGAAATAACCCCCAAAGCTTACAGCCAACTGATCTTTGACAAAGGATATCAGTCAATCCATTGGGAAAAGGAAAACATCTTTAGTAAATGGTGCTGGTAAAACTGGGTATCCACCTGCAGAAAGATGAAACTGAACCCCCATCTTTCACCATTAACAACAGTCAACTCAAAATGGATCAAAGATCTGAACCTAAGACCTCAAACAATAAAACTACTGGTGGAAAATGCTGGGGAAACTCTGGGAGACATTAGAGTAGGCAAAGACTTCTTAAATAAGACTCCCAAAGCATAGGCAATAATCCCTAAAATAGATAAGTGGGACTATATTAGACTAAGAAGTTTCTGCACAGCAAAGGACACAGTAACAAGTGTGAACCGACAACCCTCAGAATGGGGAAATATTTTTGTTAAATATGCTTCAGACAAGGGACTGATAACCAGAATACATAGGGAACTCAAGTGCCTTATGTGAAAAAAAATGATGAACCCAATTAAAAGATGGGAAAATGAGCTGAACAAGTCTCTCTAAGGAAGACATTTGAACAGCCAAAAAGCATATGAGAAAATGCTCAACATCCCTCATCATAAGGGAGATGCAGATAAAAACTACAATGAGATAACACCTAACCCCTGTCAGAATGGCAAAGATTAAGAATATCAAAAGTGATAAGTGTTGGCGGGGATGTGGTGAAAAGGGAACCCTCCTACACTGTTGGTGGGAATGTAAAGTAGTTCAACCACTGTGGAGAACAATATGGAGGTTCCTCAAAGATCTACAAATAGATCTACCATTTGATCCAGCAATCCCACTTCTGGGTATTTACCCAAAAGACAGGAGAACGCTCAGTCAGAAAATTGCTTGCATATCAATGTTTATTGCAGCATTATTCACAATTGTCAAAACATGGAACCAACCTAGATGTCCACAAACTGATGAATGGATTGGAAAAGTGTGGTATATATACTCTATGGAATACTACTCAGCCATAAAAAATAACAAGACCCTGGAATTTGATAGAAAGTGGTCATATACGGAGGATATATTGCTGAGTGAAGTAAGCCAGGCTATGAAAGAAAGATATTGTATGTATCCACTCAATATATACCGACTATCAGCACTCTATAATAGAGAGAAAAAAATTGGAGGACATAAAAGCAGTGAAGGTACTTAACGAGAATAGGACAGTGTGGAATGGGGGAAGTGAAGAGAAGAGAATAGAGAAAGATAACAAGTGAACAATAGAGAGGCAGGACATTAATGAGAAATAGATATGGCTTATTAACTGTTGATGTTGACATGTATAGTATTCTCAACTGGATTTGTCTGAGAAGTATTTCATTATGGGCAAAGTATTTGTACAAGCAAAATGAGAAATAGCAATGGACTGTTTTAAAAAATAATTAGAATAATAATAATAATGATTGAGGAAAACATAGAAAAGATATTGAATGTTGAAGTGGGGAGATTAATGTCTCTGTACTGAGTGACATGCATGGCATTCCCTTTTGAAAAAGTAATGTAATACACTGTAAAGTTATATGTAATTCAATGTAATATAAAGAAGAATATGATGATAATAAAAAATAAAAAAAATAAAAATTAAAAAAGAAAAAAAAAGACAGCTAAAATTTCTTTCTGTTGTTTGTAGTTGCAAGTTCTTAGTCCTAGTTTTCGGCCTTGATTTGTCTCCTGAGGCCGGCGGCCACGTGCAGGCCTGGCGGTCATGCACAGGCGCAGGCCCAGCAGCCACGCGCAGGCCCTGGGGCCATGCGCAGGCCTAGCGGTCACGCACTGGCCCGGCAGCCACGCCCAGGCCCAGTGGTCATGCGCAGGCCTGGCGGCCACGGACAGGCCCAGCGGCCACGGGCAGGCCTGGGGGCCACACACAGGCCCGGTGGTCACACGCTAGGCCGATGACCACACGCAGGCCCAGCGGCCAGGTGCAGGCGCTGGCCCGGCGGTCACTCACAGGCCCAGCAGCCATGCGCAGGCCCAGGGACCACGCACAGGTCCTGTGGCCATGCTTAGGCCTGGCGGCCACGTGCAGGCCCAGGGGCCACACACAGACCCAGCGGCCACACGCCAGCCCCGAGTGCACGAATGTGCACGGGATCCAGCACCACCCCCCGCTCACCCGCCCGCCCTGAGAAAGGAAGATCAGCGAGTTCGGCCAGTCCATGCCACCGGTCCACGTCTGTGCCGAGCATGGGACATACCCAGCACCGGAGATGCAGCACTGCGGCACGCAGGCCCAGCGGGTCACCACGCAGACCCGGCGAGGCGGGGCCCGCCACTGTGCAGGCCCGGCGAGGCAGGGCCCGCCGCCGCATGCGCTGAGAGATCTTTTGAAAGCCTCGCCTCTCCTGCCTCGCTTTCTTGTTTGCTGGAAGCTGATTCATCTGTAGAAAATCTTTATTTCTCTTATATCTTTAAATGACTATTTCACATGAGCCTTAAAAGATCTTAAGTCCTCGCCTATCCAGCAATGCTAGTTTGCTGGAGGCTGAATTATCAGCAGAAACCTTTCATTTCTCTTATGTCCTGAAAGGACTATTTTGCAAGGCTCATTAGAGATCCTATCCTGAGGACCTCAGCTCTCCTGGCATGCCAGCTTGTTTGCTAGAGGCTGAATTATCAGTAGAAAATCTTCATTTCTCTTGTACCCTGAAATGACTATTACACAGGAACCATTAGGTACCCTCTCCTGAAGCCCTGGCCTCTGTCGCCATGCTAGTTTGTTTGCGGGAGACTGAGTTATCAGTAGATATTCTTCATTTCTCTTCTACCCTGTAATGACTATTTAGCAGGAACCATGAGTGATCTTCTCCTGAAGGCCTCGCCTCTCTTGCTATGCTAGCTTCTTTGCTCAAGTCTGAATTATCAGAAAAAAATATTCATTTCTCTTGGACACTGAAAAGACTATTTAGCCAGAACCATGAGGGATCTTATTCTGAAGGCCTAGCCTCTTCTACCATGCCAGCTTGTTTGCTGTATTCTGAATTATCAGTAGATAATTTTATTTTATCTTGTTCCCTGCAATGTCTATTTCAAATGAGCCATGAGAAATCTTCTCCTAAAATCCTTGCCACTCCTGCCATACCACCTTCTTTTTTCAAGGCTTAATTATTAGTAGAAAACTCATTTCTCTTATACCCAGAAATGACTATTTTGCTGGAGCTGTGAGTGATCTGCTCTGGATGGCCTCGCCTCTTCTACCTCGCTTTATTGTTTGCTGGAAGCTGATTTATCTGTAGGAAATATTCATTTCTCTTGTATCTTTAAATGACTATTTCCAGGAGCCATAAAGTATCTTCTTAAGTCCTTGCCTCTCCTGCCACTCAAGTTCATTTGCTGGAGGCTGAATTATCAGTAGAAAATATTAATTTCTCTCCTGCCTTGAAGTGACTCTTTTACAGAAACCAAGCAGGATCTTCTAATTTTGGCCTCCCCTCCACTGCCATGCTACCTTGTTTGCAGGAGATTGAACTATCAGTAGATGATCTTCATTTCAGTTGTACCCTGAAATCACTATATCGCAGGAGCCATGAGACATCTTCTCCTGAAGGCCTTACCTCTTTTGCCTCTCCAGATTGTTTGCTGGAGGCCTAATATTCTGTACAAAATCCTCATTTCTCTTATACCCTGAAATGATTCTTTCGCAGAAGCCCGGAGTGATGTTCTCCTGAAGCCCTCGGCTTTTCTGCCACTCCAGGTTGTTTGCTGAAGGCTGAATTATCAGTAGACAATTTTCATTTCTCTTGTCCTCTGAAATGATATTTCTCAGGAGCAATGAGAGATCTTATTCTGACAACCTTACGTCTCCTACCATGCCAACTTGTTTGCTTGACTTTGAATTACCAGATGAATGTCTTCTTTTCTCTTGTACCCTTAATTGACTGTTTTAAGGAGCCATCAGTGATCTTCTAGGGATCTTCTCCAGTTGTTCTTGCATCTCCTGCCACGCTAGATTGTTAGCTAGAGGCTGTATTATCAGTAGAAAATCTTCATTTCCTTGTACCCTGAAATGACTGGCAGGAGCCAGGAGCGATCTTCTACTGAAGGCCTTGTACCTTATGCCATGGTACCTTTTTTGCTAGAGGCTGAATTATCAGTAGAAAATCTTCATTTATCCTGTACCATGAAATGACTATTTCACAGGAGCCATGAATGATCTTCTGAAAGCCTCACATCTCCTGCCTTACTACCTTGTTTGTTAGAGTCTTAATTACCAGTAGAGAAACTTCATTTTTCTTGTACCATGAAATCACTATTTGTCAGGAGCTAGGACCGTTCTTCTTCTAAAGGTCTTGCATCTTCTGCCATTGTAGCTTTTTTGCAGGAGACTGAATTTTTAGTAGAAAATCTTTATTTATCTTGAACCCTCAAATGACTATTTCACAGGAGCCATGAGGGATCTTCTTCTGAATGCCTCGCCTCTCCTGCCACACCAGCTTGTTTAATGAAGGCTGATTTATGAGTAGAAAATCTTTATTTCTCTACTTCTCTGAAATGACTGTTTTGCAGGAGCCATGAGGGAACTTCTCCTATAGGTCTGGAGTCACCTGCCAAGCCAGCATGTGTATTGGAGGCTGAATTATCAGTAGTCTATCTTTATTTCTCTTGTACCCTGAAATGACTATTTCACAGGAGCCATGAGGGACCTTCTCCTGAAAGCCTCGCCTCTCCTCACATGCAAGCTTGTTTGATAGGGGCTGAATTATCAGTAGAAAACCTGCATTTCTCTTGTACCCTGAAATGAATATTTTGAAGAAGCCTAGAGGAATCTTCTCCTGAAGGCCTCACATCTTCTGCCACAACATATTGTTTGCTCTAGGCTAAATTATCAGTAGTAAATCTTCATTTATCTTGTACCCTGAAATGACTATTTCTCTGGAGCCATGAGAGATCTTCTTCTGAAGGCCTAGCTTCTTCTACCATGCTAACTTGATTGCTGGACACTGAATTATCAGTCAAAAGTTTTCATTTCTTTTGTACTCTAAAATGACTATTCCACAGGAGCCATCAGGGATCTTCACTAGAAGGCCTCGCCTCTCCTGTCACGCTAGATTGTTTTCTGGAGGCTGAATTATCAGTAGAAAACCTTCATTTCTTTGTATTTTTTAAAAAATTATTTCACATGAGCCATGAGCAATTTTCTTCTGAAGTCCTCGACTGTCTTGTCACTACTGCATGTGTGCTGGAGGCTCAATTATCAGTAGAAAATCTTGATTGTTCTTGTACACCTATATTACTATTTCACAGTATCCGTTAGAGATATTCTCTTGAAAGCTTCACCTACCATGCCACCCTAGCTTGTTTTCTGGAGGCTGAATTGTTAGTAGTCTATCTTCATTTCTCTTGTACCCCAAAATGACTATTTCACAGGAGTCATGAGCAATCTTTTCCTAAAAGGTGTTGCCTCTCTTGCTATGGTAGCTTTTTTTTGCTGGAGGCTGATTGATCAGTAGAAAGTCTTCATTACTTCTGTTCTTGTACCCTCAAATGACTATTTCAAAGGAGGCATGAGGAATCTTCTCCTGAATGCTTCACCTCTCCTGCCATGCCAGTTTGTTTAATGGAGCCTGATTTATTAGTAGAAAATATTCATTTCTCTAGTTCCCTGAAATGACTATTTTGCAAGAGCCGTGAGGGAACTTCTTTAGCCTCACGTCTCCTGCCAAACCAGCATGTGTGTTGGAGACTAAATTATCAGTCATCTATCTTTATTTCTCTTGTACCCTGAAGTGACTATTTCACAGTAGCCATGAGGTATCTACTCCTGAAGGCCACACCTCACCTGCCACGCTTGCTTCTTTGTTGGACGCTGAATTATCAGTTGAAAATCTTGTACCTTGAAATGACTATTTCACAAGAGCCATGAGTGACCTACTCCCAGAGGTCTCACTTCTCCTGTGAAGACTGTGTGTGTGCTGGAGGCTGAATTATCAGTAGAAAATCTTCATTTCTCTTATACTCTGAAATGACTCTTTTTCAGGATCTATGAGAAATCTTCTCCTAAAGGCCTCGCCTATCCTACCATGCTACCTTGTTTGCTGGAGGCTGAATTATCAGTAGTGAACCTTCATTTCCCTTGTAGTTTGAAATGAATATTTCGCAAGTGCCGTGAGAAATCTCTTCCTTGCCTTTACTGCCAAGCCGGCGTGTGTGCTGGAGGCTGAATTGTCAGTAGAAAATCTTCATTTTTATTGTACCCTGATATTACTATTTCACAGGATCCATGATAAATCTTATCCAAAAGCCCACACCTCTCATACCATGCTAGTATGTTTGCTGGTGGCTGAATTATCAGTAGTCTATATTCATTTCTCTTGTTCCCTGAAATGAAATTTGCACAGAAGCCACTATGGATCTTCTCCTGAAAACCTTGCCTCTTCTGCCATGCTACCTTGTTTGCTGGAGGCTGAATTATCAGAAGAAAATCTTCATTTCTCATGTACACTGATAATACTATTTTGGGGCATCCATGAGAAATCTTCTTCTAAAGGCCTCAGCCATCATGCCACGCTGGCTTTTTTGCAGAAAGCTGAATTATCAATAGTTTATATTCTTTTCTCTTCTTCACTGAAATGACTATATTGCAGGAGACTTTATGGATCTTCTCCTGAATGCCTCTTCTCTTGTGCCATGCTAGGTTTTCTGCTGGAGGCTGAATTTTTAGTAGAAAATCTTCATTTCTCTTGAACCCAGAAATGACTGTTTTGCAGGAGCCCTGAGGGATCTATGCCTGAAGGCCTTCCCTATCCTGCCATGCGTGCTTATTGGCTGGAGACCAAATTATCAGTAGAAAATCTTCATTTCCCTTGTACCCTGAAATGACTATTTCTCCGAAGTCGTGAGGGATCTTCTCCTGAAATCCTTGTCTCTCCTGCCAAGCTAGATTGTTTGTAGTAGGTTGAATTATCAGTAGAAAATCTTCATTTCCCTTGTATACTGAAATGTCTATTTCACAGGAGCCTGAATATATCTATTCCTGAAATACTCGCAACTTATACCGTGCAAGATTTTTGTGGAGGCTGAGTTATCCGTAGAAAATCTTCATTTCTCTGGTACACTGAAATGACTATTTTGCAGGAGCCATAAGGGATCTTCTTCTCAAGGCATCATCTCTCCTGCCACACCAGCTTGTTTCCTGGAGGATGAATTATCAGTAGAAAATATTCATTTCCCTTGTACCTTGAAATGACTATTTCACAGGGTCCTTTAGATATGTTCTAATGAAGGCCTCTCCTCTCTTTTCATGCAAGCTTTCTTGCTGGAGGCTGAACTATCAAGTAGAAAATCTTGATTTCTCTTGTGTCCTGAAAAGACTATTTCATAGAAACCATGAGGGATCTACTCCTGAAGGCCTTGCCTCTCCATCCACACTAGATTGTTTGCTGGAGGTTGAATTATCAGTAGAAAATCTTCCTTTCTCTTGTAACCTGAAATGACTATTTCACAGGAGCCTGAACTGATTCTTTCCTGAAAAACTCACAACTTCTACCATGCTAACTTTTTTGCTGGAGGTTGAATTATCTGTAGAAAATCTTTATTTTACTTATACACTGAAATGACTATTTCGGAAGAGCAATGAGGTATCTTCTTCTAAATCCCTGCCTTTCCTTCCATGCCACCTTGTTGGCTGGAGATTGAATAATCACTAGAAAATCTTCATTTCTTTTGTACTCTAAAATGGCAATTTTGCAGGAGCCATGAGGGATTGTCTCATAAAAACCTCGCCTCTCCTGCCACACAACCTTGTGTGCTGGAGGCTAAATCATTAGTAGAAAATATTTTTTCCCTTGTACCCTGAAAAGACTATTTTGTAGGAGCCATTTCAGATTTTGTCCTGTTTCACTCGGCTCACTTCCCACACCAGCTTGTTTCCTGGAGGCAGAACTATCAGTAGAAAATATTCATTTTTTCTTGTATTCTGAAATGACTATTTCACAGAAGCAATGATGGATCTTCTCCTGAATGCCTCACATCTCCTACTATGACAACTTGTTTGCTGGATGCTGAATTATCAGTAGAAAGTCTTCATTTCTCTTGTACCCTAAAATGACTATTTCACAGGAGTCTTGAGAGATCTTCTCCAGAAGGAGTCCCATCTCCTGACATGCCAGCTTGTTTACTGTACACTGAATTATCAGTAGAATATTTTCTTTTCTTTTGTATCCTGAAATGACTATTTCACAGGAATTATGAGGTATTTTTACCTGAAATTCTCAACTCTATTGCCACGCCCGTTGTTTGCTGGAGCCTGAATTATCAGTAGAAAATCTTCATTTCTCTTGTACCCTAAAATGACTATTTTGCAGGAGCCATGAGGAAACTTCTCCTGAAGTCCTTGCCTCTCCTTCTACGCCATATTTTTCACTGGATCCAAATTATCAGTAGAAAAACTTCATTTCTCTTGTACCCTGAAATGGCTATTTCACATGAGCCATGAGAAATCTTCTTCTGAAGTCTTCTCCTCTGCTGTCACTGGAGCATATATGCTGGAGGCTAAAATATCAGTAGAAATCTTCTTTTTTCTTGTACACTGATATTCCTATTTCACAATATCCATTAGGAATCTTCTACTGAAGGTTTCCCCTCTCATGCCACACTAGCTTGGTTACTGGAGGCTGTATTATCAGAATGCTGTCTTCATTTCTCTTGTAGCCTGAAATGACTATTTTGCAGGAGCTATGAGGGATTTTCTCCTGAAGCCCTCGACTCTGGCGACCCAACAGCTTGTTTGCTGGAGGAAGAAATTCTGTAGAAAATCTTCATTTCTCTTGTACCTTGAAATGACTACTTTGCCAGAGCCATGAGGGATCTTCTCCTGAAGGCCTCACCTCTCCTACTGTAATAGCTTGTTTGCTGGAGGCTAAATTACCAGTAGAAAATTTTCATTTCTCTGGTACCCTGAAATGACTTTTTCACATGAGCTATGAGGGATTTTCTCCAGAAGACCTCATCTCGCTCTCCTGTCACACTTGCTTGTTTGCTGGAGGCTTAATTATCAGTAGAGAATTTTCTTTTCTTTAGTACCCAGAAATGACTATTTCTCAGAAGCCATCAGGGATCTTCTCCTGAATACTTCGCCTATGCGACCACATCAGCTTGTTTCCTGGAGGCTGAAGTATCAAGAGAAAATATTTATTTCTCTTGTACCCTGAAATCACTATTAGACAGAAGCCAGGAGAGATCTTCTGAAGGCCTTGCATCTTCTGCAATATTAGGGTTTTTTTTTTTTTTTTTTTGCTGGAGTCTGAATTATCAGTAGAAAATCTTCATTTCTCTTGTACTCTGAAATGACAATTTTGCAGGAGCCATGAGAGATCTTTTCTGATTGCCTTGCATCTCCTGCCATGTTGCCTTGTTTGCAGGAGTCTGAATAACCAGTAGAAAATCTTCATTTCTCTTCTACCCTGAAATACTCTTTCACAGGTGTCAGGTGGGATCTTCACCTAAAGGCCTCACCTTTCCTGCCATGCCATCTAGTTTGCTGGATGCTGAATTATCAGTAGAAAATCTCCATTTCTCTTGTACCTTGAAATAACTTTTTCGCAGGATCCATGAGGCATCTTCTCCTAATGCCTGGCCTCTTGTGCCACACTAGCTTTTTTGCTGGAGGCTGATTCTCAGTAAAAAAAATCTTCATTTCTCTTATACCCTGAAATTACAATTTCACAATGCACATTTGGCATTGTTTTCTGAAGGCCTGACCTCTTGAGCCATGGTAGCCTGTTTGCTAGAGGCTGAAATATCCATAGCATATCTTCATTTTTCTTGTACCGTGTAATGACTGTTTCGCAGGAGCCATGAGGGATCTTCTCCTGATGACCTCACATCTTCTACCACGCCAGCTTGTTTGCAGAAGGATAAATTATCAGTAGGAAATCTTCATTCCTATTGAACCTTGAAATGACTAATTCTCAGGATCCATGAATGATCATCCTCTAAAAGTCTTGCCTCTTGTGCCAAACCAGCTGTGTGCAGGAGGCTGAATCATCAGTAGAAAATCTTCACTTCTCTTACTCTGAAATGACTATTTTGCAGAAGCCATGAGAAATATTCTCCTGAATGCCTCGACTATCCTGCTATGCTATTTTGTTGGCTGGAGGCCTTATTATCTGTAGATAATATACATTTTTCTGGTACCCTGAAATGACTATTTCATAGGAGCCATGAGGGATCTTTTTCTGAAGGCATCGCATCTCCTACAAGCCAACTTGTTTGCTGGAGAATGAATTGTCAGTAGGAAATCTTCATTTCTCTTGTATCCTGCTATGACTATTTCTCAGGAGGTTGAGGATTTTTTTCCCTCAAGGTCTCACCTCACATGCCACACTAGCTTTATTGTGGGGGATAAATTATTGATAGAAAATCCTCATATCTCTTGTACCCTGAAATGATTATTTAACAGGATCCATGAGGGATTTTTTTTCCTGAAAGCTTTGGCTCTCCTGCCAAGCAAAACTTTTTGCTAAAAATTGTAAAATCAGTAGAAAACCTTTATTTCTCTTGTGCCCTGAATAGACTATTTTGAAGGAGGTATAAGGGATCTTCTCCTAAAGGCCTCAGATCTTCTGTCATGCTAGCTTGTTTGCTAGAGTCTGAATTATCAGTAGAAAACTTTCATTTATTTTGTACACTGAAATGACTGTTTTGCAAGAGCCATGAGAGATCGTCTCCTGAAAGCCTCATGTCTCCTGCCATGCCAACTTGTTTGCTGGATGCTGAATTATTAGTAGAAAGTCTTCATTTTTTTTGTTCCCTGAAATGACTATTTCACAGGAGCCATCAGGGATCTTCTCCAGAAGGCCTCACCCTAACTGCCATGCTAGATTTTTTTCTGGAGGCTGAATTATTAGTAAAAAATCTTCATTTCTCTTCTACCCTGATATTACAATTTCAGAGGATCCATGAGAGATCTTCTGTAAAAGGCTTTTCCTCTCATGCCACGCTATCTTGTTTGCTTGAGCCAGAATTATCAATAGTCTATCTGCATTTCTCTTTTACCCTGAAATAAGTTTTTTACAGGAGCCATGAAAGTCTTCTCCTGATGACTTCACCTCTCCTGCCATGTTTGCTTGTATGCTGGAGGCTGAATTACAAGTAGAAAATCTTCATTTCTCTTCTTCCCTGAAACGACTAATTTGCATGAGTCATGAGGAATCGTCTCTTGAAGGCCTCGCTTCTCTTGCTATGCCAGCATGTGTGCTCAAAAATCAATTATCAGTAGAAAACCTACATTTCTCTTGTATCCTGAAATGACTATTTCACATGAGCCATGAGGGAGCTTCTCCTGATGGCCTCACCTCTTCTCCCATGCCAGCATGTTTGCTCCAGACTGAATTATCAGTAGAAAATCTTCATTTCTCTTGTTCCCAGATAATACTATTTCACATGACCCATGAGGGATCTTCTTCTAAAGGCCTCACCTTTCATGCCATGCTAGCTTGTTTGCTGGAGTCTGAATTATCAGTAGTCTATCTTCATTTCTCTTGTACCTTGAAGGACTATGTTGAAGAATCCATGAGAGATCTTCTCCTGGAAGTCTCGCCTCTCCTGCCTCACCAGGTTTTTTGCTGGTGGTTGAATTACCTTGTACCCTGAAATGACAATTTTGCAAGAGCCATGAGGGATCTTCTAAAGGCCTCACTTCCCATGCCATGCTAGCTTGTTTCCTGGAGGAAGATTTATCAATAATCTACATGAATTTCTCTTTTACAGTGAAATGATTATTTCACAGGATCCATGAAGGATTTTCTTCTGAAGGCCTCACCTCACTTGCCACTCTAGATTGTTTGCTGGAGGCTGAATTATCAGTAGAAAATCTTCATTTCTCTGATACTCCAAAGTGACTATTTCATAGGAACCATGTGGGATCTTCTCCAGAAAGCCTCAACTCTCCTGCCACCCTAGGTTGTTTTCTGAAGGCTGAGTTATCAGTAGAAAACATTCATTCATCTTGTAATCTGAAATGACTAATTAATAGAAGCCATGAAGAATCTTCTCATGAAGGCCTCACCTCTCCTGCCAAGCCTGCTTGTGTGCTGGAGGCTGAATAATGAGTAGAAAATTTTTCTTGTAACCCTATATAACTATTTCACAGGACGCATGAGAAATCTTCTTCTAAAGGCCTCTGCTCTCGTACCTCACTAGCTAGTTTCCTGGAGACTGAATTTTCAGTATTAAATCTTCATTTCTCTCATACCCTGAAATGAGTATTTGGCAGAAGCCATGAGGTTCCTGAAGGCCACATCTCACCTGCGACGCTTGATTGTTTACTGGACATTGAAATATCAGTAGAATATATTTCTTTCTCTTGTAACCAGAAAAGGCTATTTTGCAGGAGCCATGAGGGATTTTCTCATGAAGCCTTTGGCTCTCGTGCCACAACAGCTTGTTTGCTGCAGAAAAAAATAACAGTAGAAAATCTTCATTTACCTTATAACCTGAAATGACTATTGGGCAGGACCCATGAGGGTTCTTCTCCTGAAGTCCTCTCCTCTCCTGCCAAGTTAGAATATGTGCTGGAGATTGAATTATCAGTAGTAAATCTTCATTTTTACTGAACCCCGATACTACTATTTTGCAGGGTCCATGAGAAATTTTCTAAAAGCCTCACCTCCTGTGCCATTCTATCTGGTTTGCTTCAGGCTGAATTATCAGTAGTCTATATTTATTTCTCTTGTACCATGTAATGACTATTTGGCAGGAGCCATGAGAAATCTTCTCCTGAAAGCCTTGCCTCTCCTGCCACTGTGGCTTGTTTGCTGGAAACTGAATTATCAGTAGTCTATTTTTATTTCTCTTTTACCATGAAATATCTATTTGAAAACAACCAGGAGGAATCTTCTCCTGAAGAACTCGCCTCTTTTGCTTTGGCAACTTGTTTGCTCAAGGATGAATTATCAGTCGAAAATTTTAATTTTTTTTTTACCCTGTAATGACCATGTTGCAGGAGTCATGAGGAATCTCCTCTGAAGGCCTCGCCACTCCTGCCACTCTAGCTTCATTTCTGGAGACCATATAATCCGTAGAAAATCTTTACTCTTTTGTACCCTGAAATGATTATTTGGCAGGAGCCATGATGGATCATCTCTGGAGGGGTCCAACCTGGCAGGGCTCCAGGACCCATCTGAGCCCCTTGAACTTTGAGCACCACTTCCGGTTGGTTCAGTACATTGGTAAGGCCGCTATTGTATACCCCCCAACTTTGGAACAATGCTTGGGTCAATTAGCATGTCGGCAAGGCCATTTGCTATTCGCTCCGGGAACTATAGTAGCCTTGCTGGGAAGTGACCCCCCTCTGACTCCCCGATTTACTACTATAAAAGAATTACATAGCTCTCTCATACATCTTGAGTATGTGGTAAGATTCCCAAAAGTCCCCCAACCACTCCCCTTTACCCTGACCACCTACTGTTAATTACAATACTTCATCCTGCAATCATAATGGAGGGTGTGCTGAAGTTCTATCTAGGCAGAAATCATCTTGACCTTTGGAAGGCCCTTCAAGACACATTTAATATAAATAATCTTTTTACATACAATAGGACTAGGCCAAAACTGGCCCAGGACACTCTTGTCACATGGTAACTAACATTCTAACAAAATACACAACAGTGGTGAGGTGGGCTACACAAGTGAATCCACAACACCATAAACCCATTTTAAAGTTTTTCATTAACTTGTTAGTCACTTTACTGCCAGTTGAAAAAACTGTCTTCACCCTCACCAAGTGAATAATAACTTCACCCCTTCAGGATAGGTAAATATATTAGGAATCCTTAAGTTTTAGATCCCTATAGAATTATATAAGTATCATTCTTTATGAAAATCCATAAGAACTGATATCTATGCTTGAGATTTTCTTTTAGTAATCATAAGGCAGCTGCTGCCGAACATCGGCTGATAATTAACTCTACTTGCTGGAATTGTTTCCTGAAACTGCACTGCTTGAAGTTACCAGGAACCTGCTTTCATCAATAAAACAATTGTTGAACTGTATTGATGATTAATAGACCTTCCCTTAATCAAACCCTGAATGGTCTCTATTGTTAAAACTTTATGAATTGATAATTAGAACACATAGCCCCTCTCCCATTCACTTGCATATATCACATTTTCAATAAAAAGGCGCGATGATTCCTAGCAGTTGTCACTACTCAGAGAGAGATCTCAGAGGAGTGTCCGATTCAGGACGTGCATGAAAAGGCATGAGGCCTTTCTTTTCCTTTCCTTTGCTGCCTCCAACAAGTCAACACACCCCCCACCGAGGCTGGACCCCGGCACGTCTCCTCAGCACATGCAGTGGAATTACAAGTGGTCATAACTGTATTTCAACTCTTTCCTCAAACATCTTTCAATTTATATACTGAAAGTCATTATATTATTTGAGCTGCCCAGTCGCTGGAGACTGTTGCCTATCTTGATCCCACATTATTAACTATACATCATCTTCTTTACAACCTACAACAACATACTTGAGAAAGAACTCTTCCTTGTTTCCTTGAACATCTTCGAGCACACACCAATTTACAAGCATCACTTTGCAGGGAAAATTCCCTCGCCAACAAGGGGACCCCTGAATGCCACGTCTCTTCTGCAATACTAAATTGTTTTCTGGAGGCTGAATTATCAGTAGAAAATCTTTATTTCTCTTGTACCCCAAAATGACTATTTTCCAGGAGCCATTATAAATCTTCTCCTTTAGGCCTCACCTCTTCTGCCACACCAGCTTGTTTGCTGGTGGCAGAATTATCAGTAGAAAAGCTTAATTTTTCATGTACCCTGAAATGACTATTCTGCAGGAGCCATGAGGAATCTTCTCCTGAAGACCTCACCTCTCCTGCTATGCCAGTTTGTTTGCTTGAAACTGAATTTTCATTAGAAAATCATAATTTGTTTTGTACACTGAAATGAAAATTTCACATGATCCCTGAGGGATCTTCTACTGAATGCCTTGCCTCTACTGTCATGCCAGCTTTTTTTTTCAGGAGGCTGAATTATTAGTATAAAATCTTCCTTTCACTCGGACCCTGAAATGATGGTTTTGCAGCAGCCATAAAGTATATTCTCCTAAAGGCCTCGCCTCTCTTGCAACACCAATTTGATTACTGGAGGCAGAATTAACAGTAGAACATCTTCTCTTGTCTTGTACCTTGAAATTACTATTTTGCAGGAGCCATGAGGCATCTTCTCCTGAAGGCCTCATCTCCTCTGCCATGCCAGCTTTATTCTGGAGGCAGAATTACCAGAAGAATGCCTTAGTTTCCCTCGTATGCTAAAATGACAATTTTGCAGAAACCATGAGGAATCTTCTCAGTACAAGTGGTGAAATTACATGCGGTCATAACTGTATTTCAACTATTTCTTGAAACACCTTTCAATTTACATACTGACAGTCATTATATGTTTTTGAGCTGCCCAGTCTCTTGAGAGTATTGATTTTCTTGATTTCACATTATCCATTATACAACATCTTCTTTACAACCTACAACAATGTGTTTGACAAAGAACTCTTCCTTGTTTCATTGGACATCTTTTATCAGACACCAATTTACCAGGTCCACTTTCCAGGGCAATGTCCTTGCCGACAGGGACACTCCAATAGACCTCTCCTGCAACGCTTGCTTATTTGCCTTAGGCTGAATTATCAGTACAAAATATTAATTTCTCTGGTTCCCTAAAATGACTATTTTGCAGGAGCCCTGAGGTTTCTTTTCCTGAAGGCCTGTCACACTAGATTGTTTAGTGGAGGCTGAATTATTAGAAGAAAATCTTCATGTCTCTTGTACCCTGATATGACTATTTTTCAGGAGTCATGAGGATCTTCTCCTGAAGGCCTCACTACTCCAATAGACCAGCTTTATTGCTGGAGGCTGAATTATCAGTAGAAAATCTTCATTTCTCTTGTACCATGAAATGACTATACTACAGGAGCCATGAGGGATCTTCTCCCAAAGGAATTTCCTCTCCAGCAGTGCCAGCTTTTTTGCTGGAGGCTGAATTCTCAATAGAAAACCTTCATTTATCTTGGACCGATAAATGACTAATTCACAGGAGCTATGAGCGATCTTCTCCTGAATGCTTGGCCTCTCCTGCCACAGTAGCTTGTTTGCTGTAGGCTGAATTATCAGTAGAAAGTCATCATTTCCCTTGTACCCTGAAATGACTATTTAACAGGAGCCAATATGGATCTTCTTCTGAAGGCCTCGCCCTTCTTGCCACTCTAGTTTGTTTGTTGGTGGCTGAAGTATCAGCAGAAAATTTTCATTGCTCTTGTTCCCTGAAATGACTATTTCTCAGAAGCCAAAAGGGATCTTCTCCTCAGCATAAGTTGTGGAATTACAAGTGATAATAACTGTACTTCAAAACTTTCTTCAAACATCTTTCAATTTATATACTGACAGTTATTGTATTTTTTGAGCTGCCCAGTCCCTTGAAACTGTTGCCTATCTTGATCTCACTTTATCCAGTATACCACATGTTCTTTCCAACCTACAACAATGTATTCAACAAAGAAATCTTCCATGTTTCATTGAACATCTTTGAGCATACAGCATGTTACCAGGTCTACTTTCTACTTTCCAGGGGCAATGTGCTTGCTGACAAGAGCATTCATGAAGGCCTCGCCTCTTCTGTCAAGCTAGATTGTTTGCTGGAGGCTGAATTATCAGTACAAAATCTGCATTTTTTCCTGTAACCTGAAATGACTATTACTCAGGAGCCATGAAGTATCTCCTCCTGAAGACCTCATGGTTCTTGCCACACTAGCTTGTATGCTGGAGGCTGAATTATCAGAAGAAAATCTTCATAGCTCTTGTACCCTAAAGTGACTGTTTCACAGGAGCCTTTAGAGGTCATCTTCTGAAGGCCTCATCTCACCATCCATCTCAGGTGGTTTGCTGAAGCTGAGTTAACAGTAGAAAATCTTCAATTCTCTTTTAACATTAAATGACTATTTGCTGGATCCATGAGGGATTTGCTCTGGATGGCATCACCTCTCCTGCCATGCTACCTTATTTGCTGAAGGCTAAAATATCAGTAGAAAATATTAATTTTCTTTGTGCCATTTTGCAGGAGCCATCAAGACTATTCTGAAGGCCTCCCTTCTCCTGCCACAAAGGTTTGTTTGTTGGGGGATGAATTATCAGTTGAAAATCTACGTTTCTCTTGTACTATGAAATTATTATTTTGCAGGAGACATGAGGGATCTTCTCCTCCCATGCCAGCTTCCTGCCATGGCAGCTCCTGCCATGCCAGCTTCTGCCATGCCAGCCTCTTTGCTGGAGGCTGAATTATCAGTAGAAAATCTTCATTTCTCTTGTACCTTTAAATTACTAATTTGAGGAATCTTGTCCTGAAGGCCTCACTTTTCATGCCATTCCAGCTTGTTTGCTTGAAGCTAAATTATCAGTAGAAAATCTTTGTTTCTCTTGTAGCTTTTAATGACGATTTCACAGAAGCCATGAGGGACCTTTTCATAAAGGCTTCATCTCTCCAGCCAAACTAGCTTGTTTGATAGAAACTGAATAATCAGTAGAAAATCATAATTTGTTTTGTACACTGAAATGACTATTTAGCAGGACCCATCAGGGATCTTCTCCTGAAGCCTCGCCTCTCCTTCTATGCCAACTTGTTTGCTGGAGTCTGAATTATCAGTGGAAAATCTTAATTTCCCTTGTACCCTGAAATGATTGTTTTGTAGCATTCATGAGATATCTTTTCTTAAAGGCTTCATCTCTTCAGCCACTGCAGCTGCTTTGCTTTTGTGGAATTCTCAGTAGAAAATCTTTAAGTCTCTTGTAACATGAAATTACTATTTTGCAGTATCAATGAGGGATCTTCTCCTGATGGCATCACCTCTCCTACCACTCTAGCTTGTTTGCTTGGGGCTGATTTATCATTAGAAAATCATTTCTCTTGCATCCTCAAATGACTATTTTGCAGGAGTCATAAGTGATCTTCTCATAAAGGCCTCACAGTTCCAGCCAAGCCAGCTTGTTTGCTGGAGGCTGACGTATTAGTTGAAAATCATCATTTCTCTTATACTTGGGAATGAATATTTCACAGGAGCCATGAGGTATCTTATTCTGAAGGCCTCGTCTCTCCTGTGATGCAGGTTTGTTTGCTGGAGGCTGAATTGTCCGTAGAAAATCTTCATTTCTCTTCTACCCTGAAATGACTATTTCACAGGAGGCACGTTGGATCTTGTCCTTAAGGCCTTGTGTCTTTTGCGATGACAGATTGTTTTCTGGAGTCTGAATTATAAGCAGAAAATATTAATTTCTATTTAACCCTGAAATGACTATTTTGCAGGAACCATGTGTGATCTTCTCATGAAGGCCTTGCCTCCCCTGCCATGCTATCTTGTTTGCTAGAGGCATAATTTTCTGTAGAATATCTTCATTTCTCTTATACTCTGAAAGGACTATTTTGTAGGAGCCATGAGAAATATCCTGACAGCCTCACCTCTTTCGCCTTGCTAGCTTATTTGCTGCATGATAAATTATCCTTAGAAAATCTTCATTAATTTTATGACATGAAATGACTATATTGAAGTAGCCCTGAGGAATCTTCTACTGAAGGTCTCGCCTCTCCTGTCAAGCCTGTGTGTATGCTGGATGTTGAATTATCAGTATAAAATCTTCATTTTTCTTGTACTCTGAAATGACTATTTTATAGGAGCCATGAGGGATATTCTGCTGAAGGACGTGCCACTCCTGCCATGAAAGATTGTTTCCTGGAACCTGAATTATCAGTAGAAAATAAATTCTCTTCTACCCTGAAATGACTACTTTACAGGATCCATGTAGGATGTTCTTGGGAAGACCTCATCTCTTCTGCCATGACAGTTTGTTTGCTGGAGTCTAAATTATCAGTAGAAAATCATTTCTATTGTACCCTGAAATGACTATTTCACAAGAGCCATGAGGAATCTACTGAAGGCCTCTCCTCTCCTGCCATGCTACCTTCTTTCTTGGACGCTTAATTTTCAGTAGAAAATCTTCATTTCTTCTGTGCTCTGAAATGACTATTTTGTAGGAGCCATGAGGGATCTTCTCCTGACGGCCTCGACGCTCTTGTCTTGCAAGCCTGTTTGGTGGATAATGAATTTTCAGTTGAAAATATTTATTACTTTTGTATCCCTAAAATGACTTTTCTAGGAGCCCTGAGGGTTCTTCTCCTGAAGGCATCTCCTCTCCTGTCACGCTAGATTGTTAGCTGGAGTATGAATCATTAGAAGAAAATCTACATTTCTCTTGTTCCCTGAAATAACTATTTCTCAGAAGCCATGAGTGATCTTCTGAAAAACTCGCCTCTCCTGCAATGCCACCTTGTTTACTGGAGGCTGAATTTTAAGTAGAAAATCTAAATTTCCCTTAAACCCTTAAATGACAGTTTCGTAGAAGCCATGAAGGATCTTCTTCTGATGGCCTCACCTCTCATGCTTCGCTTTCTTGTTTGCTGGATGATAAATTATCAGTAGAAAATCTTTATTTCTACTGGACCCTGAAAAGACTTTTTTGCAGCAACCATGAGATATCTTCTCACCTCTCTAACCACACTAGCTTGATTGCTGAACGTTGAATTATCAGTAGAAAATCTTCATTTCTCTTGTACCCTGAAGGGACTATTTCACAGTAGCCAAGTTGGATCTTGTCCTGAAGGTCTCAAGTCTCCTTCGATGCCAGCTTGTTTGCTTGAGCTTGAATTATCAGCAGAAAATCTTCATTTATTTTGTATCCTAAAATGACTATTTCACAGAAACAATGAGTGATCTGCTCCTGAAGGTGTCGCCTTTCGTGCCACACTACCTTCTTTAATGAAGGATGAATTTTCAGTAGAAAATCTTTATTTGTCTTATATCCTGAAATGACTATTTCATAGGAGCCATGAGGGATCTTCTTCTGACTGCCTCACCTCTCATGCCTCGCTCGCTTGTTTGCTGGATGATAAATTATCAGTAGGAAATCAGTATTCTTGGAGCTTGACATGACTATATTGAAAGAGCCCTGAGGATCTTCTCCTGAAATCCAAGCCTCTCCTGCCATGCTATCTTGTTTGCAGAAGAGCAGAATTGTCAGTCCAAAATTTTCATTTTACTTGTAGCCTGAAATGACTATTTTATAGGAGCCAAAAGGGATCTTCTCTTGAAGGTCACGCCACTCCTGCCAAGACTGCTTTACTGCTGGAGGCTAAATTATCAGGAGAAATCATTTCTCTTGTACCCTCAATTGACTATTTTGGTGGAGCCATGTAGAATCTTCTCGTGAAGACATTGTGTCTCCTCTATGGCAGTTTGTTTGCTGCAGTCTGAATTATCAGCAGAAAATCATTATTTCTATTGTACCCTGAAATGAGTATTTCGCAGGAGCTTTGTTTGAGCTTCTCTTTAAGGCCTTGCCTCTCCTGCCACGCCAGCTTGTTTGATGGAGACTGAATTATCAGTAGAAAAATCTCCATTTTTCATGTATCCTGAAATGACTATTTCACACTAGCCATGAGGGATCTACTCCTGAAGGCCACGCCTCACATGCTTGCTTGGTTCTTTGCTGGTTGCTGAATGATCAATTTAAAATCTTCATTTCTCTTATACTCTTAAATGATAATTTTGAATGGTCCATGAGTAATCTCCTAAAGTCCTCACCTCTTGTGCCATACTAGGTCTTTTGCTGAAGGCTGAATTATCAGTAGAAAATCTACATTTCTCCTCTGACCAGAAAAGACTATTTGGCAGGAACCATTAGGTATCTACTCCTGAAGGCTATGCCTCACCTGCCACGCTTGCTTCTTTGCTGGACGCTGAATTTTCAGTAAAAAAATGTTCATTTCTCTTGTACCCTGAAATGACTATTTCTCTTGAGCCATGAGGGATCTTCCCCAGAAGGCCTTGCCTCACCTGAAACACAATATGTACTGGAGGCTTAAGTATCAGTAGATATCTTCATTTCTCTTATTCTGAAAAACTGTTTCACAGAAGCTATGAGGAAACTTTTTTGAAAAGCCTTGCCTCTCCTCCTAAGCTAGCCTGTTAGCTGGAGGCTGAATTATCATGAAAAAAAATTTCATTTCTCTTTTACCCTGTTATGATTATTTCTCAGGAGCCACAAGGAATCTTCTCCTAAATGCATCACCTCTCCTGCAATGCCAGCTTGTTTGCTGAAGGCTTAATTATTAGTTAAAAATATACATTTTTTTGGTAACCCAAAATTACTATTTCACAGGAGCCATTATGGATCTTTTCCAGGAGGCTTCACCTCTCCTTCCACGCAAGTTTGTTTACTAGAAAGTCGAGTTATCACTACTTAATTTTCATTTCTCTTATCCCCTGAAATGACTATTTCACAGGAGCCATGAAGGATCTTCTCCTGAAAGCGTCACCTCTCCAGGCATGCCAGTTTGTTTGCTGGAAACTGAATTACCAGTAGAAAATATTCATTTCTCTTGTACCCTGAAAAGACTATTTCATTAGAGCCATGACAAATGTTCTTCTGAAGTCCTTGAGTCTACTGTCAATCCTGCATGTGTGCTGGAGAATGAATTATCAGTAGGAAATCTTCATATGTTTTGTACCCCAATATTAATATTTCACAGGATCCATCAGGAATTTTCTCCTGAAAGCCTCCCCTCTCATGCCTTGTTAGCTTGTTTTCTGGAGGCTGGATTATTAGTAGTCTATTTTCATTTCCCTTCGATCCTGAAATGACTATTTGACAGAAGCCATAAAGTCTGTTTTCCTGAAGGCCTTATCTCTTCTGCCATGCCAGTTTGTTTGCTGGAGGCTTAATTGTCAGTAGAAAATTATCTTTTCGCTTGTCCCCTAAAATGACTATTTCTCAGGAGCCATGAGAGATCTACTGACAGGCTCTTGTCCCTTGCTACACCAACATGTTTCTGGACTCTGAATTATCAGACAAAAGTCTTCATTTCTCTTGTACTTTGAATTTACTATTTCACAGGAGCCAACAGAGATCTTCTTGAGTAGGCCTCGTATCTCCTGCCACACTAGATTGTTTGCTAGATGCTGAATTATCAGTAGAAAATCTTCATTTATCTTGTATCCTGAAATGACTATTTGGCAGAAGCCATGAGGGATCTTCTCTTTAAAGTCTTGAATCTCCTGCCATGCTATGTTTTTTGCTGGAGGCTGAATTATCAGTAGAAAATCTTCATTTTTCTTGTTCCCTGAAATGACTATTTGGCAGGAGCCAGGACAGATCTTCTCCCGAAAGCCTTGTTTCTTCCATCATGGAAGCTTGTTTGATGAAGACTGAAGTATCAATAGAAATCCTTGATTACTCTTGTACCCTCAAATCACTATTTCTCAGGAGTCATGAAAGATCTTCCCCTGACAGACTCAAACCTACTACCATGCTAACTTGTTTGCTCGACACTGAATTATCAGTCAAAAGTTTTCATTTGTTTTGTACTCTGAAACGACTATTTATCAGGAGCTATCAGGGATCTTCAACAGAAGGCCTTGCCTCTCCTGCCACACTAAATTGTTGGAGACTCAATTATCAGAAGGCTATCTTCATTTCTCTTGTATCCTGAAATCACTATTTGGCAATAGCCATGAGGAAAATTCTCCTAAAAGTCTTGCCTCTTCTGCCACACCATATTGTTCACTGGAGGCTAAATTTTAGTAGAAAACCTTCATTTCACTTGTACGTTGAAATGACTATTTCTCAGGATCCATGAGCAATCGTCTTCTGAAGTCCTCAACTGTTTTGTCACTACTGTATGTGTGCTGGAGGCTGAATTATCAGTAGTCTACATTCATTTCTCTTGTACCTAAAATGACTATTTTGCAGGAGTCATGAGTGATCTTTTCCTAAAAGTCCTTGCCTCTCTTGTTATGATAGCTTTTTTGCTGGAGGCTGATTTAACACTAAAAAATCTTCATTTCTCTTGTACCCTGAAATGACTATTTCACAGGAGCCATGATGGATCTTCTCCAGGGGGCTTCACCTCTCCTGCCATGTGAGCTTGTTTACTAGAGGGTGAATTATCAGTAGAACATTTTCATTTCTTTTATCCCCTGAAATGAGTGTTTTGCAGGAGCCATGAAGGCCTTGCCTCTCCAGCCATGCCAGTTTATTTTCTGGAAGTTGAATTACCAGTAGAAAACCTGCATTTCTTTTGTACCCTGAAATGACTATTTTGCAGGAGCCAGGAGGGATCTTCCACTAAAGGCCTCACTGTTTATTTCATGGTATATTTTTTGCTGGAATCTGAATGGTCAGTAGAAAGTCTTCATTTCTCTTGAACCCTGAAATGACTATTTTGCAGAAGCCATGAGAGATCTTCTCCTGAAGGCCTCACCTCTCTTGCAATGCCATATTGTTCACTTCAGGTTAAATTATCAGTAGAAAAGCTACATTTGTCTTGTACCCTGAAATGACTATTTCACTTGAGCCATGACAAATATTCTTCTAAAGTCCTCGACTGTCCTGTCAATCCTGTGTGTGTGCTGGAGACTAAATTATCAATAGGAAATATTTATATTTTTTGCACTTCTATATTACAATTTCACCGGATTCATCAGGTATTTTCTCCTGAAGGCCTCACCTCTCAGGCCCCACTAGCTTCTTTGTTGGAGGTTGAATTATCAGTAAAAAAATCTTTATTTCTCTTATACCATGAAATGACTATTTTGCAGGAGACATGAGGGATCATCTCTTGAATGCCTGAAATCTCTAGCCATGCTACCTTGTTTGCTAGAGGCTGAGTTATCAGTGGAAAATATTCATTTCTCTTGTATCCTGAAATGACTATTTCACAGGAGCCATCAAGGGTCTTCTTCAGAAGTCCTAGCCTCTTTTGCAATGCCAGCTTGTTTGTTGGAGGCTGAATTATCAGTAGAAAATCTTCATTTCTCTTGCACCCTGAAATGACTGTTTTTCAGGAGCCAAGAGAGATCTTCTCCTGAATCTCACGCATCTCCTACCGTGCCAACTGTTTTGCTGGGTGCAGACATACCTGTAGAAAGTATTCATTACTCTTGTACCCTGAAATTACTATTTTTCAGGAGCCATCAGGGATCTTCTTCTGGAGGCGTCCCCTCTCCTGTCATGCTAGATTGTTGGCTGGAGGCTGAATTATCAGTATAAAATCTTCACTTAACTTGGACTCTGAAATGACTATTTGGCAAGAGCCATGAGGGATCTTCTCCTGAAGACCTCACTTCTCCTGCCAAAATTTTATGTGTGCTGCAGGCTGAATTATCAGTCAAAAATATTCATTTCTCTTGTATCCTGAAAAGACTATTTCACAGGGGCCATGAGAGATTTTCTCTTAAAAGCCTCTCATCTGCCATGCTACCTTGTTTGCTGGGCCTTGAATTTTCTGTAGAAAATGTTTATTTCTCTTGTACCTTGAAATGAATATTTCACAGGACCAATGAGGGATTTTTTGCTGAATCCCTCGAGTCTACTACCACACCTACATTTTTGCTGAACACTGAAATATCTGCAGAAAATCTTCATTTCTATTGTACCCTGAAATGACTTTTTTGCAGGAGCCATCAAAGATCTTCCTATGAAGGCCTCGCCTCTCCTGCCACACTAGTTTGATGAAGGCTAAATTACCAGTTTAAAAATTACATTTTTCTACTGAAGGCCTCACATCTCCTGCAAAGCAACCTTTTTTTCTGGAGGCTGACTTATCAGTAGAAAATTCGCATTTCTCTTGTACCCTGAAATGACAATTTGGCAGGGGCCTGGATATTTCTTCTCCTGAATGCCTCACATCTTCTGCCATGGTAGGTTATTTGCTGGAGTGTGAATTATCAATAGCAAAATCTTCATTTCTCTTGTACCGTGAAATGAATTTTTCACAGGAGCAATCAGGGATCTTCTCCTGGAGAACTCGCTTCTCGGGGCATGACATATTGGTCATTGGAGGTTAAATTATCACTAGAAAATTTTCATTTCTCTTGTACCATGAAATGACTACATCACATGAGCCACGAGAAATATTCTTCTGAAATTCTCGACTCTCTTGTTACTTTAGCAAGTCTGCTGAAGGCTGAATTATCAGTAGAAAATATTTATTTTTCTTGTACCCAGAAATTACTATTTCACAAGATTCTTCTGAAGGTCTCGCCTTTCCTGCCACTCTAGATTGTTTGTTGGAGGCTGAATTATCAATAGAAAATCTTCATGTACCCTGAAATGACTATTTTGCAGGAGCCATGTGGGATCTTCTGAATGAGGCCTCACCTCTCCTGCCATGCCAGCCCATTTGATGGAGGCTGAAATACCAGTAGAAAATATTCCTTTCTCTTGTAACCAGAAAAGACTATTTTGAAGGAGAAATGACAAATCTTCTCCTGAAGACCTCGGCTATCTTGCCACATGAGCTTGTTTGATGGAGGCTGAATTATCAGTAGCAAATTTTTATTTTTTCCCCCTGATATGAATATTTCGAAGGTGCCATCAGGGATCATCTCCTGAAGGCCTCACATCTCCTGTCACACTACCTTTTTTGATGGAGGCTGATTTATCAGTAGAAAATCTTCATTTCTCTTGTACCCTGAAATGACTATTTCACAAGAGCCATGAGAAATCTACTCCTCAAGGACTCATCTCTCCTGCCAAGCCTACTTGTGTGCTGGAGGCTGAAGTATCAGTACAAAATTTTCATTTCTCTTTTAACCCAATATAACTATTTTTCAGGATGCACGAGAAATCTTCTTTTAAAGATCTTGGCTCTCATACCTCACAAGCTTGTTTCATGGAGACTGAATTATCAGTATAAAATCTTCATTTCTCTTGTACCCTGAATTGACTATTTGGCAGGAGCCAAGAGGGACCTACTCCTGAAGACCATGCCTCACCTGCCGGGCTTGATTGTTTGTTGGATGCTGAATTATCAGTAGAAAAGATTCATTTCTCTCATAACCAGAAAAGACTATTTTGAAGGAGCCATGAGGGATTTTCTCATAAAGCCCTCAGCTCTTGTGCCACACAAACATGTTTGCCAGAGGAAGAGCTATCAGTAGAAAATCTTTATTTCTCTTGTACCCTAAATGACTATTTCACAGTGGTCATGAGGAATCTTCTCCTCAAGTTCTCTCCCTTCTGCCAGGCCTGCATGTCTGCTGGAGGTTGAATTATCAATACAAAATATTCATTTTTCTTGAATCCCTATAATACTATTTTGCAGAGTCGATGAGAAATTTTCTAAAACCCTCACCTCCCTTGCCATGCTATCTGGCTTGCTTTAGGCTGAATTATCAGTAGTCTATATTTATATCTCTGAGGGATCTTCTGAAAGCCTTGCCTCTCCTGCCATGCCTGCTTGCTTGCTGAAAACTGAATTAAGAGTAGTCTATTTTCATTTCTCTTTTAACCTGAAATATCTATTTGGCAGGAGCCAGAAGATATCTTCTCCTGAAGGCCTTGCACCTTCTGCCATGGTAGCTTTTTTGTTGGAGTGTCAATTATCACTAGAAAATCTTCATTTCGCTTACCCTGAAAAGACTATTTCTCAGGAATCATGATAGATCTTCTCCAGGAGGCCTCACATTTCTGACCACATAATATTGTTTCCTGGAGGCTGAAGTATTAGTAAAAAATCTTCATTTATTTTGTCCCTAAAATGACTATTTTGCAGAAGTGATGAGAAATCTTCAACTGAAGACCTCGCCTCTCCTGCCACGTGAGCTTCTTTGCTGGAGGCTCAATTATCAGTAGGAAATTATTACTTTTCCCCCTGATATAAATATTTTAAATGTGCCATTAGAAATCTTCTCCTGAGTGCCTTGCATCTCCTGCAATGCTACCTTGTTTGATGGAGAATGATTTATCAATAGAAAATCTTCATTTCTCTGGTACCCTCTAATGACTATTTCATAGAGGCCCTGAGACATATTCTCTTGAATGCCTCACATCTCTTAGACACCAATGTATTTGATAGAGGCTGAATTATGAGTAGAGAGTCTTCATATCACTTATACCCTGAAATTACTATTTTGCAGGAGCCATCAAGGATCTTCTACTGAAATCCTCGCCTCCTTTTCTATGATAGATTGTTTGCTGGAGTCTGAACTATTTACAGACTATCTTCATTTCTTTTGTCACCTGAAATGGTTATTTCACAGAAGCCATAAGAAATCTTCTCCTGAATGCCTGGAGTCTCTTACCACGCCAAGATGTTAGCTGGACGGTGAATTATCAGTAGGAAGTCTGCACTTCTCTTGTTCTCTGAAATAACTATTTCACAGGAGCCATCAGGGTCTTCTCCAGAAGTCTAATTTCTCCTGCCACGCTAGATTGTTTACTGGAGCCTGAATTACCAGTAGAAAATATTAATTTCTCTTGTACCCTGAAAGCCTCGCCTCTTCTGCCACGTCAGGTTGTTTGCTGGAGGCTGTATTACCAGGAGAATATCTTCATTTCTTTTGTACCCTGAAATGACTATTTGGCAGGAGCCAGCAGGGATCTTCTCCTGAAGACCTTGTATCTCTGCTATGTTGGTTTTTTTTTCCTGGAGTATGAATTATCAGTAGAAAATCTTCATTTCTCTTGGACGATAAAATGACTATTTCACAGGAGCCATGGGGTATCTTCTGAAAGCCTCGCCTCTCTTGCCATGCCATATTGTTTGCTGGAGGCAAAATTAAGGGTAGAAAATAATTTATCTTGTACATTGAAAGAACTATTTCTCAGGAGCCATAGGGGATCTTCTTCTGAAGGCCTCCCCTTTCCTGCCACACCATATTGTTCACTGGAGGAAAAATTATCAGTAGAAAACCATTTATCTTGTACCCTGAAATGACAATTTTGCATGAGCCATGAGACATCTTCTAAAGTCCTTGACTCTCTTGTAACTCCAGTATGTGTGCTGGAGGCTGAATTATCAGTAGAAAAACCTTCATTTTTCTTGTACCCCTGATATTACTTTTGCAAAGAATCCCTCAGGGAAAGTCTCCTGAATGCCTCGCCTCTTGTGCCACCTGCTTGTTCTCTGGAGCCTGAATTATCAGTAATCTATCTTACTTTCTCGAGTACCCTAAATGACTGTTTTGCAGAAGTCATGAGCAATCTTTTCCTGAAAGCCTCGCCACTCCTCTACTGTGAAGCCAACATGTGTGCTACAGGTTCAATTATCAGTAAAAAATCTTCATTTTTCTTGAACCCCAATACTACTATTTTGCAGGGTCCATGAGAAATTTTCTCTAAATCTCGCCTCCTGTGCCATGCTAACTTGTTTGATTTAGGCTGAATTATCAGTAGTCTATATTTATTTCTCTTGTACCATGTAATGAATATTTGGCGGAGACATGAGGGTTCTTCTCCTGAAAGACTTGCCTCTCCAGCCACACCAACTTGTTTCCTGGAGACTGAATTATCAGTAGTCTATTTTCTTTTCTCTTTAACCCTGAAATATCTATTTGATAGGAGCCAGGAGGCAACTTCTGAAGGCCTCACACATTCTGCCATGGTAGCTTTTTTGCTGGAGTCTCAATTATCACTAGAAAATCTTCATTTCTCTTATCCTGAAATGAGTATTTCTCAGGAGCCATGATGTATCTTCTCCAGCAGTCCTCACATCTTTTTCCACATGAGCTTGTTTGCTGGAGGCTGAATTACCAGTAGAAAATTATTATTTCTCTTGTCCCCTGAAATGACTATTTTGCAGGAGCCATTAGAAATCTTCAACTGAACATCTCGCCTCTCCTGCCACGTGAGCTTGTTTGCTGGGGGCTGAATTATCAGTAGGAAATTGTCATTATTTTCTCCTTGATATGAATATTTTAATTATATTATATTATAATTATATATTATATTTTGCCATTAGGGATCTCCTCCTGAAGGCCTCACATCTCCTGCCATGCTACCTTGTTTGATGGAGCTTGATTTATCAGTAGAAAATCTTTATTTCTCTTGTTCCCTGAAATAATTATTTCACACAGGCCATGAGAGATATTCTCCTGAATGCCTCGTGTCTCTTACCACGACAACATGTTTGCTGGATGCTGAATTATCAGTAGAAAGTCTTCATAACACTTGTACCCTGAAATTACTATTTCACAGGAGCCATCAGGGATCTTCTCCTGAAATCCTCACCTCCTTTTTCATGCTAGATTGTTTGCTGGAGGCTGAATTATTTGGAGAATATCTTAATTTCTTTTTAATCTGAAATGATTATTTCACACAAACCATAAGAGATCTCCTGAATGCCTGGCATCTCTTACCATGCCAACATGTATGCTGGACTGTGAGTTACCAGTGGAAAGTCTTCACTTCACTTGTTCTTTAAAATGACTCTTTTGCAGGAGTCATCAGTGGTCTTCTCCAGAAGGCTCGCCTCTACTGCCACACTACATTGTTTGGTGGAGCCTGAATTACCAGTAGAAAATCTTGGTTTCTCTTACTCTGAAATGACTATTTCACAGGGGCCATGAGGAATTTTCTCCTGAAAGCCTTGCTTCTTCTGCCACACCAGCTTGTTTGCTGGAGGGTGAATTACCAGGAGAATATCTTCATTTCTTTTGTACCCTGAAATGACTATTTGGCAGAAGCCAGGAGGGATCTTCACCTGAAGGCCTCATATATTCTGCCATGGTAATTTTTGGCTGAAGTCTGAATTATCACTACAAAAATCTTCATTTCTCTTGTACCCTGAAATGACTGTTTCACAGTAGCCATGGGGATCTTCTCCTGAAGGCCTCACCTCTCCTGCCACACCATATATTTTGCTGGAGCCAAAATTTTCAGTAGAAACCCATTTCTCTTGTACCCTACAATGACTATTTCACATGAGCCAAGAGAAATCTTCTTCTGAAGTCCTAGAATCTCTTGTTACTCCAGCATGTGTGCTGGAGGCTGAATTATCAGTAGGCAATCTTTTTTCTTGTACCCCCATATTACTTTTGCAAAGAATCCATCAGGAATCTTCTCCTTAAGGCCTCTCCTCTCATGCCATGCTTGCTTGTTTGCTGGAGGTTGAATTATCAGTTGTCTATCTTAATTTCCCTTGTAACCTAAAATAACTATTTTGCAGAAATCCTGAGCCATCATTTTCTGAAAACCTTGTTATCTTCTTCCATGGTAGCTTTTTTGCTTGATTCCGAATTATCTATCACTAGTAAATCTTTATTTCTCTTTTACCCTGAATTGACTATTTCACGGGAGCCATGAGGGATCTTCTACTGGAGGGCTCGCCTCTCCTGACATGCCCGCTTGCTTGCTTGAGGCAGAACTATCAGTCAAAATCTTCATTTATAGCACCAGCAGTTAGCATAATGGCTATGTCGCTGGGCTCCCACATAGTCGACTGCAGTTCAAGTCCTGGACCTGGTGGCTTAAACTCAAACTGGGCGCATATGCATGCATGCCCAAGATCCAGAGTGGAGAATGGAACAGAAGGAATTGCAGCATGACCATCCCCTCTGGGGGGTGATTTCTCGCTTTCTATCTCTCTGTCTCTCTCTGTCTGTCTGGTGAGTGCATGTGCCCTGTAGTGAAACCTCTCCAAAAAAAATCTTCATTTATCTTTTATTCTGAAATTATTCTTTCAGAGAAGCCATGAAGGATCTCCTGAAGGGCTCACCTCTTCTGCCATGCCAGATTGTTTTCTGGAAGCTGAATTATCAGTACAATATTTTCATTTATCATGTACCCTGAAATGACTATTTCACTTGAGCTATGAGGGATCTTCTCCTGAAGGCCTCCTCTCTCCAGGCATTCCAGCATGTGTACTGGAGGCTGAATTATCAGTAGAAAAATCTTCATTTCTCTTACTCGGAAGTGACTATTTCTCAGGAGCTTCAGGAATCTTCTTCTGAAAGCCTCGCCTCTAATCCCATATGCTGGAGACTAAATTATCAGTTAAAAATCTGCATTTTTCTTTACCTTGAAATGATGAATTTGGAGGAGCCATCATGGATCTTCTAAAGGAGGCCTAGCCTATCCTGCCACACAAGCTTGTTTGCTGGAGACTGAATTATCAGTAGAAAATTTTCATTTCTCTTGTCTCCTGAAATGACTATATTGCAAGAGCCAAAAAATCCTCTCCTGAAAGCCTCACCTCTCTGCCACGTGAGCTTGTTTGCTGGAGGCTGAATTATCAGTAGGGAGTCTTCATTTTTTCCCCTGATATGAATATTTCAAAGGTGTCATTTGGGATCTTCTCCTGAAGGCCTCACATCTCCTGCCATGCTACCTTGTTTGATGGAGGCTGATTTATCAGTAGAAAATCTTCATTTCTCTTGTACCCTGAATGGGCTATTTTGCAGGTGCCATGGGAGATATTCTCCTGAATGCATCGCTTCTCTGACCATGCCAACGTGTTTTTGGACACTTAATTATCAGCAGAAAGTCTTCATATCTCTTGTACCCTGAAATTACTATTTCAAAGGAGCCATCTGGGACCTTCTCCTGAAATCCTCACCTCCTTTTCCATGTTAGATTGTTTGTTCGAGGCTGAATTATTTGCAGATTATCTTCATTTCTTTTATAACCTGAAATAGTTATTTCATAGAAGCCATAAGAGAACTTCTGAATGCCTGGTGTCTCTTATCATGCCAACATGTTTGCTGGACAGTGAATTATCAGTAGAAAATCTTCATTTCTCTTACTCCCTGAAATTACTATTTCGCAGGAGCCATCATGGATCTTCTCCAGAAGGCTCGCCTCTCCTGCCATGCTAGATTGTTTGTTGGAGCCTAAATTATCAGTAGAAAATATTTATTTTTCTTGTACCCTGAAATGACTATTTTGCAGGAGCAATGAAGCATCTACTACTCAAGGCCTCACCTCTCGTGCCAAGCATGCTTGTGTGCTAAAAGCTTAATTATCAGTACAAAACCCTCATTTCTCTTGTAACCTGATATAACTATTTCATAGGATGCATGAGAAAACTTCTTCTAAAGGCCTCGGCTGTCATAACTTGCTAGCTTGTTTCCTGGAGACTGAGTTATCAGTATTAAATCTTCATTTCTCTTGTACCCTGAAATGACTATTTGGCAGGAGCCATTAGGGATCTACTCCAAAAGGCCACACCTCACCTGCCACGCTTGATTGTTTCCTGGACACTGAATTATCAGTAGAATATTATCATTTCTCTTGTACCCAGAAATGACTATTTCGCAGAAGTCATGAGCAATCTATTTCTGAATGCCTCGCCTCTCTTGATATGGTAGCTTTTTTTGCTGGAGGCTTAATTATCAGTAGAAAATATTCATTTCTCTTACTCTTAAATGACTATTTCACAGGAGCCATGAGGAATTTACTTGTGAAAGCCTCGCCTCGCCTCCCACTATAGCCTTTTTTTCTGGGGGCTGAATGATCAGATGAAAATTTTTATTTTTCTGGTTCCCTGAAATGAGTATTTGGCAGGAGCCATGAGGGATTTTCTCCTGAAGCCTACGGCTCTCCTGTCATGCCAGCATGTTTGCTGGAGGCAGAACTAAGAGGAGAAAATTAATTTCTCTAATATCCTGAAATGAATATTTCACAGGAGCCATGAAGGATCTTCTCCGGAGGGCCTTGTCACTTCTGCCACGTCAACTTGTTAGCTAGAGGCTGATTATCAGTAGAAAGTCTTCATTTCTCTTGTATTCTGATATATCTATTTCTCAGGAGCCATGAGAGATCTTCTCCTGAAGGTCTTGTGTCTCCTACCATGATAATTTGTTTGCTGGATGCTGAATTATTAGTCAAATGTCTTCATTTCACTTTTACCCAGAAATCACTACTTTGCAGGAGCCATAATGGATCTACTCTTGAAGCCCTCACCTCTTCTGCCAAGCCTGCATGTGTTCAGTAGGCTGAATTATCAATAGAAAATATTGATATCTCTTATAACCTGATATTGCTATTTGGCAGGATCCATGAGAAATCTTCTCCTAAAGGTGTCACCTCTAGTGCCATGGTAGCTTTTTTCTGGAGGCTGAATTTTCAGTTAAAAATCTTCATTTCCCTTGTATTCTGAAATGACTATTTGGCAGGAGCCATGACGGATCTCCTCCTGAAGGTCACGTCTACTAGCGGGCTTGCTTTGTTTGCTGGACTTTGTTGACTGGACGCTGAATCATCAGTAGAAAATTCTCATTTCCCTTTTACCCTTAAATGACTATTTTGCTGGAGCCATGAGGGATCTTCCCCTGAAGGCGTTGCCTCTTCTGCCACACCAGCTTATTTGTTGGAGGCTGAATTATCAGAACAAAATCTTCATTTCTCTTCTACCCTGAAATGACTATTCTGTAGGAACCATGAAGGATCTTTCTCTGAAGGACTCGCATCTCATGCCACACTAGCTTGTTTACTTGAGGCAGAATTATCAATAGTCTATCTTTTCTCTTTTACACTGAAATGAGTCTTTCACAAAAGCCATGACAAATATTCTGGTGAAGGACTCACATCTCCTGCCATGCCAGTGTGTTTTCTGGAGGCTGAAATATCAGTATAAACTCTTCATTTCTTCTCTACCCTTAAATAACTATTTCACAGATTCCATGTTTGGTTTTCTACTAAAAGCCTCACTTCACCTGCTGTGCTAGCTTGTTTAGTGGAGGTTAAATTATCAGTAGTGTATCTTCATTTCTCTTGTAACCTGAAATGGCTATTTCACAAGAGTCATAAGCAATCTTTCCTGAAGGCCTCACTGTCTTGCTATGGTAGCTTTTTTTTGCTGGAGGTTGAATTATTAGTAGAAAATCTTCATATCTCCAGTACCCTGAAATGACTATTTTGCAGGAGCCATGAGGGATTTTCTCCTGAAGCCATCAGCTCTCCTGCTTCTCCACCTTGTTTCTTGGAGGCAGAACTATCAGTAGAAAATATTCATTTCTCTTATATCCTGAAATGACTATTTCCCAGGAGTTATAAAGGATCTTCTGAAGGCCTCACCTCTCCTACCAAGCCAGCATGTGTGCTGAAGGCTGTATTATCAGTAGAAAATCTTCATTTCTCTTGTACCTCAATATTACTATTTCAAGGATCCATGAAAAATATTTTTCTAAAAGCATCGTCTCTCGTGCCACACTAGGTTATTTGCTAGACTCTAAATTATCAGTAGTCTATTCATTTCTCTTGTACCCTGACATGACTATTTCACATGAGCTATTATGGATATACTCATCTAAGCCTTGCTTCTCCTGCCTCGCTAGCTTGTTTCTTGGAGGCTGAATTATCAGTAGAAAATCTTCATTTCACTTACTATGAAATGACTATTTTGCAAGAGCCATGAATAATCTTCTCCTGATGGCCTCGCCTCTCCTGTTATGCCATCTTTTTAAATGGAAGCTGAATTATCAGTAGAAAATCTTCATTTCTCTTGTAGACTGAACTGACTATTTCACAGATGCCATGAGAAAGCTTCTCCTGAAGGCCTGGTCTCTCCTGTCACACTAGATTGTTTGGTAGAGGCTATATGATCAGTAGAATATGATAATTTCTCTTGTACCCTGAAATGACTATTTCATGGGAGCCATGAGGTATCTTCTCCAGAAGGCCATGCCTCCCCTGCCATACCAGCTTGTTTGCTGGAGGCTAAATTATCAGTAAATAGTCTTCATTTCTCTAGTATCCTGAAAGGACTATTTCACAGGAGCCATGAGCGATCTACTCCTGAACACCTTGCCTTTCTTGACATGCCAGCTTGTTTGGTGAAGGCTGTATTATCAGTAGAAAATCTTCATTTCTCTTGTGCTATGAAATGTCCATTTGGCAATAGTCATTACAGATCTTCTTCTGATTACCTCACCTTTCCTTTCACGCTAGTTTGTTTATTGGAGGCTGAATTATTTGTAGAAAACCTTCATGTCTCTTGTAACCTGAAATAACTATTCCGCAGGTGACATGAGGGAACTTATCCTGAAGGCCTTGCCTCTCCTACCATGCCAGCTTCTTTACAAGAGACTGACTTATTAGTAGAAAATTTTCATGTCTCTTGTAACCTGAAATGATTATATCACAGTAGTCAGGAGTGATCTTCCTCTTAAGGTCTGGCCTCTACTGCCACGCCAGCTGGTTTGCTGGAGATGAATTATCAATAGGAAATCTGCAATTCTCTTGTGCCCTGAAATGACTATGTCACAAGATCCATGAGATCTCTACTTCTGAAGGCCTCGCCTCTCCAGCCATGCCACCTTGTTTGCTGGAGGCTTAATTATTAGTAGACCATCTTCAATTCTCTTGTATTCTGAAATGACGATTTCACAGGAGCCATGAGTGATCTACTCCTGAAGGCTTTGCCTTTCTTGCCACACCAGCTTGTTTGCTGAAGCCTGAATTATCATTAAAAAATATTCGTTTAATTGTACCCTAAAATGACTATTTTGCAGGAACCATGAGATCTCTACTTCTGAAAGCCTCGCCTCTCCTGCCAAACTAGCTTGTTTGCTCTACAGTGTATTATTTGTAGTATATCTTTATTTTTCTTATACCCTTAAATGACTATTTTGCAGTGGTCATGATGAATCTTCTTCTGAATGCCTAACCTCTCCTATCATGCTAGCTTGTTTGCTGGATGCTGAATTATCAGTAAAAAAATCTTTATGTTTCTAGTACCCTGAAAATGACTATTCTCAATAGACATGACGGATCTTCTCCTGAATGCCTCGCCTCTCTTGTCATGCTAGCTTGTTTGCTGGAGGCTAAATTATCAGTAGAAAATCTTCATTTCTCTTATACCCTAAAATCAGTTTTTCACAAGAGCCTTGATGAATCTTTTCCTAAAGACCTTGCCTTTGCTGCTATGCCAGCTGGTTTGCAGGAGTTAAATTAACAATAGAAAATTTTCAATTCTCTTGTATTCTGAAATGACTATTCAGCAAGAGCCATGATGGACCTTCTCCTTATGGCCTCACCTCTTCTTTCATCCAAGCTTGTTTGTTGGAGTTTGAATTATCTGTAGAAAATCTTCATGTCTCTTGTAGCCTGAAATGACTATTTTGCCGATGCCATGAGGGATCTTCTCCTGAAGACCTCACCTCTCCTACCATGCCAGCTTGTTTACTGGAGGATAAATGATCAGTAGAAAATCATTATTTCTCTTGAACCCTGAAATTACTATTTTGCAGGAGCCATGAGGGATCTTCTCCTCAAGGCCTTGCTTCTACTGCCATGCCAGCTGGTTTGGTGGATTTGAATTATCAATAGAAAATCTGAAATTCTCTTGTACCCTGAAATGACTTTGTCTCAGGAGCCATGAGGGCTCTTTTCTTGATGACCTGACCTCTCCTGCCATGATAGCTCATTTGCTCAAGGCAGAATTATCAGTACAATGTTTTTATTTCTCTAGTACCTTCAAATGACTATATCACAGAAGCCATTAGGGTCTTCTCCTGAAGGCCTAGCCTCTCCTGCCATGACAGCTTGTTTACTGGAGGCTGTATTATCAGTAGATTATCATAATTTCTCTTGTACTCTGAAATGAATATTTTGCGGGAGCCATTAGGGGTCTTCTCCTGAAGGCCATGCATCTTCTGCCATACCAGCTTGTTTGCTGGAGGCTAAATTATTAGTAGACAATGAGCATTTCTCTTGTACACTGAAATGACTATTTTGCAGGAGTCATGAGGGTTTTTCTTCTCAAGACCTCTCCTCTTCTGCCAAACTACCTTGTTTGTTAGAGGCTGAATAATCCTTAGAAAATCTTCATTTTTCTTAAGCTTTAAATGACTATTTCTCAGGAGTCATGAGGGATATTCTCCTGAAGGCTTTGCCTCTCCTGTCATGCTCGCTTTTTTTCTGGATGATGAATTTTTATTAAAAATATTCATGTCTCTAGGACCCTGAAATGACTATATTGCAATAGCCATGATGGATCTTCTCCTGAAGGCCTAGCTTCTGCTGTCATGCTAGCTTCTTTGCTGGAGGCTGAATTATCAGTAGAAAGTCTTCATTTCTCTTATACTCAATATTACTATTTCACAGGACCCAACAGTGATCTTTTCTTGAAGGCCTTGCCTCTCGTGCCTCACTAGCTTGCTTCTGGAGACTGAATAATCAGTAGAAAAATCTTAATTTCTCATCAGCACTGAAAAAATATTTAGCAGGAACCATGCGGGGTCTGAAGGCCTAGTCTCTTCTGCCATGCTAGCCTTTTGCTAGATTCTGAATATTCATTAGAAAACCTTTGTTTCACTTGAACCCTGAAATGACTATTTCACATGAATCATGAGAAATCTTCTCCTGAAGGCCTCACCACACCTGCCACACTACGTTTTTTTTGAGGCTGAAGTTTCAGTAGAAAATCTTAATTTCTCTTGTACTCTGAAATGACTATTTCACTGGAGCCATGAGAGATCTTCTCCTGAATGCCTCACCTCTCCTGTCTCACTTTCTTGTTTGCTGGGAGTTGATTGACCAGTAGAAAATATGTACTTTTCTTGTATCTTTAAATGACTATTTCACAAGAGCCATAAAGGATCTTCTTAAGTCCTCGGCTATCCTGCCACACTAGTTTACTGGAGGCTGAATTATCAGTAGAAAATTTTCATTTCTCTTATACCCAGAAATGACTATTTCACAAGAGCCATTAGAGATCCTATCATGAAGACCTTGGCTCTTCTGCCATGCTAGCTTCTTTGCTGGAGTCTGAATTATCAGTAGAAAATCATTTCTCTTGTTTCCTGAAATGACTATTTCACAGGAGCCATGAGGGATCTTCTTCTGAAGGTCTGGCCTCTTTTGTCACACCAGCTTGTTTGCTGGATTCTGAATTATCAGTAGAAAATCTTCCTTTTTCTTTTCTTTCCCTGAATTGACTATTTCTCTGGAGCTATGAGGGATCTGCTCCAGAAGGCCTCACCTCTCCTACCTTGCATTATTGTTTGCTGGAAGCTGAATTTTCTGTAGGAAATCCTCATTTCTCTTGTATCTATAAATGACTATTTTGCAGGAGCCATAAATGATCTTAAGTCCTCGCCCCTCCTACCACACTAGTTTGTTGGCTGGAGGCTGAATTATCAGAAGAAAATATAAATTTCTCTTGTACCCTGAAATGACTATTTTATAGGAGCCATGAAGTATCTTCTAATGATGGCCTTGCCTCCAATGCCACGCTATCTTGTTTACAGGAGATTAAATTATCAGTAGAAAATCTTCATTTCTCTTGTGCCCTGAAATCACCATATCGCAGGAGCCATGGGACATCTTCTCCTGAAGGCCTCGCCTCATGCCACTCCAGCTTGTTTACTAGAGCCTTAATTATCTATAAAGAGTCCTTATTTCTCTTATACCTGAAATGACTCTTTCGCAAGAGCCTTGAGTGATCTTCTCCTGAAGGCCACGCCTCTCCTGTCATGACAGTTTGTTTTCTAGAGGCTCAATTATCAGTAGAAAATCTTCATTTCTCTTGTACACATAAATGACTATTTTGCAGGAGCCATGAGCTATATTCTTCTGAAGGCTTTGCCTTTTTTGCCTTGCCAGCTTATTTGCTGGAACATGAATTTTCCGTAGAAAATCTTCATTTCTCTTATACCCTGAAATGGCTATTTCTTAGGATCCATTAGGTATCTTCACCTGAATGCTTCACCTCTCCTGCCACACGAGCTTATATGCTGGAGGCTGAACTATCAGTAGAAAATTTCAATTTTCATTGTTTTAAAATTTTTATATACATTCAGTTACATTGTTTAGCTTACAACTTGAGCATTTCAAAATGTGCACATTTCTCCCCAGTCCCATTGATCAAATGATCTTAAATGTAGGGATCAGCAGTTAGCGTAATAGCTATGTTGCTGGACTCCCAAGTAGTCGACCATGGTTCACGTCCCAGAACTGGTGGCTTAAAACTCACGATGTCTGTGCGTGTGTGCCCAAGATCCTGAAAGGAGAATGGATAAGAAAGTGTGGCATGGCAATCCTTCCTGGGGGGTGATTTCTCACTTTCTGTCTCTCTGGCGAGTGCAGGCGCCCTATAGCAAAAAACTCTGAAAAAAAAAAAAAAAAAAAAAAAAAAAAACTTCAACCGATAGAAAACACCACACCTTCCCATCCCCTCAATGCTCTACCTCCGTATCCCTTCTCCAAATGTCCTTCCTTAGGTCCCACTCATCCACACACCTCATCTGACATTCACACCCATCTCTTTTGTTTGTACAACCTTTAGTCAATCAGTTTCAGTCATCGAGTACAGACATTAGGTATATGTTAAGTGGGGACATACAATGTCTCTCCATATCCTGGCTTGCCTCACTCAGCAGTATATTTTCCATATTCTTCCACTTTTTGTCAAAAGCCAGGGTTTTGTTGGTTTTTATGGCTGAAAAGTATTTCCTAGAGTATATGTGCCACAATTTTTCAATCCATTCATCCATACAGGGGCATTTGGGTTGGTTCTATGTCTTAGCGAACGTGAATGGTGCTGCAATAAACATCGATGTGGAAGCACTTTTCCTATGAAGAATTCTTCTGTCCTTTGGGTAGATACTGAGGAGTGGGATTGCTGGATCATATGGTAGTCTTATTTGTAGATTTTTGAGGAATCTCCAAATTGTTCTCCACAGTGGTTGGACCACTTTACATTCCCACCAGCAGTGTAGAAGTGTTCCGCTTTCACCACACCCCCACCAACACTTATCATTTTTTTTTGAGAGGTTTTCGCTATAGGGCACGTGCGCTCACCAGACAGAGAGAGACATAGAGACAGAAAGCGAAAAATCACCCCCCAGGGGAGATAGTCATGCTGCAATCCCTTCTCCTCCATTCTCCTCTCGGGATCTTGGGCATGCACGCACACGTGCCCAGCATGAGTTTTAAGCCACCGGGTCTAGGACATGAACCGCAGTCAACTACGTGAGAGTCCAGCGACATAGCCATTACACTAACTGCTCGTTCCCAACACTTATCATTTATTTTTAATTTTAGATATTCTGACTGGGGTTAGGTGGTATCTCAATGTTGTTTTGATCAGCATTTCCCTTATGATGAGGGATGTTGAGTATTTTTTCATATGCCTTTTGGCTATTCATATGTCATCATTAGAGAGTTTCTTTTTCAACTCCTTCAACCTTTTAATAGGATTGGTGATCTTATTTTTCCAAACTGCTACTTGAGTTCCTTGTGTATTCTGGTTATCAGTCTCTTATCTGATGCATAATTAACAAAAATATTTTCCCATTCTGAGGGCTGTCAATTCACACTAAGTATTGTATCTTTCACCATGCAAAAACTGCTTAGTCTGATGTAATCCCACTTGCTATTTTGGGGATGATCGACTGTGCTTTGGGGGTCTTATTTAAGAAGTTTTTCTCTACCCCAATATTTCCCAGAGTTTCCCCACTGTTTTCCAGGAGCAGTTTTATAGTTTGAGGTCTTAGGTTTAGATCCTTGATCCACCTTGACTTGATGTTTGTCAAAGGTGAAAGCTAGTGGTTCAGATTCATCTTTCTGCAGGTAGAAATCCAGTTTTTCCAACACCAGTTACTGAAGAGGTTTTCCTTTTCCCACTGAATTGACTGGTATCCCTTGTCAAAGATCAGTTGACTGTATGTTTGGGCATTTACTTCTGGGGACTCTATTCTGTTCCATTGGTCCACGTGTCTGTTTCTGTGCCAGTACCATGGTGTTTTGATTACTATAGCTTTGTATTATATTTTTGGGTCAGGAAGTGAGATGCCATCACTCCACTCTTCTTGTGTAGAATTGCCTTGGCAGTATGGGTTCTTTCATGATTTCAGACAAATTTTATGATTGTCTTTTCTAGATATGTGAAGAATGTGTCTGGTACTTTGACTGACATTGCATTAAATATATAGATTAATTTGGGTAGGATTGACAATTTGATTATATTAATTCTTCCAATCCAGGAACATGGGGCGTCTTTCCACTTTTTTATGTCCTTTTCAATTTTATTTTTTAGCTTCTCATAGTTTTCCTTGTGGAGTTCTTTAACTTCTTTGGTTAGATGTATTCATAAATACCTTATACTTTTGGAGGCTATGATAAATGGAATAAATTTTTTCAGTTCTATCTCAGTCTGCTTGTTTTGGGTATATAGAAATGCTATCGATGTCTGTATATTGATTTTCCTGCAACTTAAACACTACATTTTTCTTAGGGCTATGAGGAATCTTCTCCTGAAAGCCTAGCCTCTCCTGCCATGCTAGCTTGTTTGCTGGAGGCTAAAATATCAGTAGAATATCTTCACTACTTTTGTACCATGAAATGATTATTTTGCAGGAACCAAGAGGGATCTTCTCCTGAAGAAGGTGCCAACCCTACCACACCATATTGTTTGATAGAGGCTGAATTATTCGTACAAAATAATTTCTCTTGTATCCTGAAATGACTATTTCATAGGATCCATGAGGGATCTTCTCCTGAAGACTTTGCCTCTATTATCACACTAACTTGTTTGCTAGAGGCTGAATTATCGGTAGAAAATTTTCATTTCCCTTGTACCCTGAAATGACTATTTTGCAGGAACCAGGAGGATCTTCTCCTAAAGTCTTGGCCTCACCTGCCAAATCAGCTTATTTGCTGTAGGCTGAATTATCAGGAGAATATCTTCATTTCATTTGTACCCTGAATAGACCATTTCACAGGAGCCATGAGGCATTTTCACGTGAAGGCTTCTCCTCTTCTGACATGCTAGCTTTTTTGCTGGAGACTGAATTATTCATGGAAAATCTTCATTTCTCTGGAACCCCGAAATGATAATTTTGCTGTAGCTGAAAAAGATCTCATGGAGGCCTCCCCTCTCCTGCCACAACTTGTTTTGAATTATCGGTAGAAAATCTTCATTTCTCTGGTCCCCTGAAGAGACTATATCACAGGAGCCATGAGAGATCTTCTCCTGAAGGCCTCGCCTCTCCTGTCACTATAGCTTGCTTTAAGAAGGCTGAATTATCAGTACAAAATTCTCATTTCTCTTATACCCTGAAATGATATTTTTGCAGGAGCCATGAGGGATCTTCATGTGAAGAACATGCCTCTCCTGCCACAACAGCTTGTTTGATGGAGGCTGAATTATCAGTAGAATATCTTTATTTTTTTTGTACCCTAAAATGACTATTTCACAGGAGCCATGAGGGATCTTATCCTGATTTCCTAGCCTCTCCTGCCACACCTGCTTGTTTGCTAGAGGCTGAATTATCTGTAGAATATCTTCATTTCATTGGTACCATGAAAAGACTATTTCACAGGAGCCATGAGTGATCGTCTCTTGACAAGAAGCCTCTTGTACTTCACTAGCTTCTTTTCTAAATGATGAATTATGAGTAGAAAGTCTTCAGTTCTATGGTACCCTGAAATGACTGTTTTGCAGAAGCTATGAGAGATCTTCTCCTGAAGGTCTCACATCTCCTGCCACACCAGCTTGTGTACTGGAGGTTGAATTATCAGTAGAGAATTTTTATTTCACTTGTACACTGAAATGACTATTTTGAGGAGCCCTGAAGGATATTTTTCTGAGGGCCTCACCTTCTTGCTATGCCAAATTGTTCGCTGGGGGCTGAATTATAAGTAGAATATCTTAATTTCTTTTGTACCCTGAAATAACTATTTTGCAGAAGCCGTAAGTACTCTTCTCCTGAAGGCCTTCTCACTCCTGCAATGGCAGCTTTTTTTCCGGAGACTGAATTACTGGTAGAAAAAAATCTTCATTTCCCTTGTACCCTGAAATGACTATTTTGCAGTAGCCATGAGGGATCTTGTCCTAAAAGACTCGCCTCTCTTGTCATGCTAGATATTTTGCTTGAGGCTGAATTATCAGTAGAAAATCTTCATTTTTCCTGTACCCTTCAAAAACAGGAGCCATGAGGTATATTCTCCTGAAGGCCTTGTCTCTCCTGTCACACCACCTTATTTGCTGGAAGGTGAATTATCAGTAGAAAAATCTTAATTTCTCTTATACCTTGAAATGACTGTTTCGCAGGAGCCATAAGGGATCTTCTTCTGAAGGACTCACCTCGCCTGCCACACTTGCTTGTTTGCTGGAGGCTGAATTATCAGAAGAAAACTTTATTTTTCTTGTAGCTTAAATGAATATTTCACAGGAGCCAAGAGGGGTCTTTTCCTGAAGGCTTTGCCTCACCAGCCACGCTAGCTTGTTTGCTGGAGGCTCAAATATCAGTAGATAATCTTTGTATTACTTCTATCCTGAAATCACTATTTCACAGGAGCCATGGGGAATCTTCTCCTTAAAGACATGGGGAATCCTCTCCTTCCACGCTAGCTTGTTTGCTGTAGGCTGAATTATCAATTGAAAATCTGCATTTGTATTGTACACTGAAATGACAATTTTACTGGAGCCATGAGGGATCTTCTCCTGAAGGCCTCTTCTCTACTGACACGAAAGCTTGTTTGCTGGAGGCTGAATTACCAGTAGACAATCTTTATTTTACTTTGAACCTAAAATGACTATTTTGAGGATCCCTGAGGTATCTTCTTCTGAAAGCCTTGACTCTCCTGTCACACCACCTTGTTTGCTAGAGGTGGAATTAGAAGTAGAAAATATTTTATCATGTATCTTCAAATTACTGTTTTGCAGGAGCCATGATGGATCGTTCCCTAAATGCCTCGTCTCTCCAGTTACCGCAACTTGTTTTCTGGAGTTAATTTATAAGTAGAAAATCTTCAATTATCTTGTACACTAAAATGACTATTTCACAGGAGCAAAAAGGGATCTACTCCTGAGGGCATTGCCTCTCCTGCCACACTAGATTGTTTGCTGAAGGCTGAATTATCAGGAGAAAATCTTTATTTCTCTTGTACCCTGAAATGACTATTTCACAGGAGCAATGCAGGCTCTTCCTTTAAAGGAATTAAGGCTCTTGCCATGCCGGCTTGTTTGCTGGAGACAGATTTATCAGTACAAAATCTTCATTTCATTTTTAGTCTGAAATAACTAAATAACAGGATCGATGAGGAAACTTCTGAATGCCTCGTCTCTTCTTCCATGCCAGCTTGTTTGCTTAAGCCTGAATTATCAGTAGAAAATCTTCATTTCACTTGTACCCTAAAATGACTATTATGCAGCAGCTCTGAGTGATCTTCTCTTCAAAGCCTCACCTCTCCTGTCATGGTAGCTTGTTTGCTGGAAGCAGAAATAACATTAAAAAGCTTTATCTCTTATTTTAAAATGACTATTTTGCAGGAGCACTGAGAGATTGACTCCTGAAAGACTCACCTCTCCTACCATGCAAAATTGTTTGCTCAAGGCTGAGTTATCAGTAGAAAATCTTTATTTTTCTTGTACCGTGAAATGACTATTTTGCAGGAGCCATGAAGAATCTTCTCCTGAAGGACTCTCCTCTCCTCTCCTGCAATGCTAGCATGTTTGCTGAAGGCTGAATTATCAGAAGAAAATCTTCATTTGTATTTTACACTGAAATGACTATTTCACAGGAGCCATGAGTGCTCTTTTCCTGAAGCCCTGACCTTTCCTTCCATGCGAGCTTGATTACTGGAGGATGAATTATCAGTAGAAAAATCTTCATTTCACCTGTACCCTGAAATGACTATTTCAAAAGAGCCTGGAGGAATATTCTCTTGAAAGCCTCGCCTCTCCTACCATGCTAACTTGTTTGCTGTATGTATAATTATCAATAGATAATTTTCATTTATCTTGTATATTGCAGGAGCATGAGAGATCTTTTCCTGAAGGCCCTGCCTCTCCTGCCATACTAGCTTGTTCACTGGAGGCTGAATTATCAGTAAAATCTTCATTTGTATTGTACACTGAAATGACTATTTCATAGGTCCCATGAGGGATCTTCTCCTGAAGGCCTCTCCTCTAATGCTAACAAACAAGTTGCTGGAGGCTCTATTATTAGTAGACAATCTTCATTTCAGTTGTATCCTGAAATGACTATTTCGCAGGAGCCCTGAGGAATCGAGAGATCTGAAAGCCTCACCTCCCCTGCCACACCAGCTTGTTTACTGGAGGTAGAATTATTAGTAGAAAATCTTCATTTCTCTTGTACCCTGTAATGTCTATTCCACTGGATCAATGAGGGATCTTTTCCTAAGGCCTCATCTCTCCTTCCATAGTAGTTTGTTTTCTGGAGGCTACATCATCAGTAGAAAGTCTTTATTTCTCTTATCCCTGAAATGACTATTTTTCAGAAGCCATGAGGGATTTTCTCCTGAAGGCAGCACAACCCATGACATAGCAGCTTCTTTTCTGGAGGCTGAAATATCAGTAAAAAATTACTTCTCATCTACTTTGAAATAATTATTTCGCAGGATTCATGACATATTTTTTACTGAAGGCCTCGCTGTTCCTGCCATGCTACCTTGTTTGCCTGAGGCTCAATTATCAGTACAAAATCTCCGTTACTCTTGTACACTGAAATCACTATTTTGCATGAGCCATGAGAGATTGTCTCCTCAAGGCCTCACTACTCCTTCCATGCCAGCTTGTTTTCTGTAGGCTGAAATATCAGTTGATAATCTTCATTTCTCTTGTACCCTCAAATAACTATTTCACAAGAGACATGAGTAGTATTCTTGCTGAAAGCCTCACCTTTCCTGCCATGTAAGCTTTATTGCTGGTGGCTGAGTTATTAGTAGAAAATCTTCATTTCTCTTGGAAACTGAAATGAATATTTCGCACAAGCCATGAGTTATCTTCTTCTAAAGGCATCGCATCTCCTGCCTCACTAGCTTTTTTACTGGAGACTGAACTATCTGTAGAAAATCTTTGTTTCTCTTATTTCCTGAAATGAATATTTCGCAGGCATCATAAAGGATCTTCTCCTGAAGGTCTTGCCTCTCCTGCCACACCAGCTTGCTTGCTGAAGTCTGAATTATCAGCAGAAAATTTTAATTTCTTATATATTGTGAAATGACTGCTTCACAGAAGATATGAATAATCTTCTTCTGAAAGCTTCACTTCTCCTGTCACACCAGCTTGTTTGCTGATGGCTTAGTTATCCGTAGAAAATCTTCATTTCTCTTGCACACTGAAATGACTATTTCACAGTAGCCAAGCGGTATCTTCTACTAAAGGTCTCACCTCTCCTACCACATTAGCTTGTTTGCTGGAGGTTGATTTATTAGCAGAAAATCTTTATTTTTCTTTTACCCTGCAAGGACCATTTCACAGGAGCCATGATAGATCTTCTCCTTAAGTACTCGCTTCTCCTGCCTCACTAGCTTGTTTTCTGTAGGGTGATTTATCAGTAGAAAATCTTTATTTCTCCTGTTTCCTGAAATACTATATTGCAGAAGCCAAAAGTATCTCCTCCTGAATGCCTCACCTCTCTTGCCATGCTTCTTTGTTTGTTGGAGGCTGAATTATTAGTAGAAAATTTTCATTTCTTTTATACCCAGAAATTACTATTTTTCAGGAGCAATGAGGTATCCTCCTGAAAGCCTCGCCTCTCCCATCATGCTAGCTTCTTTGGTGTAGGCAGATTTATCAGTATAAAATCTACATTTCCCTTGTTTCCTGAAATGATTATATCACAGGAGCCCTAAAGGATCATCTCCTGAAGGTCTCGCCTCTCCTGACATTCTAGTTTGTCTCCTGGAGGCTGAAATATCAGTAGAAAATTTTCATTTTTCTTATACACTGAAATGACTACTTCACGGGAGGATGAAGGATCTTTCCTCACCTCTCCTGCCACACCATCTTGTTTGCTATAGGCCAAATTATCAGTAGAATATCTTTATTTTATTTGTACCCTGAAATGACTACTTCGCAGGAGCCATGAGGCATCTTCTCCTTAAGACCTTGCCTGTCTTGCCACATGAGCTTGTTTGCTATAGGCTGAATTATTAGTAGAAATCTCTATTTCTATTGTACAGTGAAATGATTATTTTGCAGTAGCCATGAGTGATCTTCTCCAGAATGCCTCGCCTCTCTTGTCATGGCAGTTTGTTTGCTGGAGGCTGAATTATCACTAGAAAATCTTTATTTGTCTTTAATCCTAAAATGACTATTTCGCTGTTGCCAAGAGAGATCTTCTCCATAAGGCCACGCCTCTTCTACTTTGCAAGCTTGTTTGGTGGAGGCTGAATTATTAGCATAAAATATTCATTTCTGTTGTACCCTGTAATGTTTTTTTCACTGGATCCATGAGGGATCTTTTCTTAAGGCTTCATCTCTCCTTCCACACTAGCTTTTTTGCTGGAGGTTAAGTTATCAGTTGAAAAATCATTTCTCTTGTACCCTGCAATGACTATTTTTCAGGAGCCATGAGAAATCTTCTCATGGAGGCAGCACAACTCCTGTCATGTCAGCTTATTTGTTGGGGGCTGAGTTATCAGTAAAAAATCATTTCTGTTGTACCTTGAATGACTATTTTGCAGGAACCATAACGGATCTTCTCCTGAATGCCTCACCACTTTTCGACGCTACCTAGAAAATCATCGTTTCTCTTGTACACAGAAATAAATATTTTGCAGGAGCCATGAGATATCTTCTCCCAAAGACCTCACCACTCCTGCCACGCTAGCTTGTTTGCTGGAGGTTGAATTACCCATAGAAATCTTAATTTCCCATGTACCCTGAAATGATTATTTCACAGAAGCCATGTGGTATCCTCTTCTAAAGGCATGGCCTCTCCTACCACACTAGCTAGTATGCTGGAGGCAGATTTATCAGTAGAAAATCTTAACTTGTCTTGTTTCTTGAAATGAATATTTCTCAGGAGCTGTGATGCATCTTCTCCTGAATGCCTCGCCTTCCCTACATCATTAGCTTGTATGCTGTAGGTTGATTTATCAGTAGAAAATCTTTATTTCTATGGTTTCTTGAAATGACCATTTTGCAGGAGCCATGTAGTATCTTCTCCTGAATACCTCACCTCTTCTGCCACGATAGTTTGTATGCTGGAGGCTGAATTATCAGTAGAAAATCTTATTTTCTCTTTTAACATGTAATGACCATTTTGCAGAAACCATGAGAACTCTTCACCTGAAGGCCTCACCTCTCCTGCAATGCAGGTTTGTTTGCTAGAGGCTGAATTATCAGTAGAAAATCTTCATTTTTCTTGTATCCTGAAATGACTGCTTTGCAGGAGATGTGAGGGGCCTTCTCCTGAAGGTCTCACCTCTCCTGCCACTGTATCTTGTTTGCTGGAGGCTTAATTATTAGGAGAAAATCTTTATTTCTCTTGTACCCTGAAATGACTATTTCACAAGAGCCATGTGGCATCTTCTCCTGAAGGCCTCACCTCCTCTGCCATGCCAGCTTGTTTTCTGGAGGCAGAATTATCAGATGAAGATCTTATTTTCTTGTACACTGAAATGACTATTTCGCAGGAGCCCTGAGGGATCTTCTCATTAGTACAGGTGGTGGTAGTATAAGTGGTCATTACTGTGTTTCAACTGTTTTCTGAAACACCTTTCAATTTAGATACTGACAGTCATTTTATTTTTGAGCTGCCCACTCTTGAGACTGTTGCCTTTTTGATTCCACATTGTCTACTATACAACAGCTTCTTTACAACCTACAACAATGTATTAGATAAAGAATTCTTCCTTGTTTCATTGGACATCTTTTAGCACACATCAATTTATCAGGTCCACTTTCTGGGGCAATACCCCCGCCGACAGGGGCACTCCTGCAGGCCACGCTTCTCCTGCCATGCTAGTTTGTTTGTCTGAGGCTGACTTACCAGTAGAAAATCTTCTTTTCTCTTGTACCCTGAAATGACTATTTCTCAGGAGCCATGAGGTTTCTTCTCCTGAAGGCTTCACCTGTCCTGCCATGCTAGATTGTTCACTGTAGGATGAATAATTTAAAGAATATCTTCATTTCTCTTGTACCCTGAATTGTCTGTTTTGCAGGAACCATGAGGGATCTTCTCCAGAAAGCCTTGCCTCTCCTGCCACGCCATCTTGTTTGCTGGAAGCTGAATTGTTAGTAGAAAATCTTCATTTCTCTTGTACTCTGAAATGACTACTTGTCAGGAGACATGAGTAATCTTCTCCTGAAGCCCTCACCTCTGCTGCCAGGCCAGCTTGTTTGCTGGAGGCTCAATTATCAGTAGAAAATCTTCAGTACTCTTGTACCATGAATTGAGTACTCTACAGGAGCCATGAAGGATAGTCTCCTGAAGGAATCTCCTCTCCTGCCATGCCATCTTTTTTTTGATAAAGGCTGAATTAGTAGAAAACCCTCATTTATCTTGGACACTTAAATGACTATTTTGCAGCAGCCATCAGAGATATTCTCCAAATGGCCTCACCTCTCCCTACACACTAGCGTGTTTGCTGGAGGCTGAATTATCAGTAGAAAATCTTCACTTCTCTTGTACCGTGAAATGACTATTTTGCTGGAGCCATGAGAGATCTTCTTCTGAAGACCTAACCTCTCCTGCCATGGTAGCTTGTTTGCTGGAGGCTGAAACATCAGTAGAAAATCTTCTTTTCTCTTCTACCATAAAATAATTATTTCACAGGAGACATGAGGGAACTTCTCATGAAGGCCTCATGTCTCCTGCCAAGCCAGGTTCTCTGCTGGAGACTGAATTATCAGTAGAAAATCTTGATTTCACTTGTTCCTGGAAATGACATTTTGTAGGAGCCATGAGGGATTTTCTCCTGAAGACCTTCCCTCTACTGCCACAGAGGTTTCTTTGTTGGAGACTGAATTATCTTTAGAAAATATTCATTTGTCTTGTTCCCTGAAATGACAATTTTGCAGAAGCAATGAGTGACCTTCTCCTGAAGACCTCGCCTGTCACAATAGCTTGTTTGCTGGAGGCTGAAATATCAGTAGGAAATTCTCATTTATAGTGTACACTAAAATGACTATCTTATAGCCATGTGGGATCTTCTCCTGAAGGTCTCACCTCTCCTGCCACACCAGATTCTGTGCTGGAGGTTGAATTATCAGTAGAAAATATTCATTTCACTTGTACCCTGAAATGATTATTATGCAGGATCCCTGAGGGATCTTCTCCTGAAAGCCTTGTCTCTTCTTCCATGCTAGATTGTTTTGCTGGAAGCAGAATTATCAGTAGAATATCTTCGTTTATTCTGTATCTTGAAATGACTGTTTCGCAGGAGCCATGAGAATTCTTCTCCTGAAAACGCCTTTTTTACTTTGCCAGCTTGTTTGCTCAAGAATGAATTTTCAGTAGAAAATCTTAATTTTTTTTGTACCGTGTAATGACTATGTTGCAGGAGTCATGAGGAATCTTCTCTGAAGGCCTCAACACTCCTGCCATGCTAGCTTCTTTTCTGGATACTGAATTTTCAGTAGAAAATCTTCACTCTTTTTGTACCCTGAAATGACTATTTGGCAGGAGCCATACTGGATCTTCTCCTCATTACCTGTAGTGGAATTACAAGTGGTCATAACTGTATTTCAAATCTTTTCTCAAACATCTTTCAATTTATATACTGAAAGTCATTATATTATTTCAGCTGTCCAGTCCCTTGAGACTGTTGCCTATCTTGATATTGTATTTCAAAATCTACATTATCAACTATATAGCATCTTTATGAGCTCAAAAATGTACTTGAGAAAGAACTCTTCCTGTTTCATTGAACATCTTTGAGCACACACCTATTTACAAGCTCCACTTTACAGGGGAAATTCTTTAGCCAACAAGGGAACTCCTGAAGGCCTTGCCTCTTCTGCCACGCCATCTTGTTTGCTGGAGGCTTAATTATCAGTAGAAAATCTTCATGTCTCTTGTACCCTGGTAGGACTATTAAGCAGGAATCATGAGGATCTTCTCCTGAAGACCTCAGCTCTTCTGCCAGGCCAGTTTTTTTTTTTTGCTGGAGGCTGAATTCATAGTAGAAAATCTACATTTATCATGGACCATGAAATGACTTTTTGTCAGGAGCCATGAGGGATCTTCTCCTCAGCCCAAGTTGTGAAATTATAAGTGATAATAATTGTATTTCAAAACTTTCCTCAAACATCTTTCAATTTATATCCTGACAGTCATTGTATTTTTTGAGCTGCCCAGTCTCTTGAAACTGCTGCCTATCTTGATCCCACAATATCCAGTATACCACAAGTTCTTTCCAACCAACAACAATGTATTCAACAAAGAAATCTTCCATGTGTCATTGAACATCTTTGAGCATACAGCAAGTTACCAGGTCCACTTTCTACTTTCCAGGGACAATCCTCTCGCTGACAAGGGCATTACTGAAGTGACGGGGCCATGCTGACAACAGAAGCTGGAAGAGAGGCTGCCTCTCATGTCTAAAAGGCAAGGCCTGGACTGGGAAGAAACTGTAAGGCAAGGCCCAGTTTACGAGCCCTCCCTTGTGTCATTGTACTGGCCTGTATTCAATTTCTCTGCCGTGAGTTTTACTGTTATTATGGTACTCTGCAAGGGGAAAATATCTCCCCCAACCATTACAATAAAGCCAATTAGTGAGCTTGTAGGAATGTGGTTTCATAAGACAGCACGCATGAGGGCCAGGAAGATTGAGACTCCCCCACCTGTCTGTTTAAGCCAAAATTAACATATGTCATGTCAAATTAGTATATGCCAAAGTAGTGTTAGTAGCATATGAAAACTAATTTAGTTTAAGGCTAGTTTTATATAAATAGTCCTTCTTGAAGCTACAGGCCAAAGTTAACTCATGCTAGGCAAAGTCAGCACATTCACCACATAACAGGGTTCCAGAGATAAAACAAAATAACTCACTCATTGACAGACTCAGCAAACAAAATACAGAAAACTGCAGGTTTATAAAGAAAGGAAAAAGCCTGGCTGGCAACGACAGGATGAACACACCTGAGGGCTCCAGAGAAAGATTAACTTAGCTGGGAGTTTGTATCTAAAGCAACAGGTAGTTTTCAACTACAAAGAGTTTCTCATCTATGTTCTGTTGACTATGAAAAACTGCTAATAAAACATCCTGTGTTGTCTCCTGAGCTACAAGATAATCTTCCTTTCCCATATGGGTAATAGACTCACCATTTTTTGATGTAATATATAGATAGTCCATATAGTAACTATGTTTTTACTTAAGACAAGATTTCTATCTACTCCTTTGTAACCAGCAATGTTGCCACCCTGGCCCAGGACTGAAGTTATCAAGCTGACCTGGGACTGAAGTTACCAAACTTCCTGCAACCCCTTCTTCTGAAGACCCTTCCCAGTAATCAAGATCTAAGAAGAAAATACAACAGACAAATGGACTTCCTCATCCTGAGAACTGTGATTGATTTTACCTGATCTGAGAAGACAAACAGCATGTTTTATAATTTTTGCTTCCATGCTTTGTATACCCTGTTCCTTAGAGTAAAACTTTTACTTTCCCTCACCCCCCTTACTTCCTAAACACCCCTCATTAAATACGTATGTTTTAATAGCCACTGCGCTGCTAGCCTGGAGCTGGCTCTGGCTGTGGCCAGCTGAGAACATGCTAAGAGGCATTGAGATCTTAGTCTAATTTTTGTCCTGATCACCCGTGTCACCTTCCTGTGTACGAGTCTCAACTAACCCACCCCCGCTGAGGCTGAACCCTGGCACTTAAGGCCTCGCCTCTTCTGCCAAGCTAGCTTGTTTCCTGGAGGCTGAATTATCAGTACAGTATCTTCATTTTTCCTGTATCTTGAAATGACTATTTTGCAGGAGCCATGAGGGATCTTCTCCTGAAGGCCACGTGTCTCTTGCCACACTAGCTTGTATGATGGAGGCTGAATTATTAGAAGAAAATATTCATTGCTCTTGTAACCTTTAATGACTGTTTCACAGGAACCTTGAGAGATCGTCTCCTGAAGGCCTTGCCTCAACAGCCATTTCAGCTGATTTCCTGTAGTTGAGTTCACAGTAGAATATTTTCAATTCTCTTTTAACATGAAATGACTATTTCATTGGATCCATGAGAGATTTTCTCTGGATGGCATTGCTTCTCCTGCCATGGTATCTTGTTTGCTAAAGGCTAAAATATCAGTAGAAAATATTAACATTCCTTGTACCAATAAATGCCTATTTTGAAGGAGCCATGAGGGACCTACTCCTAAAAGCTTCACATCTCCTGCCACACTAGCTTGTTTGCTGGAAACCGAATTATCAGTAGAAAATCATAGTTTTGTACACTGAAATGTCTATTTAGGAGGAGCCATGAGGAATCTTCTCCTGAAGCCTCGCCTCTCCTTCCATGCCAGCTTGTTTGCTGGAGGCTGAATTATCAATAGAAAATCTTCATTTATCTTGTACCTGGCAATGACTGTTTTGTAGGATCCATGAGGTATATTTTCTTGAAGGCTTCCTCTCTTCAGGAACTGCAACTACTTTGCTTGAGTGGAATTATCAGTAGAAAATCTTTATTTCTCTTTTAACGTGAAATGACTATTTTGCAGTAGTAACGAGGTAACTTCTCCTGATGGCATTGACTCTCCTAGCACTCTAGCTTTTTTGCTTGAAGCTGAATTATCATTAGAAAACCTTTATTTCTCTTGTACCCTGAAATGACTATTTTGCAGGAGTCATAAGTGATCTTCTCATAGAGGCCTTACGGCTCCTGCCAAGCCAACTTCTTTGCTGGAGGCTGACTTATCAGTGGAAAATCGTCATTTCTCTTGTATACTGAAATGACTATTACTCAGGAGCCATGAGGGATCTTAGGAAGGTCTCGCCTCTCCTGTAATGCAAGCTTGTTGACTGGAGGCTGAATTATCAGTAGAAAATCTTCATTTCGCTTGTACCCTGAAATGAATATTTCTCAGGAGCCATGAGGCATCTTCTCCTGAGCACCTGGCCACTCCTGCCATGCCTGCTAGTTTGCTCAAGGCTGAATTATCAGTAGAAAATCATAATTTCTCTTGTACACAGCAAAGACCATTTTACAGGATCCATGAGACATCTCCTCCTGATGGCATCGCCTCTCCTACCATGGTATCTTGTTTGCTGAAGTCTGAATTATGAGTAGATAATCTGCATTTCTCTTGTACACTTAAAAGACTATTTTTCAGGAGCCATGATGTGTCTTCTTTTGAAGGCCTCATAGCTCATGCCAAGCCAGCTTGTTTGCTGGAAACTGAATTATCAGTAGACAATTTTTATTTCTCTTCTAACCTTAGATGACTCTTTCACAGGAGCCATAAGAAATCTTCCCCTGAAGGCCTCGCTTCTCCTGGCACACTAGCTTCTTTGCTGGAAGAGAATTATGAGTAGAAAATCTTAATTTATCGTCTATCTTAAAATGACTATTCCATAGGAGCCATAAGGGACCTCTTTCAGAGCACCAGCAGTGGAATTTCACGTGGTCATATTTGTATTTAAACTCTTTCCTCAAACATCTTTCAATTTATATACTTACAGTCCTTACATTTTTTGAGCTACCCAGTCCCTTGAAACTATTTTCTTTCTTGATCTCACATTATCTGGCATACAACATTTTCTTTCCAACTTATGACAATGTATTCAACAAAGAAATATTCCATGTTTCATTGAACATTTTTGAGCACATACCAATTTACAAGCTTCACTTTCCAGGGGAAATGCCCTGGCCAACAAGGGCAATCATGATGGCCTCCTTTTTCCTAACATGCTAGCTTGTTTTCTGGAGGCTGAATTATCAGTAGAAAATCTCAATTTCTCTTGTATCCTGAAATGACTATTTCTCAGGAGTCTTTAGGCATCTTCTTCTGAAGGCATCACCTCCTCTGCCACACCAGCTTGTTTTCTGGAGGCAGAATTATCACAAGAAAGTCTTAATTTCCCTTTTACACTGAAATAATTAATTCACAGGAGCCATGAGGTATCTAATCCTGAAGGCCTCACCTCTGCTGCCAGGTTTGTTTGCTGGAGGCTGAATTATGAGTAGTAAAAATTTATTTCTCTTGTACCCTGAAATGACTATTTCACTTGAGCCATGACAAATGTCCTTCTGAAGCCCCCGATTCTCCTGTCAATCTTACATGTGTGCTGGAGGCTGAATTATCAGTAGGAAGTCTTTATATTTTTTGTACCTTGATATTACAATTTTACAGGATTCATGAGGATTTTCTCCTGAAGGCCTTGCCTCTCATGCCTCCTAAGCGTGTTTACTGGAAGCTGGATTATCAGTTGTCTTCTTCAGGAGGCCTTCCCTCTCCTGCCATGCGAGCTTGTTTACTAGAAGATGAACTATCTGTAGAAAATGATCATTTCTCTTATGCCCTGAAATGACTATTTTGCAGGAGCCATGAAGCATCTTCTCAGTAAAGCTTCACCTTCCTGCCATGCCAGTCCGTTTGCTGGAAGCTGAATTACAAGCAGAAAATCTTCATTTTTCCTGTACCCTGAAATGAGTATTTGGCAGGAGCCAGGAGGAATCTTCTCCTGAAAGCCTCACATCTCCTGCCACACCATATTGTTTTCTGGAGGTTAAATTTATCAGTAGAAAACCATCATTTCTCTTGTACCCTGAAATGACTATTTTGCTTCAGCTATAACAAATCTTCTGAAGTCCTCGACTCTCATGTCAATACTACATGTGTGCTGGAGGCGGAATTATCAGTAGAAAATCTTCATATTTTCCTACCATGATATTACTATTAGATAAGATCCATAAGAGATTTTTTTCCTGAAGGCCTCACCTCTCATGACTAGCTAGTTTATTTTACTGTAGGCTGAATTACCAGTAGTCTATCTTCATTTCTCTTGTACCCTGAAATGACTATTACAAGGAGTCATAAACAATCTTTTTGTAGAGGGCTCCCCACTCTTGTTGTGGTAGCTTTTTTGCTGGAGGCTAAATTATCAGTAGAAAATATGCATTTTTCTAGCACCCTGAAATGACTATTTTGCAGGAGCCATGAGAAATTTTCTCCTGAAGCCCTCGTCTCTCCTGCCACGCCATCTTGTTTGCTTGAGTCTGAACTAACAGTTGAAAATTCTCATTTCCCTTGGATCCTGAAATGACTATTCCACGGGAGCCATGAAGGCTGTTTTCCCTAAGGCCTTGCCTCTTCTGCCATGCCAGCTTGTTTGTTGAAGGCTGAATTATCAATAGAAAATATTCATTTCTCTTTTCCCCTAAAATTACTATTTCTCAGGAGCCATGAGAGACCTTCTGATGACCTCACATCTCCTACCACAAAACATGTTTTCTGGACTCTGAATTATCAGACAAAAGTCTTCATTTCTCTTATACCCTAAATTTACTATTTTGAAGGAGCCACCAGGGAACTTCTTGAGTGGGCCTCACATCTTGGCCATGCTAGATTGTTTGCTAGATGCTGAATTACCACTAGAAAATCTATATTTCTCTTGTACTCTGAAATGATTATTTGGCAGGAATCAGGAGGGATCCTCCCCCGAAGGCCTCACATCTTCTGCCATGGTAGCTTTATTGCCAGATGCTGAATGATCAGTAGAATCTGCATTTCGCTTGTACTCTGAAATGACTATTTCACAGGAGTCATGAGGGATCTTCTCCTGAAAGCCTTGCCTCTTTTGCCATGCAAGATTGTTTGATGGAGGCTGAATTATCAGTAGAAAACCTTTATTTCTCTTGTACGCTGAAATGACTACTTCTCAGGAATTATGAGAGATCTTCTCCTGAAGGATTTGCGTCTCCTACCACGCTAACTTGTTTCCTCGACACTGAATTATCAGTTGAAAGTTTTCATTTTATTTGTAATTTTAAACGACTATTTCTCAGGAGCCATCAGGGATTTTCACCAAAAATCTTTGCCTCTCCTGCCATGGTAGATTGCTTGCTGGAGGTTAAATTTTCAGTATAAAATCTTTATTTCTCTTGTACTCTAAAATAACTTCTTGGTAGGAGCAATGGCAGTAATTCTCCTGAAGGCCTCACCTTTTCTGCAGTGTCATATTGTTCACTGGAGGCTAAATTATCAGTAGAAAACCTTCATTTCTCTTGTATGTTGAAATGACTATTTCATAGGAGCCATGAGCAATCTTCTTCTGAAGTAGTCGATTGTCCTGTCACTACTGCATGTGTGTTGCAGGCTAAATTATCAGTAGATAATCTTGATTTCTCTTGTACCCCTATATTACTATTTCACAATATCCATCGGGTATATTCTCCTGAAGGTCTAACCTGTCGTGCCACCCTAGCTTGTTTTCTGGAGGCTGAATTATTAGTAGTCTATTTTCATTTCTCTTGTACCTAAAATGACTATTTTTCAGGAGCCATGAGCAATCTTCTCCTAAAATACCTTGTCTCTTTTGTTATGATTGCTTTATTGCTGGAGGCTTGTGACTATTTCACAGGAGCCATAATGGATCTTCTCCAAGGGGTCTCGCCTCTCCTGCCACGCAAGCTTGTTTACTAGAGGGTAAATTATCAGTAGAAAATTTTCATTTCTCTTATTACCTGAAATGACTTTTTCACAGGAACCATAAAAGATCTTCTCCTGAAAGCCTCACCTCTCCTCCCACGCCAGTTTGTTTGCTGGGAGCCCAATTACTATTAGAAAATCTTAATTTCTATTGAACCATGAAATAACTATTTTGGAGGAGCCATGAGGGAGCTTCTTCTTAAGGCCTCACCTCCCACGGGAGCTAGCTTTTTTTACTGGAGGCTGAATTGTCCATAGTCTATTTTCATTTCTCTTGTTCCCTGAAATGACTATTACCAGGAGTTATGTATGCTCATTTTCGAGAGGCCTCGCCACTCTTGTTATGTAGCTTTTTTGCTGGAGGCTGAATTATCAGTAGAAAATATTCATTTATCTTGCTCCCTGAAATGATTATTACACAGGAGCCATGAGGGATTTTCTCCTAACGCCCTTGGCCATCCTGCCACACTACTTTGTCAGCTGAAGGCAGAACTATCAGTTGACAATTCTCATTTCTCTTGTATCCTGAAATGACTATTTCACAGGAGCCATGAAGGACGTTCTCCTGAAGGCTTCACCTCTTCTGCCACACCAACTTGTTTACTGGATGTTGAATTATGAGTAGAAATCCTTCATTTCTCTTCTCCCCTGAAATGATTATTTCTCAGGAGTCATGAAAGATCTTCTTCAGACAGCCTCACATCTCCTACCAACTTGTCAACTTGTCTGCTGGAATCTGAATTATCAGATGAAAATCTTCCTTTCTCTTGTATTATGAATTGAATATTTTGCAGAATCCATCAGGAATCCTCTCCAGTAGGCCTCACATTACCTGGCATGCTAGATTGTTAGTTAGAGTCTGAATTATCAGTAGAAAGTCTTCATTTCTCTTGTACCCTGAAACGATTATTGGGCAGGGACCATGAGGGATCTGCTGAAAGCCTCGAATCTTCTACCACACTACCTTTTTTGCTGGAGAATGAATTATCAGTAGAAAATCTTCCTTTCTCTTGTACCCTAAAATGACTATTCGGCAGGAGTCAGGAGGGATCTTCTCCTGAACACCTCACATCTTCTGCCATCGTAGCATTGTCTGATATCAGTATAAAATCATCATTTCTCCTGTACCCTGGAATCACTATTTGTCAGGAGCTAGGATGAATCCTCTCCTGAAGGCCTCGCATCTTCTGCCATGGTAGATTTTTTGCAGGAGTCTGATTTTTCAGAAGAAAATCTTCATTTCTCGTGTACCCTCAAATGATTATTTTGCAGAATTCATGAGGGATCTCCTCCTGAAGGCCTCGCCTCCCCTGCTATGCCAGTTTGTTTAATGGAGGTTGATTTATGAGTAGAAAATCTTCATTCCTCTTGTTCCCCAAAATGACTATTTCAGAGGAGCCATCAGAAATCTTCTCCTGAAGGCCTCACCCCTTCTGTTGCTCCAGCTTGTTTAATGGAGGTTGAATCATCATTAGAAAATCATCATTTCTTTTATATCCTAAAATGACTATTTCGCAAGAGCCATGAGGTATCTTCTGCTGAAGGCCTCGCCTCTCCTTCCACGCTTGCTTATTTCATGGAGCCTGTATTATCCATAGAAAACCATCATTTCTTTTGTACTCTGAAATGGCTACTTTTCAAAACTTATGAGTGATCATTTCCTGAAGGCCTCACCTCTCCTGTTATGATAGCTTGCTTTCTTGGGATTGAGTTATCTAAAGAAAATTTTTATTTTTCTTGTCCCTGAAAGGATTATTTCACAAGAGCAATACGGTATCTTCTCCTGTAGTCCTCACCTCTACAGTAATGGCAGCATGTTTGCTGGAGGCTGAATTATCAGTAGAAATTCTTCATTTCCCTCATACCTTGAAATTACTATTTCTCAGAGACCATGAAGGATGTTCTACTGAAAGCCTTGCCTCTCTTGCCAATCCAGTTTGTTTGCTGGAGATGGAATTATCATTAGAAACACTTTATTTCTTTTGTACTCTGTAATGACTATTTCACAAGAGCCATGAGATAGATACTTTTGAAGGCCTCGCCTCTCCTGCCACGCTAGTTTCTTTGCTGGAGGTTGAATTATAAAAAAGAAACCCATCATTTCTTATGTACTTTGAAATGACTATTTTGCAGGGGTCATGAGGGATCTTTTCCTGAAGAACTCATCTCTCTTCCCATGCTAGCTTGTTTGCTAAAAGCTGAATTATCAGGAGAAAATCTTCATTTCTCTTGTACCCTGAAATGACTATTGCACAGGAGCCAGGAAAGATCTTCTCCTGAAGGCCTTGCCTCTCCTGCCTCTCTAGCTTGTTTGTTGGAGGCTCAATTATCAGTAGAAAATCTTCATTTGTCTTGTACTTTGAAATGACAATTTCACAAGAGCAATGAGAAATATTTCCTGAAGGCCTCACCTCTCCAGCCATGCCAGCATGTGTGCTGGAGGCTGAATTAACAGTAGAAAATCTTCATTTCTATTGTACCTCGATATTATTTCACATGATCCATGGGAAATCTTCCCCTAAAGACATCACTTTTTGTGCGATGCTAGCATGTTTGCTAGAGGATGAATTATCGGAGGTCTATATTCATTTCTCTTGTAGCCTGAAATAAAAATATCACAGAAGCCACTATCGAGCTTCTCTTGAAAGCCTCGCCTTTCCTGCCATGCTATCTTGTTTGCTGGAGGCTGAATTATCAGTAGAAAATCTTCTTTTGTCTTCTACCCTGAAATGACTATTTCACTGGAGCCATGAGCTATCTTCTCCTGAAGGCCTCGCATCTCCTACAGGCAAGCTTGTTTATTGTGGGGGCATGTTTAAAAGAGAGAATCTGAGGTATCGGCACATGCTCTGAGCAAACACCTACTGTTTTTTGGGGTTTGGCACAACCTTGTAACTTGTCTTTCCTTGACCTTGGCTGCAGACAGAGCAAGGGTGGAAATTACTAGAGGCATTCCAACAGACATATCTGATAAACTTCAAGAAACATCTTGAACCCAATTAGTAAAGTCCAATCCCTGCTCTGTATCTGAAAAGTTCTTTAGCCTTCTCTGAATGTGGTGGTGCACTCTTTATGGAGAAGTTCTTTAGCTCCTTCCCCACACCTAACACCTGATTCTCTGCATTAGAAAAGAAGATGAGATATTCTCTTGAGACGGGATTATCACCAAGGGATACACCTGACCTGGTATAACTAAGTCCTCATAGTTTTTTTAATTGCTTCTTATTGTCTGTAATCTGGCAACCAATCTATGAAATATCATGAAACATACATGTGTAATGTGTCCTTGTACTGTAAATAAAGATGTCCAGATTGTCTGGGCAGCACAAGTTGCTTGGGCTACCTAGGCTCAGGCTGCCTGTGTCCATTTCTACTGTATGTCTTTGTCTCATTCTTTCCAATTCCCCAGTCCTTGCAAGATGGAGGGCTATCTCTTTCTCATCCTCTTTCTCTTTCTCACCAGCAGTCCTCTGATCATGATTCAGCCAGACTCAAGCCCTGGTGTGGACGCCAACAGATTGGTGCCAAAAAACCTGGGATCCAGACACCAGGACTTCTGGACAACTTGGCTTCTGGACGACCCTGGCGGCACATCTGATAACCTTCTCGGGTACCTCCAGAGGTAAGTAAATGACTGGGCGGCCTCTCTGCCCCCAGCGGCTTGTCTCTGGCTTTTCTCTAGTCTCTCAGTCCTTCTGTTTTCTCTCCTCTACTAATTCAGCTTTTAAATAGATTACATGTAGTAAAGAGGCATTTTCCTCCTGCCATGCCAGCTTGTTTGCTGGAAATCTCTTGCCTCCTCTCTTCTGCCACACCATCTTGATTGCTGAAGGCTGAATTATCGGTATACAATCTTCACTACTCTTGTATACCGAAATGACTATTTCTGAAGAGCCCTGAGAAATCTTTTCATGAAAACCTCGCTTCTTTTGTCACTCTAGCTTTTTTGTTAGAGGCTTAATTATCAGTAGAAAATATTCATTTCTCTTCCACCTTGATATGACAATTTCATAGGAGCATGAGAAATCTTCTACTGAAGGCCTCATGTATTCTGCCACACTAGCTTGTTTGCTAGAGGCTAAATTATCAGTAGAAAATATTCATTTGTCTTGTACCCTGAAATGTCTATTTCTCAGGAGCTATGAGGGATCTTCTTCAGAAGGCCTCCTCTCTTCTGCCACACCATCTTTATTGCTGAAGGCTGAATTATTGATAGAAAATCTTCATTTCTCTTTAATTGAGATATTACTAATTCGCAGGATCCATAAGACATCTTCACCTAAAGACCTCGCCTCTCATACCACGCTAGCTTGTTTGCTGGAGCCTGTATTTTAGTAGGAAATCTTCATTTCTCTTACACCCTGTCATGACTATTTTGCAGGAGCCAAGGGGGATCTTCTCCTGAAGGCCTCTTCTGTCTTGCCATGCCAGATTTTTTTCTGCAGGCTGAATTATCAGTACAAAATCTTTGTTTCTCTTGTACCCCAATATTATAATTTCACAGGATCCATGAGAAATATTCTATAAAAGGCCTCACCTCGTGTGCCATGCTAGCTTGTTTGCTATAGCTGGAATTATTAATAGTCTATCTTCATTTCTCTGTACCCTGAAATGACTATTTCTCAGGAGTCATGAAAGTCTTCTTCTGAAGGCTTCACCTCTCTTGCCATGCTAGCTTTTATGCTTGAGGCTGAATTACAAGTAGAAAATCTTCATTTCTCTTCTACCCTGAAATGACTATTTTGCAGGATCCATGAGGGATCTTCTCCTAAAGGCCCAGCTTCTCCTGCCAAGCCAACATGTGTGCTGGAGTCTGAATTGTTGGTAGAAAATCTCCATTTCTCTTGTAACCCAATATTACTATTTCACATGAGCCATGAGGAATCTTCTTTTGAAAGCCTTGCCTCTCGTGCCACACTACCTTGTTTGCTGGTGGTTGAGTTATCAGTAGTCTATCATCTTTTCTCTTGTACCCTGTAATGACTATTTTTCAGGAGCCATAATGGATCTTCTCCTGAAGGCCTTGCCTCCCCTGGCACACAAGCTTCTTTTCTGGAGGCAAATTTATCAGTAGTATATCTTTGCTTGCCTTGTACCATGAAATGACTATTTTGCAGGAGCCCTAAAAAATCTTCTCATCAAGGCCTCGCCTCTCCTGCCACGCTAGCTTGTTTCCTGGAGCCTTATTATCAGTAGAAAATATTTATTTCTCTTGTACCCTGAAATGACTATTTTGCCAGAGCTATGAGGGATATGCTCCTGAAAACCTTGCCTGTTCTTGCCGGGGTCCAGCCTCAGCAAGGGTGGGTTCACTCACTGGAGGTGGCGCAGGTGAACAGAAACAAAAATTAGACCTCAATGCCTTTTTGCATGTTCTTAGCCGGCCACAGCCAGAGTTAGCTCCAGGCTGCTGAGCTAGCAGCTGTCAAAAACACGTATTTATTGAGGGGTGTCTTACAGGATTAGGAGGGGTGAGGGGGAAATAAAAGATTTACTCTATGAAACAGGGAATTCAAGGCACAGAAACAATAATCATAAAACATGATGTCTGTCTTATATGATTAGGTATAATTAATTACAGTTCTCAGGATGAAGGCATCTATTTGTCTGGTGCATTTTCTTCTTAAATCTTGATTGCTGGACAGGGCCTTTTCGGGTGAGATGGTCTTGTAGTTCAGGAGACAACACAGGGTGTTTTATTAGCAGTTTTTTATCGTTAACAGGGCTCAAGGGAGAAACTGCTTGTAATTAGGTGCTATCCCTTGTTTGCCTCGGACCAGATAAGAACTTTCAGCTAAGATAATTACCCTTCCTCCTGGAGCCTGAAGGTTTGTTTATCCTGTCCTGTTAGCCAGATCTGTCCTTTCTCTATTAATCCATGGGCCCCTATATTTATTTGCTGAATTCTTTGTCTGTTAATCAGTGAATTCTTGTGCTAATTTGGCCTAATACAAGTTAACTTTGGCCTGTAGCTTTAACAAGAAGTATTTACGTAAAACTAGACTTAAACTAACTTAGTCTACATATGTTACTAACGCTAATTTGGCTTATACTAACTCAACTTAACATATGTTAATTTTAGTTTAGGAGAGGCAGGTGGGGGAGTCTGTTTCAGGTTCCCTGGCCCTTTACCCTCGCAGGGTACCGTAATAACAGTAAAGCTCATGGCAGAGAAATTGAGTGCAGGCCAGTACAGTGACACAATGGAGGGTTCGTACCAGCTTGTGTTGTCTGCATGGCCCCATCATGTTCTGCTATGCTTGCTGGAGGAAAAATTTTCATTAGAACATCTATATTTCTCTTGTACCCTAAAATGACTAGTTAGCAGACACTTTAAGGATCTTCTCATGAAGGCCTCACCTCTGCTGACACGCTAGCTTGTTTGTAAGGGGCTAAATTATTGGTAGAAAATCATTTTTCTTCCACCCTCAAATGACTATTTCGCAGGACCCATGAGGGATCTTTTTCTGAAGGTTTCACCTCTCCTGCCACGTTAGTTAGTTAGTTTGTTTGTTTTTTGGCTTAAGGCTGAATTATGAGAAGAAAATCTACTTTTTTCTGGTACCCAGAAATGACTATTTCTCAGAAGCCATGAGGAATTGTATCCTGAAGGCCTCGCCTCTCTTTCCAGGCCAACTTGTTCGCTGGAGGCTGAATTTTCAGTAGAACATTTTCATTTCTCTTACTCTTAAATGACTATTTCAAAGGAGCCATGAGGAATCTTCACCTGACAGCATTGACTCTCCTACAATGATAGTTTGTTTTCTTGAGGCTGAATTATCAGTTGAAAATCTATGCATTCCTGGTACTCTGAAATGACTATTTTGCTGGAGCCATGAGGGATCTTCTCCTCAGGCCTCTCCTGACATGCTAGTTTGTTTGCTGGAAACTGAAGGATCAGAAGAAAATCTTCCATTCTCTCATACCCTGAAATGAATATTTCACAGGTTCCATGAGGGATCTTCTTCCTGAATGCCTTGCCTCCTTTGCCACATTAGTTTTTGTACTGGAGACTTAATTATCACTTAATTATAACACATTATAATTTTTCTTGTGCCCGGAAATGAATATTTTGCAGGAGCCATGAGTGATCTTCGCCTCAAGGCCAGGCCTCTCCTGTCAGGCTTGTTTGTTTGCTGGGGGCTGAATTATCAGTTGAAAATTTTTATTTCTCTTGTACTCTGAAATATATATTTCTCTGGTGCTATGAGGGATCTTCTACTGAAGGCCTCACATCTCTACCATGGTAGCTTGTTTGCTTGAGGCAAATTATCATGAGAAAATCTTCATTTCTCTTGTACTCCAAAATGACTATTTCACAGAAACTTGAGGTGTATTCTCCTGAAGGCGTTACCTCTGCTGACACACTAGCTTCTTGGGGGGGGGTTGAATTATCTGTAGAAAGCCTTCATTTCTCTTATACCCTGAAATGACTATTTAACAGGAACCATGAGAAATCTTCTCCTGACAGCCTCAACTCTCCTGCCACACAAGCTTGTTTGCTTAAGGCTGACTTATCGGTTGAAAATCAACATTTTTCTGGTTCCCAGAAATGACTAATTTGCTGGAACCATGAGGGATCTAGTCCTCAAGGCCTCACCTTTTCTGACACGTTATCTTTTTGCTGGAGAATAAGTAACAGTAGAAAATCTTCCTTTCTCTTGTAACCTGAAATGACTATTTCACAGAAGCCATGTGGGATCTTCTTCTGAAGGCCAAACCTCTCGTGCCACAGCAGTTCCATTGCTGGAGGCTGAAATATCAGTAGAAAATATTCATTATTCTCGTCCCATAACTGACTATTTCACAGGAGCCATGAGGGATTTGCTCCTGAAAGCCTCGCCTCTCCTGGCACACTAGCTTGTTTTCTAGAGGCAAAATTATCAGTAGATAATCTTCATTTTGCTTTTACCCTAAAATGACTATTTTGCAGGAGCCATAAGGAATCTTTCTCTGGCAACCTCCCCTTTTTTTCCACCCTCCCTTGTTTACTGGACGCTGAATTATCAGAAGAAAATCTCCACTTTTCTAGTTCCCTGAAATGACTATTTTATAGGAACCATCAGGGATCTTACCCTTAAAGCCTTGCCTCTACATCCATGATCGCTTGTTTGCTGGAGGCAGAATTAAAAGTAAGAAATATGCATTTCTCTTGTACCCTGAAATAACTATTTCACCTGGGACATGAGGAATCTTCTCCTGAAGGCTTAGTTTTTCCTGCCAGGTGAGCATGTGTGCTGGAGGCTTAATTATCAGTAGAAAATCTTCAATTATCCAATACCTTGAAATGAATATTTTGCATAAGCTATGAGGATTCTTCTCCTGAAGTCCTTGCCTCTCCTGCCATGGCAGCATGTGTGCAGAGGCTGAATTATTAGTAGAAGATCCTGATTTCTCTTATACCATGATCTTATTTTTTCACAGGGTCCATGAGGGGTCATCTTCTGAAGGTCTCGCCTCTCATTCCACACAAGCTTGTTTACTGGAGGCTGAATTATCAGTAAAAAAAATCTTCATTTGTCTTGTACCCTGAAATGTCTATTTCACAGGAGCCATGAGGGATCTTCTACTAAAAACCTCGCCTCTCCTTTAATGCTAGGTTGTTTACTGGAGGCTAAGATATCAGTAGAAAGTCTACATTTTTCAGGTATACTGAAATGCATATTATGCAGTGTTGGCCACAGCCATTGGCCGCCGAGCCAAGATGGCGCCGCTGGCTGCATAGGGAGGCTTGTCTCCAGTACTACAAACAACTCCTTCTATGGACATGTTTTAGAGACAGCCAATCAAGACTTGCCACGTACAGGCAAAGGAACTTGCGGGTGGGGCCACTGGGAGGATCCTATATATACGGGGGAAAAGAGAAGAAGAAGGAAGAAGAAGAAAAAGGAAACCTGTGAATAAAGACTGTGTGAGGAAGAACCGGGTGTCATGTCGTCTCTGCAGAAGTGACACTGACAAGTGGTGGCCGGTACGGGGAAGCACACCATTGAGCACAGAAGGTTCAGAACCTCCGAGTCTACAGGGCAGCTAGCTGGTAAGTACCGGGCAGGGGTCCCGGAAGGAAGACCTCGGCAAAGAGGCGGATAGAAGATCTTGGCAAAGAGGCGGATAGAAGACCTCGGTAAAGAGGCGGATAGAAGACCTTGGTAAAGAGGTGGATAGAAGACCTCGGTAGAGAGATGGATAAAAGACCTCGGATAAGAGGCAGACTGAAGCCATTGGCTGAAAGTAAGGAATAAAAGAGAACAACGACGATGGGGGCTGGGCCATCTCAGCTGATCGTCAAGGAGCTCAGAGAGCTCCTAAAGTCAATTAGGCCACTCTGGAGGCTTGTCCGAGCATGCCTTGAGGATCAAAGATGTGTATGGATGGTGAGGGAGGGCCAGGAGGCGTTGGAGTCCCTCCGGGAGCAGCGCTCTCAGGAAGAGACCAGGGTCGCAAAGATGGTGGAAGCCTGCGGGGAAGATGATGATCACAAAGTAAGACAATTAGTTGAGGAAGTTAAAGGTTGGGAGGTTGCCGAGGAGGAAGAGGAAGACCGGCCTCTTCCCATGGCTCCTCCCCCTCATAATCCCTCCGCCCCACAAAAGGAGAACCCAGAGGGTGGAGCTTCTTTCTGCCCCGGGGCTTGGCGGGAGGCAAGACAGCTTGGGCCTGTTCAGGCATTTCCTGTTTTTGCAGATAATGCTGGGAATAGATATCATAAGCCCCTAGATTATCATACCATCAAAGCTATAGCAGAGGCCATAAAGACATATGGGAATGGTGCAGCTTTTACTGTTGGCCTCGTTGAGACTCTACAGCGGTACTGTATGACACCTAGTGATTGGGGAACGTTCAAGAGGAATTGCCTGTCCCCGGGTCAGTATCTTGACTGGAAGGTTATTTACCTTGAGGGGGCGCAAGCCCAAGCCGCCCGGAACAGGGCCGCCAGACAGGCAGCATGGGATGTGGATATGTATATGGGACAAAGCAGGTTCGCCAATCAACAAACAGGTTACCCTCAGGCAGTTTACGATCACATCAATACTATAGCCATCAAAGCCTGGAAAATGCTTCCCAACAAAGGGGAACCACAGACCAACCTTACAAAAATCACTCAGGGGCCCACAGAACCCTTCTCTGATTTCATGGCCAGAATAATGGACACAGTGGGCAGGATGTTTGGTGATGCGGATGCAGCCATGCCTGTGGTCAAACAGCTTATATTTGAACAGTGTACAAAAGAATATCTCAATGCAATCCTCCCCTATAAAAACAAGGGCCTACAGGTGTGGATGAGACTCTGTAGGAACTTGGGAGGGCCTTTGAGCAATACTGGCCTCATGGGAGCAGTAGTGCAGCTGTCACACAAAACTCATAACAATATCGTAGGGGCTTGCTTTCACTGTGGACGGCCAGGGCATATGAAACAGGATTGTCCATTCCATTGGGGCCAGGCATACGTGAATCAACCTACCTTGTGTACGCGATGCCGCAAGGGCAACCACCCGCCCAATGAGTGCCAATCCATCAAGGATATTGACGGTCGAACTCTTCCGCCTCTCCAAGGCCGCCCTAGAGGAGCCCAGTCAAAAAACGGGCAGTGGGGCCCCTGCTCCCAGGGCCCGCAAATGTATGGGCAATGGCCGAGAGCACCACCATGCAGTGGCCAAGTCTCCTCCCACATCAGAGGTCAGGAGAGCCACTCCCGGCTCAGCCAGACAGGACATCTGTTCCGCCACCAGATTGGTATTAACCCCTCAAATGGGGGTACAGCCGATTGACACTGATTTCTGTGGCCCTTTGCCCGATAACACCATGGGGCTACTGCTTGGTCAATCATCGGCAACCCTCAGAGGTCTGGTGGTACACCCTGGAGTGATTAACTCCGATTTTACGGGAAAAGTTAAGATCCTGGTCTCCTCACCAAGAGGGATCACAGCCATATCTCCGGGAGACAAAATTGCCCAGATTTTAACATTGCCTAGCAAACATGCCCGATTCCCCGCCAAAGACAACATTAGGGGAAAAGGTGGGTTGGGGTCCACAGGAACTCCAGGAGCTTTTGCAGTCATGGACCTAACGTCCTGGCCCATGCTACAGTTAAGATTGGCCGACGGCCTGGCCGATACAAGATGCCACCCAAATCCTTAGAGGCTTTTGATATGAGCAGTCCCCAAGTATCAGTGCCCGAGAGCTCAGTTGCACATGGCCTACCATATAACCCTCAAGGTCAAGGTGTAGTAGAGAGGGCTCATCGCACCCTCAAGGAGCTCCTACAAAAACAAAAAGGGGGAGTCAGCAAAGGTCACTCCCTAAAAGACCGCATCACAATAGCACTCTTAACACTCAATTTTTTTCAGCTTGATTTCCAAGGTCGCTCAGCTGCCGACAGGCACCATGCACCGGGGCCGAGCAAGCAAGGAAAAGTAAAATGGAAGGACGTCCTCACGGGGCGCTGGAGGGGACCAGAGCCTGTGTTGGTTTGGTCAAGAGGATCTGTTTGTGTTTTTCCACAGGACGAACCAGACCTGGTGTGGGTCCCAGAGAGGTTGGTACGATGCCTTTCATCCCAGGAGAACCTACCTGCTGATACACCAAGCCCTGATGATGGCCTGGGGATGCCTTCTCCTCCTGGGGACACTGACGCTCCCCCAGGGGGCTCAGTCTGAACAACGATGGACCTTCCCAGTACAGGTCCCTGGAATCAGAGCTTTGATACCCTCTCTGAGGAGCTCCGGTGGAGCATCATCCACATTAACTCAACACAAGTTGATTCCGCCTTCACCAGCGGGACAGCTGCATGGATCTCTCAAGCTGCGCTCCATCTTAAAGAGTGGGCAGGGATGGGGTCCCTTGGCCTCCTCCTTGTCTTCCTATGTCTGGGTTGCCTTCTCTGTCTGTGCAGATTGAGGGCCCAATGCAATCGCGACCGCACCCTCCTTGTACAAGCATTTGCTGCTATCGAAGAAGGATACTCCCCCGCAGCTTGGCTGGCCCAGATGCAGTAAACCCCTATCAGCTCAGGGTGCGAGGCAAAGCACTGCACTCTGGGGGCCCTTGTTGGGACCTGGAGGAAGGCAAGTCTGGGAGCATATGGGTTGATGCTGACAACACACCCATCCCCATAAAAAGGCATCAGACAGGCTGACCTGGGGGATGCCCCTGGGCCCTTCCACAGGTCAGTAAGCAAGTCCACCACATCTAGGGCCCGTGACCTCTACCTTCTCCTGACAAAAACAAAAGGGGGGGATAAAGGGGGGAACTGTTGGCCACCGCCGTTGGCCACCGAGCCAAGATGGCGCCGCTGGCTGCATAGGGAGGCGTGTCTCCAGTACTACAAACTACTCCTTCTATGGACATGTTTTAGAGACAGCCAATCAGGACTTGCCACGTACAGGCGAAGGAACTTGCGGGTGGGGCCGCTGGGAGGATCCTATATATACGGGGAAAAGAGAAGAAGAAGGAAGAAGAAGAAAAAGGAAACCTGTGAATAAAGACTGCGTGAGGAAGAACCGGGTGTCGTGTCGTCTCTGCAGAAGTGACGCCGACAATGCAGGAGTCATGAGGGTTCTTTTCCTGAAGGTCTCGTCTCTCCTGCCAAGCCATCTTGTTTGCTGGATGCTCAATTATCAATAGAAAAATCTCTATTTCTCTTGTACCTCAAAATGACTTTTTCACAGGAGCCATGAGGGATCTTCTCCTGAAGCCTCGGCTCTTGTGCCACACTAGTTTTATGGCTGGAGGCTGATTACCAGTAGAAAAACTTCACTTCTCTTTTACACCAATATTACAATTTCACAAGGTACATTTTGGATCATTTTCTGAAGGCCTGGTCTCTTGAGCCACACTACCTTGTTTGCTGGAGGCTGAAATATCCGTAGTCTACCTTCATTTTTCTTTCACCCTGTAATAACTATTTCACAGGAGCCATGAGAGATCTTCTACTGAAGGCCACGCCTATCCTGCCATGCTAGCTTGTTTGCTGGAGGCTGAAATATCAGTAGAAAATCTTCATTTCTCTTTTACCCTGAAATGACTAATTTTCAGGAGCCATGAAGGATCTTCCCCTGAAAGCCTTTCCTCTTGTGCCATGCCAGCTGTGTGCTGGAGTCTGAATTATCAATAGAAAATCTTTCTTTCTTTCTTTCTTTCTCTCTTTCTTTCTTTCTTTCTTTCTTTCTTTCTTTCTTTCTTTCTTTCTTTCTTTCTTTCTTTCTTTCTTTCTTTCTTTCTTCTTCCTCTTCTTCTTCTTCTTCTTCTTCTTCTTCTTCTTCTTCTTCTTCTTCTTCTTCTTCTTCTTCTTCTTCTTCTTCTTCTTCTTTAGAAAGGTTTTCACTATAGGATGCATGTGTGCACTTGCCAGACAGAGAGAGACAGAGAGACAGAAAGCAAGAAATCAGTCTCCAGGGGCGATGGTCATGCCATGATCCCTTCTCCTCCATACTCTTCTCGGGATCTTGGGCACACACACACACACACACCCAGCGTGAGTTTTAAGCCACTGGGTCTGGGACGCGAACCACAAACCGCAGTCGACTACGTGGGAGTCTAGCGACAGAGCCATTATGCTAACTGCTGGTTCCCCATTTCTTTTATTCTGATATGATTATTTCACAGGAGTCATGAGAAATCTCCTAAAGCCTCGCCTATCATGACAGGCTACCTTGTTGACAGGAGGCTGTATTATCAGTAAAAAAATCTACATTTTTTTCTGGTACTCTGAAATGATATATCATTGTAGCCATGAGGAATGTTTTTCTGAAGGAATCCCACCTCCAATGATGTCTGCTTGTTTGCTGGAGGCTGAATTATCAGTAGGAAATCTTCATTTATCGCGTACCCTGAAAAGACTATTTCTCAGGAGCTTGAGGGATCTTTTCCTCGCCTCGCCTCATATGACACACTAGCTTGTTTGTCAGGGGCTGAATTATCAATAGAAATCCTCATATCTCTTGTACTCTGAGATGACTATTTCACAGGAGCTATTAGGGGTTTTACTGAAGGCTTCAGCTCTCCTGCCAAGCTAGACTTTTGGCTGAAAGCTAAAATATCAGTAGAAAATTTTTATATCTCTTTTACCCTTAAGTCACTATTTTGCTGGAGGTATGAGGGATCTTCTCCTGATGGCCTCAGCTCTTCTGCCACACTAACTTGGTTGTTGGAGACTGAATTATCAGTAGAAAATATTATCTTGTACCCTGAAATGACTATTTTGTAGGCACCATGAGAGATCTTCTCCTGAAGGCCTCACATCTCCTACCATGCTAACTTGTTTGCTAGATGCTGAATTATCAGTGGAAGATCTTCATTTCTCTTATTCCCTGAAAAGACTACTTCACATGAGCCATCAGAGATCTTCTCCAGAAGGTATTGCCCTAACTGCCACGCTTGATTGTTTTCTGGAGGCTAAATTATCAGTACAAAAATCTTCATTTCTCTTGAATGATATTATAATTTCACAGTATCTATGAGAAATCTCTAAAAGGCCTCGCCTCTCATGCCATGTTAGTTCGTTTGAAGCATCCAGAATTATCAATAGTCTATCTTCGTTTCTCTTGTACCCTAAAATGACTATTTAGCAGGAGCCATGAAAGTCTTCTCCTGAAGGCTTCACCTCTCCTGCCATGCTTGCTTATAGGCTGAATTACAAGTAGAAAACCTTCATTTCTCTTCTACCTTGAAATGACTATTTCGCATGATCCATAAGGGATCTTTCCCTGAAGGTGTAGCTTCTCCTGGCATGCCAGCATGTGTGCATAAGGCTGAATTATCAGAAGAATACCTTCATTTCTCTTTTATCCTGAAATGACTATTTCGCAAGAGCCATGAGTGATCTTCTGAAGACCTCGCCTCTCTTCCCATGCCAGCATGTGTTCTCAAGACTAAATTATCAGTAGGAAATCTTCAGTTCTCTTGTTCCCAGATTATACTATTTCACATGACCCATGAAGGATCTTCTAAAGGACTGTCCTTTCGTGCCACACTAGCTTGTTTGCTGGAGGCTGAATTATCAGTAGTCTATATTCATTTTTCTTGTACCCTGAAGGAGTATGTCAAAGATGTCATGAGGGACCTTTTCCTGAAAGCCTCTTCTCTCCTGCCTCGCCAGCTTGTTTGCTGGGGGCTGAATTATTAGTAGAAAATCTTAATTTCTCTAGTACCCTGAAATGACTATTTCACAGGAGCCATGAGGGATCGTCTTCAGAATTCCTGCCTCTCCTTCATGCCAGATTGTTTGCTGCAGGTTGAATCATCAGTGGAAAATCATTTCTCTTGTATCCTGAAATGACTAATTCTCAGGAACCATCAAGGATCTTCTCCTCAAAGCCTCTCCTCTTCTGTCATGATAGGCTGTTTACTGGAGGCTGAATTACTACTAGAAAATCTTTATTACTCTTGTACCCTGAAAGGACTATTTTGCAGGAGCCATAAGGGATTTTCTCCTGAAGACCTCGCCTCTCCTGACAGGCTACCTTGTTTGAAGGAGGCAGAACTACCAGTAAAAATATCTTCTTTCCTCTTGCACCCTGAAAAGACTCTTTCACAGGAGACATGAGTGATCTTCCCCTGAAAAAGTTTTGCCTATCCTGCCCCCTGTTTGCTGGGGGCTGAATTATCTGTAGAAAATCTACATGTTTTTTGGTACTCTGAAATCACTATTTTGCAGTAGACATAAGGGATCTTTTCCTGAAGGCCTCACATCTCCTGCAACACCAGCTTGATTTCTGGAGGCTGAATTATCAGTAGGAAATTTTCATTTCTCTTGTACCCTTAAATGACTTTCTCAGGAGCTTGAAGGGTCTTCTCCTCAAGCCTCGCCTCGCCTTCCACACTAGCTTGTTTCTTGGAGGCTGAATTATCAGTAGAAAATTATCATTTCTCTTGAACCCCGATATTACTATTTCACAGGATCCAGGAGAAATCTTCTTCTTAAGACCATGCTCCCATGCCACACTAGCTTGTTTGCTAGAGGCTGAATTATTATTTGTCTATATTGATTTTGATAGTATCCTGAAATGATTATTTCACAGGAGTTATGAGTAATCATTTCCTGAAATCCTCGCCTCTCCTGTTATGGTAGCTTTTTTGCTGGAGGCACTATTTTCAGTAGACAATTGTCATTTGTCTTGTACCCTGTAATAACTATTTCAAACGAGCCATGAGGAATCTTCTTCTGAAGGCCTCCCCTCTTCTGCCATTCCAGCTGGATTGCTGGAGGCTGAATTATCAGCAGAAAATCTTCATTTCTCTTGTACTGAGATATTACTAATTCGCAGGATCCATATTCACCCTAAGGCCTCGCATCTCATACCATGCTACCTTGTTTGCTGGAGTTTGTATTTTAGTAGAAAATATTCATTTCTCTTGTACCCCGATATTACTATTTCACAGGATCCATAAAGAATTGTCTCCTGAAGGCCTCGCTTCTCTTGAAATGCCAGCTTGTTTGGTGGAGGCTGAATTTTCAGAAGAAAATTTTCATTACTCTTTCTGCCTAAAATGACTATTTTGCAGGAGCTATGAAATATCTTCTTCTGAAAGCCTAGCATCTCCTGCTACATTACCTTGTTGCTTGAGGCTGAATTATTAGTAGAAAATCTTCATTTCTTTTGTATTCTGAAATGAAAATTTCACAAGAGCCATGAAAAATCTTCTCCTTAAGGCCTCACCTCTCCTGCCAAGCTAGAATGTGTGATGGAGGCTGAATTATCATTTCTCTTATACTCAGAAATGATTATATCACAGGAGCCATTAGGGATCTTCCCCTGAATGTCTCACCTCTTCTGCCATGCTAGTTCATTTGAGGGGGCTGATTATCAGAAGAAAATCTTTATTTGTTCTGTATGGTAAAAGGACTATTTTTCAGGATCTTGAAGGATTGTCTCCTGAAGGCCTCATCTCTCCTGCAACGCTAGCTCCATATCTGGAGGCTGAATTATCAGTAGAAAATTTTCATTTTCTTTGTTGCTTACATGACTATTTTGCAGGAGTTTGAGGGATGTTCTCCTATAGGCCTCGTCTCATTTACACCCCAGCTTGTTTGCTGGAGGCTAAATTATCACTAGAAAATCTTCATTTCTCTTGTACCCTGAAAGGACTATTTCGCAAAAGCCATGAGGGATCTTCTTTTGGAGGCCTCACCTCTTTTGCAACCCTTGCTTGTTTACTGGAGGCTTAATTGTGAGAAGAAAATCTTCATTTCTCTTTTACCTTAAAATGACTATTTTGCAGGGCCCATCAGGGATCTTCTCCTGAAGGCTGAATTACAAATAGAAAATCTATATTTCACTTGTACCCTGAAATAACTATTTTGCATGAGCCTCGAGGGATCTGCTCCTGAAATCCTAGCTTCTTCTGCCACACCAGCATGTATGCATAAGGCTGAATTATTAGTAGAAAATACTCATTTCTCTTGTACCCTTGTATTACTATTTCACAGGATCCATAATGGATCTTCTTCAGAAGGCCTCACCACTCAGTCCACGCTAGCTTGTTTGCTGTAGGCAGAATTATCAGTAGTCTGCCTTTATTTCTCTTGTACCCAGAAATGATCATTTTACAGGAGCCATAAGGGATTTTCTCCTAAAGGCCTTGCCTCTCCTACCATGCTAGCTTGTTTGCTAGAAGCTGAATTATCAGTAGTCTCTCATCATTTCTCTTATTCAATGTAATGACTATTTCACAGGAGCCAAGAGGGATCTTCTCCTGAAGGCCTTGGCTCTTCTGCCACACTAGCTTGTTTGCTGGAGGCTGAATTATTAGTTGTCTATCTTCTACTCTGTAGTAGAAGATAGACAACTTTCTCTTCTACCCTGTAGTAACTTTTTCATTTGGAGCCATGAAGAATCTTATCCTAAAGACCTCGCTTTTCTTACCATGCCTGCTTGTTTGTTGGAGGCTGAATTATCAGTAGAAAAATCTTCATTTATTTTGTACCCTGAAATGACTATTTTGTAGGAGCTTGAGGGATCTTTTCCTCAAGGCCTTGCCTGTCCTGCCACTCTAGCTTGTTTTCAGGGGATTGAATAATAGGTAAAAAATCTTTAAATCTCTCATACCCGGAAATGACTATTTCGCAGGAGCCTTGAGGGGTCTTCTCCTAAATGCCTCACCTCTACTGTCACTGAAGCTTGTTTGCTGGAGGCTGAAATATTAGTAGTCTATCTTAATTTCTCTAATGTACTGTAATGACTATTTCACTTGGAGCTGTGAGAGATCTTCTCCTGAATGCCTCATCTACTGGCACACCAGCTTGTTTTATAGAGGCTGAATGTCAGGAGAAATTATTCATTTCTCTTTCTCTAAAATGACTATTACTCAGAAGCCATTAGAAATGTTCTAATGAAAGCCTTGCCTTTCCAGCCAGACTAGATTTTTCCTGGAGGCTGAATTTTAGTAGAAAATCTTGATTTATCTTGTACCTTGTAATGGCTAATTCACAAGAGTGATGAGAGATCTTCTCCTGAGGGCCTCTCCTTTTCTGCCACACTAGCTTGTAGCAGGACGCTGGATTATCAGTAGAAAACCATTTCTCTTGTACCCCGAAATTACTATTTCACAGGATCCATGAGGTATGTTCTCCTGAAGGTCTCTCCTCTCATTCCACACTAGCTGGTTTTCTGGAGCCTAATTATCAATAGAATATCGTCAATTCTCTTGTACTCTGAAATAACTATTTCGCACGAGTCATGAGGGATCTTCTCCTGAAAGACTTGTCTTTCATTCCATTTCAGCACATATGCTGGAGGCTGAATTTCCATAGTCTATCTTGATTTCTCTTGTACCCTAAAATGTCTATTTCACAAGAGCCATGAAGGATCTGCTCTTGAAGGCCTCACTCCTCATGCCATGCTAGCTAGTGAGCTGAAGGCTGAATTTTCAGTAGATAAATCTTCATTTCTTTTTGACACTGAAATGACTATTTGGCAGGAACCTTGAAGAATGTTCTTCTGATGGCCTGGCCTCTTTCTCCATGCCAGCTCATTTGCTGGAGGCTGAATTATCAGTAGAAAATTCTCATTTCTTTTGAACTCTGAAATGACTATTTCTTAGGAGCCATAAGTAATATTCTCCTAAAAGTGTCACCTCTCCTGCCAAACTAATTTTTTTGCTAGATTATAAGTAGAAAATCTTGTTTTCTCTTGTACACTGAAATGACTATTTCCCAGGAGCCATGAGGAATTTTATCCAGAAGTCCTAAGCTCTCCAGCCATATCAGTATGTGTGGAGAAGGCTTAATTATTAGTAGAAATTTATCATTTCTATTGTACCCCAATATTACTATTTCTGAAGATCCATGAGGGATCATCTTCAGAAGGCCTTGCCTCTCATTCAATGCTAGTTTGTTTGCTGGAGGCTGAATTATCAGTAGCCTATCTTCATTTCTCTTGTACCTTGAAAAGACAATTTCACAGGAACCATGAGGGATCTTCGTCTGAAGGCCTCACCTCTTCTGCCACGCCAGCTTGTTTGCTGGATTCTGAATTATCAGTAGAAAATCAGCATTTATCTTGTACCTCGAAATGACTATTTCTCAGGAGCCTTGAGGAATCTTCTCTGGAAGGCCTTGCTTCTCCTGCCATTCCAGTTGTGTGCTAGAGGCTGAATTATCAGTTGAAATTTTTTATTTTTCTTGTACCTTATATTGTTATTTCCCAGGATCCATGAGGGATCTTCTCCTGAAGTCCTCACTTCTCATTCCACACTAGCTTTTTTGCTGGAGGTTGTATTATCAGTAGAAAAATCTTCATTTTTCTTGTTTTCTGAAATGACTCTTTCACAAGAGACATAAGGAATCTTCTCCTGGAAGCCTCACTTTACCTTCCATGCTAGCTTGTTTGCTGGATTCAGTATTATCAGAAGAAAATCTACATTTCTCTTGTGCTCTGAAATGACTATTTTGAGGAGCCATGAGTAATCTTCTCCTGAAAGCCTTACCGCTACTGCTATGCTAGCTTTTTTGATGAACTGAATTATCAGTAGAAAATCTACATTTTTCTGGCACACTGAAATGACTATTACACAGGAACCATGAGGGATCTTCTCCTGAAGACCTTGCCTTTCATGCCACACTACTTTTTTTTTTTTTTTTTTTTTTTTTTTTTTTTTTTTTTTTGTAGGATAAATTATCAGCAGATATTCTTTCTTTATCTTTTATCCTGAAAGGACTATTGTGCAGAAGCCATGAGGGATCTTCTCCTGAAGGCCTCGCCTCTCCTGAAACTCTTGCTTGTTTACTAAAGGCTGAATCATCAGTAGAAAAATCTACATTTTTATGGTACACTGAAATGACTATCCTTCAAGAGCCATTAGAAATCTTCTCCTGGAGGCCTCGCCTCACCTCCCATGCTAGCTCTTTTACTGAAGGCTGTATTATCAAAAGAAAGTCTTCATTTCTCTTATATTCTGAAATGTGTATTTCACAGGATCCATGAAGGATCGTCTCCTGAAGTCCTCACCTCTTTTGCCATGACAGTTTGTTTGTTGGGGGCTGAATTATCAGTAGAAAATCTTGATTTCTCTTGCACCCTGAAATACCTATTTTGCAGAAACCATGAGGGATCTTCTCCTGAAAGCCTCACAACACCTGCCGTGATACCATGTTTGCTGGATGCTGAATTATCAGTAGAAAGTCTACATTTACCTTGGACTCTGAAATGACTATTTGGCAACAGTCATGAGGGATGTTCTCCTGAAGGCCTAGCCTCTTCTGACAATCCTTCATGTTCAGGCTGAATTGTCAGTAGAAAATATTCATTTTTTTGTACCCTGAAATGACAATTTGGCAGAAGCCAGGATAGATCTTCTCCTGAAGACCTCACATCTTCTGCCATGGTAGGTGGAGTCTGAATTATCACTAGAAAAATCTTCATTTCTCTTGTACCCTGAAATGACTATTTCACAGAGCCATTTGGGATCTTTTCCAGAAGGCCTCACCTCTCCTGCGAAGCTACATTGCTTGCCGGAGGATGAGTTATCCATAGAAATCTTCATTTTTCATGTACCCTGAAATGACTAACAGGAGCCATGAGAGATCTCCTGAATGCCTGGAGTCTCTTACCTCGCCAACTTGTTTGCTGGACATTGAATTATCAGTAGAAAGTCTTCATTTCTCTTGTTCCCTGAAATGACTATTTCACAGGAGTAATCAGGGATCTTCTCCAGAAGACCTCGTCTCTCCTGCCACACTGGATTGTTTGGTGAAGCTTGAATTATCAGTAGAAAAACTTGATTTCTCTTACTCTGAAATGACTATTTCACAGGAACCATGAGGAATCTTCTCCTGAAAGCCTCTCCTCTCCTCCCAGGCCAGCTTGTTTGCTGGAGGCTGAATTACCAGGAGAAAATCTTTATTTCTCTTATACCCTGAAATGACTATTTGGCAGGAGCCAGGAGGGATCTTCTCCTGAAGGACTTGTATCTTCTGCCATGGTAGTTTTTTTGCTGGAGTCTGAATTATCACTAGAAAATCTTCATTTCTCTTGGACCCTAAACTAACAGTTTCTCAAGAGCCATAGGGTATCTTCTCCTGAAGGCCTCGCCTTTCCTGCCATGCCATATTTTTTGCTGGATGCAAAATTAATGGTATAAAATTATTCTTGTATCCTTAATGAACTATTTCTCAGGAGTCATAAGGGATCTTCTCCTGAAGGCTTCACCTCTTCTGCCACACCATATTATTCGCTGGAGGCAAAATTATCAGTAGAAAACCATTCATCTTGTACCTTGAAATGACTATTTCACATGAGCCAAGAATCTTCTTCTGAAATCCTTGAATCTCTTGTAACTCCAGCATGTGTGCTGGAGGCTGAATTTTCAGGAGAAAACCTTCATTTTTCTTGTACCCTGAAATTACTTTTGCAAAGAATCCATCAGGGAACTTCTGAAGGCCTCACCTCTCATGCCATGCTAGCTTGTTTGTTTGAGGCTGAATTATCAGTAGTCTATCTTCATTTCTCTTGTACCCTGATATGACTATTTTCCAGAAGTCATGAGCAATCTTTTCCTCAAAGCCTCGTATCTTCTTCCATGGTAGTTTTTTTTTTTTTTTTCCTAGATTCTGAATTATCACTAGAAAATCTTCATTTCTCTTGTACCCTGAAATGACTATTGCCGGGGTCCAGCCTCGGCGGGGGTGGGTTAGTTGAGACTCGTACACAGAAAGATGACATGGGTGATCAGGAACAGAAATTAGACTAAAACCTCAATGCCTCTTAGCAGGTTCTCAGCTGGTCACAGCCAGAGTCAGCTCCAGGCTGCAGCCCGGTGGCTATTAAAACATACTTGTTTATTGAGGGATGTTTAGGAAATAAGGTGGATGAGGGGGTAGTAAAAATTTACTCTAAAGAACAGGGTATACAAAGCATGGAAACAATAATTATAAAACAAGTTGTTTGTCTTGTCAGATCAGGTAAAATCAATCACAGTTCTCAGGATGAGGAAGTACATTTGTCTGTTGTATTTTCTTCTTAGATCTTGATTACTGGGAAGGGTCTTTGAAGAGGGGGGCTTTCAGGAAGCTTGATAACTTCAGTCCCAGGTCAGCTTGATAACTTCAGTCCTGGGCCAGGGTGGCAACATTGCTGGTTACAAAGGCCTAGATAGAAATCTTGTCTTGTTAAGTAAAGACACAGTTAATATATGGATTATCTATGTATTACATCAAAAGATGGTGAGTCTATTACCCATATGGGAAAGGAAGATGATCTTGTAGCTCAGGAGACAACACAGGATGCTTTATTAGCAGTTTTTCATAGTCAACAGAACATAGATGAGAAACTCTTTGTTACTGAAAACTACCTGTTGCTTTAGATAAGAGATCCCAGATAAGATAGTTAATCTTTCCCTGGAGCCTTCAGTTTTGTTCATCCTGTTGTCGTCAGCCAGGTTTTTCCATTTTTTAAAAAAAACACGGGTTTATGTATTTTGTTTGCTGAGTCTGTCAATTAGTGAGTTCTTTTGTGTTATCTCTGAGTCTCTGTTATGTGGTGAATGTGCTGACTTTGCCTGTATGAGTTAACTTTGGCCTGTAGCTTTAGGGGGTATTTACATAAAACTAGCCTTAAACTTAGTTTTCATATGCTACTAATGTTAATTTGTCTTATACTAATTTGACCTAACATATGTTAATTTTGGCTTAAAACAGACAGGTGGGGGAGTCTCAAACTTCCTGACCCTCACATGCCCATCTTAGAAAATCACATTCCTACAAGATCACTAATTGGCTTTATCGTAATGGTTGGGGATGATATTTTACCCTTACAGGGTACTGTAATAACAGTAAAACTCATGGCAGAGAAATTGAATACCAGCCAGTACAATGACACAAGAGAGAGCTCGTAAACTGGGCCTTGTCTCACAGTTTCTTCCCAGTCCAGGCCCTGCCTTTAGACATGGGAGGCAGCCTCTGTACCAGCTTGTGTTGTCTGGATGTCCCCGTCAGACTATTTCTCAGGAGCTATGAGTTATCTTCTCCTGAAAGTCTTGCATCTCCAGCTATGCTAGACAGTTTCCTTGATGCAGAATTATCGTAGAATATATTCATTTCTCTTGCACCATGAAATGACTATTTCACAGCAGCCATGAGGGATCTTCTCCAGGAAGCCTCGCCTCTCCTGCCACACCAGCTATTTTGCTTGAGGAAGAACTATCAATACAAAATATTCATTTCTCTTTTAGCCTGAAATGACTATTTCACAGGAGCCTTGAAAGATCTTCTCCTGAATGCCTCGTATCCCTTACCATGCCACGTTTTCCCTGGACTCTAAATTATCAGATGAAAGTCTTCATTTCTCTTCTATCCTGAAATGACTATTTCACAGGAGCCATCAGGAATCTTCTCCAGTAGGCCTCGCACCTCCTGTCATGCTAGATTGTTAGCTACAGGCTGAATTAGCAGTAGAAAATCTTCATTTCACCTCTACCTGAAATGACTACTTGGCAGGAGCCATGAGGGAACTTTTCCTGAAGGCTTCGCCTCTCCTGCCACACCTTATTGTTCATGGAAGACTAAAATATCAGTATAAAACCTTCATTTCCCTTGAACCTTAAAATGTCTATTTCCCATGAGCCATGAGCAATCTTCCTCTGAAGTCCTCGACTACATTGTCACTACTGCATGTGTGCTGGAGGCTGAATTATAAGTATAAAATCTTGACTTTTCTTGGGAACCAGCAGTTAGTGTAATGGCTATGTTGCTGGACTCCCACGTAGTCGACCGCGGTTCGCATCTTGGACCCGGTGGCTTACAACTCACGCCGGGCGCGTGTGCGTGCGTGCCCAAGATCCCGAGAGGAGAATGGAGGAGAAGGGATTGCGGTGTGACCATCCCCCCTGGGGGGTGATTTCTCGCTTTCTGTCTCTATGTCTCTCTCTGTCTGTCTGGCGAGCGCACTTGCCCTATGGCGAAAATCTCTCAAAAAAAAAAAAAAAATCTTGACTTTTCTTGTACCCCAATATTACTATTTCACAGTATCCATCAGGGATATTCTCTTGAAAGCCTCACAACTCATGCCACCCTAGCTTGTTTTCTGGAGGATGAATTGCTAGTAGTCTATCTACATTTCTCATGTACTCTAAAATGACTATTTCACAGGAGTCTACGTGATCTTTTCATAAAAGCCCTCACCTCAATTGTTATGGAAGCATTTTTGCTGGAGGCTGAATTACCAGTAGAAACTCTTCATTTCTCCTGTACCCAGAAATCACTCTTTCACAGGAGCCAAGAGAAATTTTCTCCTCAAATACTCGCATCTCCTGCCACGCTACCTTGTTTGCTAGAGTCTGAATTATCAGTAGAAAATCCTCATTTCTCTTGTTCCTTGAAATCACTATTGGTTAGGAGCTAGGACCAATCTTCACCTGAACATCCCACATCTTCTGCCATGGTAGCTTTTTTGCTGGAGGCCGAATTATCAGTAGAAAACAATTTCTCCTGTACCATGAAATGGCTATTTCACAGGAGCCATAAGGAATCTTCTCCTGAAAGTCTCGCATCTCCTGCCATGCCAGCTTGATTAATGGAGGCTGATTTATGAGTAGAATATCTAAATTTCTCTTGTTTCCTGAGATGACTATTTCACAGGAGTCATGAGTTATCTTCTCCTGATGTCCTCAGCTCTCCTACCATGGCATCTTGTATGCTGGAAGATGAATTATCAGTAAAAATCTTCATTTCTCTTGTACCCTGAAATGACTATTTTGCAGGAACCATGAGGGATCTACTCCTGAAGGGCATGCCTCACTTGCCTCACTTCATACTTTGGCTCACACTGAGTTATTAGTTGAAAATCTTTACTTCTCTTGTACCTTGAAATGACTGTTTTGCAAGGGCCATGAATGACTTACTCCTGAAGGCCTCACCTCTCGTGCCAAGCCTGCAAGGCTGAATTAGCAGTAGTAAATCTTCATTTCTCTTGTACTCTAAAATGACTATTTCACAGGATCCATGAGAAATCCTAAAGGCCTTGCCTCTCGTGCATGCTAGCTTGTTTGCTGGAGGGTGAATTATCAGTAGATAATCAGCATTACTCTTGTGCCCTGAAATGACTATTTGGCAGGAGCCATTAGGAATCTACTTCTGAAGGCTATGCCTCACCTGCCATGCTTGCTTGTTTGCTGGACACTGAATTATCAGTAGGAAATCTTCATTTCTCTTGTACCCTGAAATGACTATTTCTCTTGAGCCATTAGAGATCTTCTCCAGAAGGCCTAGCCTCTCCTGCCACGCAAGTGTATGTACTGGAGGCTGATGTATCAGTAGAATATCTTCATTTCTCTTACTCTGAAATGACTATTTTGCAGAAGCCATGAGGAATCTTTTTCTGAAGGCCTCGCCTCTCCCACTATGCTAGCCTGTTAGCTGGAGGTGGGAATATCAGTAGAAAATTTTTATTTCTCCTGTATCCTGAAATGACTCTTACACAGGAGCTATGAGGGATCTTCTCCTGAAAGCCTAACATCTCCTGCCATGCCAGCTTGTTCAATGAGGCTGATTTATGTGTAGAAAATCTTCATTTTTCTATTTCCTGAAATGAATATTTTGCAGGAGTCATGAGGTATCTTCTCCTGAAGCCCTTGGCTCTCCTGCCATGGCATCTTATTTGGAGGAAGGTGAATTATCAGTAGAAAATCTTCATTTGTCTTGTACCCTGTCATGACTATTTTGCAGGAGCCATGAGGGATCGCCTCCTGAAGGCCATATCTCACTTGCCATGCTTACTTTTTTGCTTGATGCTGAGTTACCAGTTGTAAACCTCTACTTCTCTTGTACCTTGAAATGACTATTTCACAAGAGCCATGAGGAACTTACTCCTGAAGGACTCGCCTCTCCTGCCAAGCCTGTGTGTGTGCTGGAGGCAGAATTATCAGTAGAAAGTCTTCATTTCTTGTCTACTCTGAAATGACTATTTCACAGGTTCCAAGAGAAAACTTCTCCTAAAGGCCACACCTCTCTTTCCATGTTAGCTCATATGCTGGATGCTAAATTATCAGTAGAAAATCTACATTACTCTTGTGCATGAAATGACTAATTAGCAGAAATCATTAAATATCTACTGCTGAAGGATATGCCTCACCTGCCATACTTGTTTATTTGATGGATGCTGAATTATCAGTAGAAAATCTTCATTTCTCTTGTACCGGGAAATGACTATTTCACTTGAGCCATGAGAGATTATCTCCAGAAAGCCTGGCCTCTCCTGCCATGCAAGCATAGGTACAGGTAGCTGAAGTATCAGTAGAATATCTTCATTTCTCTTACTCTGAAATGACTATTTCGCAGAAACCATGAGGAATCTTTTTCTGAGAGCCTCACCTCTCCTCCTACACTAGCCTGTTAGCTGGAGGCTGAAATATCAGTAGAAAATCTTTATTTCTCTTGTACCTTGAGATGAGTATTTTGCAGGGGCAATGAGGGATTTTCTTCTCCATGCCTCACCTCCCCTGAATAGCCAGCTTGTGTTCGGGTGGCTCAAATATCAGTTGAAAATGTACATTTTTCTGGTACCCTGAAATGACTATTGTGTAGCAACCACGATGGATCTTCTCCAGGAGGCCTTGCTTCTCCTGCCACACGAGCTTGTTTACTAGCAGGTGAATTATCAGTAGTAAATTTTCATTTCTTTTATTCCCTGATATGACTATTTCGCAGGAGCCATGAAGGAAATTCTCCTGAATACTTTGCCTCTCTTGCCACTCTAGTTTGTTTGCTAGAAGCTGAAATACCAGTAGAAACTCTTCATTTCTCTTGTACTCTGAAATGACTATTTGGCAGGAGCCAGGAGGGATCTTCTCCTGAAGGCCTCGCTTCTTCTGCTAAGGTAGCTTTTTGGCAGGAGTCTGAATTATCAGTAAAAAATCTTCATTTCTTTTGTACCCTGAAATGACTATTTCACAGGGACCATGAGGAATTTTCTCCTGCACGCTTCGCCTCCCCTGAATAGCCAGTTTGTTTTTGGGAGGTTCACCTATTAGTTGAAAAAATACATTTTTCTGGTACCCTGAAATGACTATTGTGTAGGAGTCATAATGGATCTTCTCCAGGAGGCCTCACCTCTCCTACCACGTGAGCTTGTTTACTAGCAGGTAAATTATCAGTAGTAAATTTTCATTTCTCTTATTCCCTGATATGACTATTTTGCAGGAGCCATGAAGCAAATTCTCCTGAATGCTTCACCTCTCTTGCCACACCAGTTGGTTTGCTAGAAGCTGAAATACCAGTAGGAAAATCTTCATTTTCCTTGTACTCAGAAATGACTATTTGGCAGGAGTTAGGAGGGATCTTCTCCTGAAGGCCTTGCTTCTGCTAAGGAGGCCTTTTTGCTGGAGTCTGAATTATCAGTAAAAAATCTTCACTTCTCTTGTACCCTGAAATGAGTATTTTAAAAGATCCATGAGGGATCTTCTCTTGAAGGCCTCGCCTCTCCTGTCATGCCAGCTTGTTTAACGGAGGCTGATTTATGAGTAGAAAATCTTCATTTCTCTTGTTCCCTGAAATGACTATTTTTCAGGAGTCATGAGGGAACTCCTCCTGTAGGACTCATGTCTCCTGCCAAGCCAGCATTTGTTTTGGAGGCTGAATTGTGAGTAGTCTATCTTTATTTCTCTTGTATTCTGAAATGACTACTACACAGGAGTAAATTGGTATCTTCTGAAGATCTCGGCTCTCCTGCCATGGCACCTTGTTTGCTTGAGGCTGAATTACCAGTAGAAAAATCTTCATTTCTCTTATACCCTGACATGAATATTTTGAAGGAGCCATGAGGGATCTACTCTTGAAGGCCATGCTTCACCTGCCATGCTTGCTTCTTTGTTGGACGCTGAATTATCAGTTGAAAATTTTCAGTTCTCTTGTACCTTGAAATGACTGTTTCATAAGATCCATAAGTGATCTAGCCCTGTAGGTCTCACCTCTCCTGCCAAGATTGCGTGTGTGCTGGAGGCTAAATTATCAGTATAAAATCTTTTTTTTTCCTTGTACTCTCAAATTACTATTTCACAGGATTCATGAGAAATTTTCTCCTAAATGGCTCGCCTCTCATGTCATTCTAACTAATTTGCTGGATACTGAATTATCAGTAGAAAATCTACAATTGTCTTGTGCCCTGAAATGACTATTTGTCAACAGCCACTTGTGAACTACTCCTGAAGGCTACACCTCACCTGCAAGGCTTTCTCATTTGCTGGATGCTTAATTAACAGTAGAAAATTATTTCTCTTGTACCCTGAAATGACTATTTAGATTGAGCCTTGTGGGATCTTCTCCAGAAGGCATCGCCTCTCTTGAAATACTAGCATATATACTGGAGTCTGAAGTAACAGTAGAATATCTTCATTTCTCTTACTCTTAAATGACTATTTTGCAGAACCAATGAGGAATCTTTTTCTGAAAGCCCTGCCTCTCTTTCTATGCTAGCCTGTTACGTGGAGGCTGAATTATTTGTAGAAACTCTTCATTTCTCTTGTATCTTAAAATGACTATTATGCACGAGTCATGATGGATCTTCTCCAGGAGGCCTCGCCTCTTCTGCCACATGAGCTTGTTGACTAGAGGGTAAATTTTCAGTAGAAAATTTTTATTTCTCATATCCCCTGTAAGGATTATTTTGCAGGAGCCATGAAGGATCCTCTCCTGAAAGCCTTGCCTCTCCTGCCACACCAGTTTGTTGCTGGAAGCTGAATTACCAGTAGAAAAGTATTTATCTTGTACCCTGAAAGAAGTATTTCACAGGAGCCACGAGGGATATTCTCCTGAAATAATAGCCTCTCCAGCCACGCCACCTTGTTTGCTGGAGGCAGAACTTTCAGTAGAAAATCTTCCTTTCTCCTGTACCCTGAATTAACTATTTTGCAGAAGCCATGAAGTATCTTCTCCTGAAGGCCTCTCCTCTCCTTCCATGTCAAAATTTTTACTGGAGGCTGAATTATCAGTAGAAAATCTTTATTTCTTTTGTACCTTGAAATGACTATTTTGCAGGAGCCATGAGGGATATTCTCCTGAAGGCCTCGCCTCTGCAGCCATGTCAGCTAATTTGCAGGAGGCCATATTATCAGTAGAAATTTTCATTTCTCTCATACCTAAAATGACTATTTTGCAGGATTCATGAGCAAAATTCTCCTAAAGTCCTCGCTTCTCCTGCCAACATAGCTTTTTGGCTGGAGGCTGAATTATGAGTAGAATATCTTCATTTATTTTTGTACCCAGAAATGACTATTATGCAGGTGCCATGTGGGATCTTTTCAGGAAGGCCTCACCCCTCCTGACATGATAGCTTGTTTGCTGGAGGCTTAATTATAAGAAGAAAATAAAAAAAATTTGTGTACCCTTAAATCTCTATTTTGCAGGAGCCATGAGAGATCTTCTTCTGAAAATCGTGCCTTTTCTGCTTCTCTAGCTTGTTTGCTCGATACTGAATTACAAGAAGCTCTACATTTCTTTTGTATGCTGAAATTACTATTTTGCTGGAGACCTGACCAATCTTCTACTGAAGGCACCACCTCTCCTGCCATTCCAGCTTATTTTCTAGAGGCTGAACTTTCAGCAGACATTTTCATATCTCTTGTATCCTGAAATGACTATTTCACAGGAGCTATGAGGGATCTTCTCTGAAGGCATCACGTCTCCTATTATGGTAGCTTTTTTGCTGGAGGCTGAATTATCAGTAGAAAATCTTCAATTCCCTTGTACCTAGAATAACTATTTCGCATGAGCCATGAGGGATCTTCTTTTCAAGGCCTTGCCTCTTCTTCCACAATAGCTTGTTTGCTGGAGACTTAAGTATAAGTAGAAAATCTTCATTTCTCTTGTACCCTGAAATGACTATTTTGCAGGATCCATGAGGGATCTTCACTAGAAAGCCCTGCCTTTCCTGCATTGCCAGCTTTTTGATGAAGACTGATTTATCAGTAGAAAATCTTCATTTCCCTTGTACCCTGAAATGAATATTTGGCAGGAGCCATCGGGGATCTTCTCCAGAAGGTGCACCTCTCCTGACATGCTATATTGTTTGCTGGAGCCTAAATTATTAGTAGAAAATTTAAATTTTTTTTGTACCCTAAAATGACTATTTTGGAAGAGCCATGACGGATCTTTTCCTAAAGGCTTCACCTCTCCTGCCAAGATTGCTTGTGTGTTGGAGGCTGAATTACCCATAGAAAATCTTCATTTGCCTTGTAACCCGATATAACTATTTCACAGAATGTATGACATATCTTTTTCTAAAGGCCTCCACTCTCGTACATCGCTAGCTTGTTTCCTGGAGACTGAATTATTAGTATTAAGTCATCATTTTTCTTGTAAACTAAAGTGACTATTTGGAAGGAGCCATGAGGGATCTACTCCTGAATGCCATGCCTCACCTGCCACGCTTGATTTTTTCCTGGACTCTGAATTACTAGTACAAAATATTCATTTCTCTTGTAACCAGAAAAGACTGTTTTGTAGGAGTGCCCCGACCCGCAGGACAGTCGAACGGGTACCTGGGTGAGGATGGTGAAAACCGGGATCCTTTGTGTTTAGGCTGGTGAAGTTCTTACTGACACACAGAGTGGAGACAAGATGAGGTGCTGATCAAGTCTTCCGTTTATTGCAGGACAAACAGTGCTTTATATACAGGCTGGTGGGTACACCAATTGGTTGCCCAAAAATGAGATACAACAGTATGAGCCAATCATTGATGTGGGTGGATCGCCCATTACCTAGCAACAGTTGGTTACATGATTTCTGAGATATGGTTTGCTCAATGAGGAAGTGAAGCCTAAGATTTCTAAGATGGCAGACAGTTCTCAAGAAGCTCCCAAGATGGCTTCCATATGCAATGCCCTCCACATATCCCCCTTTTTTATTTTTTCAAAGAGAGGAGAAAAGCCTGGGGGAATCGTGCCTGTCTTAGGTTGGAGTCGTTTATCGAGCCACGTCCATCCTTACCCGTCATTGGAGAATCCCATAGCTATGATGGGTTTCCTGTCTTAGGTGGGAGGACTGTACAGCTGTTATAGGCTCAGACTCTCTTACCCATCTTTGGCTAACCGATTCAGCGCCTCAGGCAGGAGCAATGTCTAGGCTCCATGATACTCCATCTCCAGGTTGTGGTAGTGGACTTGGATAGGCTGCATTTTTATGGAGTCATCGATATGACGTTTTATGAAGGTCATGAACTTATTAAAGAGAACAGGTCCCAAAGAGCAAACAATCAATAAAACCAAAATTGGGCCAAATATGGGGAGTAGTATGGGGAGGAGTCCATTCCATGCAGTTTAAAAGGGATTATCGGTGAGTTGTTTTCTTCGTTCCAGAAGATTTTCCTGCAGTTGGTTGAGCTTGTCACGAATGATGCCAGACTTGTTGGCATAAAAACAGCAACGTTCCTGTAAAGCAAGACAGAGACCCCCCTATTCTGCCAAAAGGAGGTCTAGCCCACGTCTATTTTGGAGTACAACTTCTGCAAGGGAATCTAGTTGATCTTGGACAAAAGTAATAGTAGAAGCCAATTCATGGACATCAGAAACAAGGGTATCAGTTAATTGTTTGACCTGAAGGGAATATCCTAATCCAGCAGCACCAGTGTTGAAGAGGTAACTGCCAGGGCTAAAACCAGCAGTGATAGTAGTAAAGAGGTAAAACAATATCAGGTATTTAAGAAGAATCTTCATTTTGTTGATCTGTGGAAGAAAAAAGAGGTATCTCAGGGCTTTTATCATCCCTGGATGAATTATTATCATTTGAATCAATTTGTTTGACCAATCTTTCTGGTAGCCAACGAGCAGCATCCATTTTCTGGGAATAAATGCAGACAGACCCTCTGTCCCATATGAGGACAGGGTCTGGACCGTTCCACGTATTGTCTAGTGGATCTTTTCACAAACCTGTGGCAAATTTTGTTTTAGTAGTTGAATGCCAGAAGCGCTCAGCAGCTGAGTGTTCATCTTTATCCAGTGTTAGAAAATTTAGCACAAAAAGTGTATGTGCTAAAAGGTTTTTTGGTGAACCTTTAATTTGTAAAATCTCTCCCTTTTTTAATTTTTGGAGAGTATTTTTTAAGGAGAGATGAGCACGTTCAACAATACCTTGTCCCTGGGGATTGTATGGAATCCCCGTGACATGTTTAATATGGAGTTGTTTACAAAAAGAGTTAAAATTGTTTCCAGTATATCCTGGGCCATTATCTGTTTTAATTTGTTGAGGCTTACCCAGAACAGAGAGTGCGGCAAGAACATGAGAAATAACATGTTTACCAGCCTCTCCGGTTTGTGCCGTAGCACAAACACCTAAAGGTGTCAATAGTAACATGCACATATTTAAGAGTACCAAATTCTGCAACATGAGTGACATCCATTTGCCATAAAGCATTAGGCATAAGACCTCTAGGGTTAACACCCAAGTGTGGTGTAGGCAAAAGAGTAAGACAGGCCGGACATTGTTTTACAATTTGTCGAGCCTGTTCCTGAGTAATTTTAAACATGTGAGAATTCAAATGATGTAATTGATGGGCAGCAACAGCATCTGAAAGATTTGTGTCAATTTGAGTATGAGCCAAAAGAGAATATTTTGTGGCCAGATCAGCGCGGCGATTACCCTCAGTTAAAGGACCAGGCAAGTCTGTATGGGCGCGCAAATGGCCAATATAAAAAGGCAGCTCTTGATGTCTAATGAGAGACTGTAGAAACTTGTTTAATTTGTGCCGCAGTTTCCAGAAATGGTACGTACATAGTGAAATAAGCACTATTAGTATAAAAGGTCAAGGGAAAGCAGAGAAAATTGTAACAACTATTGGCAGCTCAACTAGCTGAGCTGATATTGAGAATGTTGTAAATGTAACTTGTTTAATCAGAGAGAGAACAAAAAGCACTGTGTAGATGGTGGAACAGAGGACCAGTTCTGTGTTTCATGGCGTAGTTCTGGAAAGGTCTGAAATAAATTGTCATTGTTTACAGAACAAACTCAAGCATTTCAAAAGTTTATTTTAGGTCTGGAGGCTTGGGGCGGCCCCGTTTTTGTTTCCCTGATCTCGATTAATTGGCCTACCATTGACATCAAATCTGGATCTACATTCATTAGGAGGGTGACATCCCTTCATACATTTACTGCACAAATCAGGAAGTTGATTTGGTCGTTGATTACCACCATTTTTTACCTTACAGTTTTTTGCAAAATGTCCAGACCGACCACAATTGTAGCAAGTAATTTTGTTACGTATTTTGTTAGCATTGTTGTTACGAGTAAGGAATTGGAGAACAGTATAGTCTTGAAGGGCAGCGGCCATAGTCAATCCTTGTTGGAATGCCAATTGTTTAATAAGGTCAGTACCTGAATCAGTCAAATTTCCCTGAGTAGGAAGTTTTGTCCAAGCTCTCATAGCTGCTGTATAAATTTGAGCAAATAGCCCTGGACCATATTGTATTAGATTGTTACTATTTGCATAATTGCCTTCTCCCAATAACATCTCTGTTGTCCAACCATTGTTGGCCTGGGCATTACAGCATGCAAGCTCCCTGCAAATTTGTACATACTTTGATTTTCAAAGTAAGTAATCTCCTCCAGAGAGCGTAGCATGGGCCAATATGTGCCACTCCATTGGTATAAGCCAATTATCTGCCACTGATTCAACTATGGCTAAAGTATATGGAGCTGTAGCTCCATATTGAGCAACTGCTGTTTTAATTTCCTTTATGATTTTAAAATCAAAGCCACCACAAGGACGCCATGTTTGTCCTTGGGGATCTATGGTTTCTGTTACTGGAAATGCTTCCTGTTCCTCAAAGTTTCTTAATGATTGTGGTATCTGAACTGATTTAAATTTTGTGCCAGAGATAAAAGTGGGCTGGTAGTGATTCTGTGAAGAATCTGTACTTTTAGATTTACCCACTCTCAGTTTTTTCAATTGTGATATTAAGTCTTGATGTTCTTCTTCTAACTGAATTTGTTCTTTGAGTTGTTCAATCTTAGCCCGAACCTCTGCCCTAGGATCAATAACGGGCATTTCCAAAGATGGCTGAATAGTCTTTTCATGGCAAGAATGATTACATGTCAAAGATGGCACAGATGTAACCGAGTCATAAGATGGAGGTCGTTTTTTGAAAGGTGGCCATTTTGAATTGTTGTACTCAACAGCCTCCACTTCTAAAGTTTCTGTCTCTGGTGGCCATTTTGAACTATTGTATTTGGCAGCCTCTTTTTCCAAAGTTTCTTCTTCAGGCAGCCATTTTGGGTTTGGGTTATTGTATTTGGCTGCCTTTGTTTCTAAAGTTTCTTTTTCAGACAGCCATTTTGAGTTATTGTACGTGGCAGTCTGTGTTTTTAAAGTTTCTTCTTTAGGCAGCCAGTTTGAGTTGTTATTTTTGACTGCCCTTAGTTCTAAAATTTCTTCCTCAGAATCAGTTGATTGACTATCCAAATGAGCTTTAAACTCTGTAAGAGATGGGTATAATTTTTTCTGAGGCTTTTCAAAGTTTGTAAATTCCTCACTGATTTTTGGTTTTTCAAGTTGTTTTGGCCTGACATCCAATTGTTTAGTAAAATTTGTTACTTCTTCCTCACTATCTAAGGAATTTAAATCTTTTTCTTTTTTGGTGCCAAGGTTTATTTTAGTTTCCATGGCATCTTTACTATCTGTCCGAGTTTTATTTTTTTGCATAATTTGTTCTCCCTCTGCAACAACTGTTGCAATTTTAGGGTCAGTTGACTGTAATTTAATAATTTTATCTATTAGATTCCAATATGAAAAAGTTATTACTGGGAACTTTCCTGGTCCAAATGTGACATAGTAGTCTTTCAGAGCATCACCTACCCTCTTCCACCTAGCTTCATCAATAGTGCCTTCTTGAGGAAACCAGGGGCACACCTCTTTTAGAAAGTCAAAAAAGGAAAGTAATTGTTTGATTCTAATTTTAACTCCACGTGTCTTAAGAGCATCACTAAGCCCCTGAACAAATAATTCATGCTTGCTCATTTGTTGTCCCATAATTGCACTCCGGGAAGTTATTTAGTAATCTGTATTACTATTTACCCTTCCACACTTACCAGGCCTGGCTTTCTTCACAGCGCACTTCACCTTGATCCTCTTGGCCCAAGGCCCCACGTCCGGGCGCCACTTGCCCCGACCCACAGGACAGTCGAACGGGTACCTGGGTGAGGATGGTGAAAACCGGGATCCTTTGTGTTTAGGCTGGTGAAGTTCTTACTGACACACAGAGTGGAGACAAGATGAGGTGCTGATCAAGTCTTCCGTTTATTGCAGAAAAAACAGTGCTTTATATACAGGCTGGTGGGTACACCAATTGGTTGCCCAAAAATGAGATACAACAGTATGAGCCAATCATTGATGTGGGTGGATCGCCCATTACCTAGCAACAGTTGGTTACATGATTTCTGAGATATGGTTTGCTCAATGAGGAAGTGAAGCCTAAGATTTCTAAGATGGCAGACAGTTCTCAAGAAGCTCCCAAGATGGTTTCCATATGCAATGCCCTCCACATAGGAGCCACAAGATTTGCTCATCAAGCCCTTGGCTCTCATGCCACACCTGCTTGTTTGCTGGCGGCAGAAGTATCAGTAGAAAATCTTGATTTCTCTTGTAGTCTGAAATGACTATTAAGCAGGAGCCATGAGGGATTTTCTCCTGAAGTCCTCTCCTCTCCTGCAAATCCAGCATGTGTACTGGAGGTTGAATTATCAGTTGGAAATCTTCACTTTTCTTGAAAACTGATTCTACAATTTTGCAGACTCTATGATAAATTTCCTAAAAAACTTTTCTTCCATGACACCCTAGCTTGTTTGCTTTAGGCTGAATTATCAGTAGTCTATATTTATTTCTCTTGTATTATGTTATGTCTATTTCACAAGAGCCATGGGAGATCTTCTATTGAACACCTTGAATCCCTGGCCATGCTACCTTGTTTGCAGGAGGCTGAATTAGCAGTAGAAAATCTTCATTGCTCTTGTACCCTGAAATTATTATTTCACAAGAGCCATGAGGGATCTACTCCACAAGGCCTCATCTCTCCTGCCAAGCCTGCTTGTGTGCTGGAGACTGAATTATCAGTACAAAATCTTCATTTCACTTGTAACTCGTTATGACAATTTCACAGGATCCATCAGGTATCTTCTTTTGAAGGCCTTGCCTCATGCCTCTCTAGCTTGTTTGCTGAAGGCTGAATTATCAGTAGAAAATCTTCATTTTTCTTATACCATGAAATTACTATTTTGCATGAGCCATGAGGGATTTTCTCCTGAAGTCCTCGGATCTTATGCTACACCAGCTTGTTTGCTGACGACTTAACTATTAGAAAATCTTTATTTCTCTTGTACTCTGAAATGATTATTTTACAGGAGCCATGAGAGATCTTCTCCTGAAATCCATGTGTATCCTACTACACCAACTTTTTTGAAGGACACAGAAATATCTGTATAAAGTCTTAATTTCTCTTGTACCCTGAAATGACTCTTCTAAGGAACCATCAGGGATTTTCTTCTGAAGGCCTCGCCTCTTGTTCCATGCTAGATAGTTTGCTGGAGGCTGAATTCTGAGTAGAAAATCTTCATTCTCTTGTATCCTGAACTGACTATTTCACAGGAACCATGAAGGATCTTCTCCTGAAGTCCTTGCATCTTTTGCCACACAAGTTTGTTTATTGTAGGCTGAGTTATTAGTAGAAAATCATCATTTCTCTTGGACCCTGAAACTACTATTTCACAGGATCCATGTGGGATCTTCTCCAGAAGGTCTCACACATCCTGCCACTCCAGGTTGCTTCCTGGAGGCTGAAGTATCTGTAGAAAATATTCATTTCTCTTGTAACCAGAAAAGATTATTTCGCAGGAGCCATGAGGAATTTTCTAATGAAGTCTTCATCTCTTGTGCCATGCCAGCTTGTTTGGTGGAGGCAGAACTATCAGTAGAAAATCTTCATTTCTCTTGTACCCTGAAATTACTAATTCTCATGAGCTATGATGGATCATCTGCAGAAGGACACCCCTCTCTCGCCACTCAAGCTTGTTTGCTGGAGGTGGAATTATCAGTAGAAAATCTTCATTTCTCTTGTACCCTGAAATGACTATTTCACAGGAGCCATGAAAGATCTTCTCTGAAACTCATGCGTCTTCTACTCCACCAACTTTTTTGGTGGTGGTAGACATATCTGTTGAAAATCTTCATTTCTCTTATACCCAGAAATGATTATTTCACAGAAATCATCAGGGATTTTCTTCTGAAGGCCTCACCTCTCCTGCCATGCAAGACTGTTGGCTGGAAGGTGAATTAACAGTAGAAAATCTTTACTTGTACCCCAAATTATCTCTTTCACAGGGGACATGAGGGATCTTCTCCTGAAAGCCTCACAACTCCTGCCATGATACTTTGTTTGCTGGATGGTGAATTATCAGCAGAAAATATTCATTTCTCTTGTATCCTGAAAAGACTATTTCATAGGAGCCATGAGTGATTTCCTTGTGATGGCCTCACATCTCCTGCCATGCTACCTTGTTTGCTGGTGGCTCAATTATCAGTAGAAATACTTTCTTTCTCTTGTACCCTAAAGTGACTATTTCACAGGTTCCATGAGAGATCTTTTGCTAAATGCCTCTCATCTTCTACCACGCTACCTTGTTTGCTGGACATTGACTTTTCAGAAGAATATCTTGATTTCTCTTCATTTCTCCTGAAATGAATATTTCACTGGAGCCATGAGGGATTTTTTTTTTTACTGAAACCCTCACGTCTACTTCCATGCCTACTTGTTTGCTAAATGCTGAAATATCTGTAGAAAGTCTTCATTTCTCTTGTACCCTGAAATGTTTTTCTCATAGTAGCCATTAGAGTTCTTCTGAAGGCCTTGCCTCTTTTGCCATGCTAGATAGTTTGGTATAGGCTGAATTATCAGTTGAAAAATTACATTTTATGACTGAAGGCTTCACATCTCCTACAAAGCAACCTTGTTTTTCTGGAGGCTGATTTATGAGTAAAAAGTCTTCATTTCTCTTGTATCCTGAAATGACAATTTGGAAGGAGCCAGGATAGATCTTCTCCTGAAGACCTCACTTCTTCTGTCATGGTAGCTTTTTTGCTGGAGTCTGAATTATCTCCAGGAAAATCTTGATTTCTCTTGTACCCTGAAATGACTTTTTCACAGGAGTGATGAGGGATTGCCTCCTGGAGACCTCACCTCTCTGGCCACGCTCATTCGTTCATTGGAGGCTAAATTATCAATAGAAAACCTTTATTACACTTCTACACTGAAATGACTATTTTGCATGATGTCTGAGAAATATTCTGAAATCCTCAACTCTCCTCTCACTCCAGCATGTCTCCTGGAGGCTGAATTATCAGCAGAAAATCTTCATTTTTCTTGTATGAGATCTTACTATTTCACAGGAGCAGTCATAATTCTTCTCCTGAAGGTCTTGCCTCTCCTTTCACTATAGATTGTTTGTTGGAGTCTGAATTATCACTTGAAAATCTTTATTTCTCTTGTATCTTGAAGTTACTATTTTGCAGGAGCCATGTAGGATTTCTCCAGAAGCCCTCATCTCTCCTGCCATGCTAGATTGCTTGCTGGAGGCTGAATTATCAGTAGAAAATACTCATTTCTCTTGTAACCAGAAAAGACCATTTTGCAGGAGCCATGAGGGATTTTCTCATGAAGCCCTTGGCTCCTGTGCCACGCCTGCTTGTTTGGTAGAGACAGAACTATCAATAAAAAATATTCATTTCTCTTGTACCATGAAATGACTTTTTGGCAGGAGCCATGAGGTATCTTCTCCTTAACTCCTCTCCTCTCCTGCCAAGCCAGGATGTGTGCTGGATCTGGAATTATCAGTAGAAAATCTTCATTTTTTTGAATCTTCATTCTACTATTTCTTAGGATCCATTAAAAATTTTCTAAAATCCTTGCCTCCTGTGCCATGCAAACTTGTTTGCTTTAGGCTGAATTATCTGTAGTCTGTATTTATTTTTCTTGTACCATCTAATGACTATTTTGCAGTAGCCATAAGGGATCTTCTCCTGAAAGACTTACCTCTCCTGCCACACCAGCTTGTTTGCTGGAGACTGAATTGTCAGTAGTGTATTTTTATTTCTCTTGTACCCTAAAATATCTATTTGGTAGAAGCCAGAACGTATCTGCTCCTGAAGGCCTCACACCTTCTGCCATGGTAGCTCTTTTTTCTGGAGTCTCAATTATCACTAGAAAATCCTCATTTCTCTTACTTTGAAATGAGTATTTCTCAGGAACCATGATGGATCTTCTCCAGGAGGCCTCGCCTCAACTGCCATGTGAGCTTGTTTGCTGGAGGGTGAATCATCAGTAGAATATCTTCATTTCTCTAGTCCCCTGAAATGACTATTTTGCAGGAGCCATGAAGATTTTTCTCCTGAAAGCCTTGCCTTTTCTTTCACTCGAGGATGTGTGTTGGAGGCTGAATTATCAGTAGTCTATCTTCATTTTTCTTGTACCCTGAAATTACTATTTTGTTGAAGACATTATCTTTCTTTTCCTGGAGGCCTAGCCTCTCTTATTATGGTAGCTTTTTTTTGGAGGCTGAATTACCAGTAGAAAAATCCTCATTTGTCTTATAACCTGAAATGACTATATCATAGGAGCCAAAAGGGATTTTCTCATGAACCCCTTGGCTCTGCTGCCACACCAGTTTGTTTGCTGGAGGCTGAATTATCAGTAGAAAATCATCATTTCTCTTGTTCCCTGAAATGACAATTTCATAGGAGCTATCAGAGACATTCTCCAGAAATTTTCGCCTCTCCTGCCATGCTAGCTTGTTTGCTGGAAGCTGAATAATCAGTAGTCAACCTTCATTTCTCTTGTACCCTGAAATGACTATTTTGCAGGAGCCATGAAGAATCTTTTCCTGAATGCCTTGCCTCTCTTGCTATATATGACTATGATATAGTCATGCTTTTGTTGGACGCTGAATTATAAGTAGAAAATATTCATTTCTCTTGTACACAGAAAAGACAGTTTCACAGGAACCATAAGTTATTTTCTCATGAAACCCTCTGCTCTTGTGCCATGCCAGCTTGTTTGTTGGAGGCAGAACTATCAGTAGAAAATCTTCATTTATCTTTTACCCTGAAATGACTATTTTATAGGACCCATCAGGGATCTTCTTCTGAAGGTCTTGCCTCTCCTGCCATGCCAACTTTTTTGGCTGGAGGCTCAATTATCTGTAGAAAATCGTTATTTCTCTTGTACACTGAAATGACTATTCACAGGAGTAGGGAGGTATCTTCTGGAGGCCTCACATCTTCTGTCAGAGTGACTTTTTTTGGAGTCTAGTTGAAAATCTTCATTTCTCTTTTACCCTGAAATAACTTTTTCACAGGAACCATGAGAGATCTTCTCCTGAATGCCTCGAGTCTCTTTCCATGACAACTTGTTTGCTGGATGCTGTATTATTAGTAGAAAGTCTTGATAGCTCTTGTATCCTGATATGACTATTTTGCAAGAATCACCAGTGATCTTCTCCAGAAATCCTCACCTCTTCTGCCAAGCTAGATTGTTTGCTAGAGGCTGAATTATCAGTGGAAAATTTTCATTTCTCACGTGTCCTTAAAATACTATTTTGAAAGATCCATGAGGGATCTACTCCTGAAAATCTCGCCTCTCCTGTCAAATCTGCTTGTATGCTGGAGGTTGAATTATCAATAGAAAATCTTCATTTCTCTTGTAATCCGATGTAACTTTTTCCCAGGATCCATGAGAAATTGTATCCTAAGTCTTCACCTCTTGTAACATGGTAGCGAGTTTGCTGAAGACTGAATTATCAGTAGAAAACCTTCATTTCTCTTGTATCCTAAAATGACTATTTGGCAGGAGCCATGAGGGATCTTTTCTTGAAGGACTAGCCACTCCTGAGATTCTAGCATGTGTGCTGGAGGCTGAATTATCTGTAGAAAATCTTTATTTCTCTTACACTGAAATTATAATTCTGCAGAATCCATTAGGAATCTCCTGAAAGCCTCGTCTCTCCTCCCACATGAACTTGTTTGATGGTGGCTAAATTATGAGTTGAAAATCTACATTTTTCTGGTACCCTGAAATGATAATTTTGCAGAAGCCATGATGGATCTTCTCTAGGAGGGTTCACCTCTCCTGCCACACGAGCTTGTTTGCTGGAGACTGAATTATCGATAGAAAATCTTCATCTCTCTTGTCCCTTAAAATGACAGTTTTACAGAAACCATGAGGGATCTCCTCCTGAAGGCCTTACCTCTCCTGCCATGCAAGCTTTTTTGCTGGAGGCTCAATTATCAGTAGGAAATATTCATTTCTTTTGTCCCCTGAAATGACTATTTCATAGGTGTCATTAGGGATCTTCTTCTGAAAGCCTCGCATCTCCGGCCATGCTACTTTCTTTGATGGGGCTGACTTATCAGTAGAAAATTTTAATTTTTCTTGTTCCCTGAAATGAATATTTGGCAGGAGACAGGAGGGATCCTCTCCTGAAGGCCTCAGATCTTCTGCCATAGAAGCTTTTTTGCTGGAGTATGAGTTATCACTAGAAAATCTTTATTTATCTTTTACCCTGAAATGACTATTTTGCAGAAGCCATGAGGGATCTTCTCCTTGAGGCCTCACCTCTCCTGCCACACCATATTGTTCGCTGGAGGCTAACATATCAGTAAGAAAAGCTTCATTTCTCTTGTAGCCTGAATTGACTATTTCGTATGAGCCATGGTAAATATTTTTCTGAAGTCCTCAACTCTCCTGTAACTCCTGTAACTGCATGTGTTCTGGAGGCTGAATTATCAGTAGTTTATCTTCATTTTTTTTGTACCCTGAAATGACTATATTACAGGAGTCATGAGCAATCTTCTCCCAAAGGCCTTACCTGTCTTGTTATGGTAGTCTTTTGCCAGAGGCTGAATTATCAGTAGAAAATATTAATTTCTCCTTTGCCCTGGAAATAATATTTTACAGGAGCCATGAGATATTTTCTTCTGAAGCCCTCAGCTCTCATGCCAATCCAGCTTGTTTGCTGGAGGAAGAACGTTCAGTAGATAATCTTCATTTCTCTTGTATTATAAAATGACAATTTCACAGAAGCCATGAAGGATTTTCTTCTGAAGGACTTGCCTCTTATGCCATGACAGCTTGTTTGGTGGAGGCTGAATAATCAGTAGAAAACCTTAATTTCTCTTGTACCATGAAATAACTATTTAACAGGAGCCATGACATAACTATTTTGCAGGAGCCAGGAAGGATCTTCTCCTGAATGTCTCGCAATCCCTAACATGCGAACTTGTTTGCTGGAGGCTGAATTCGCTGTAGAAAATCTTTATTTCGCTTGTACCCTGAAAGGACTATTTAGCAGGAGCAATAAGGGAATTTCTCCTGAAAGCCTCTCCTCTCCTGCCATGCCATATTGTTTACTGGAGGCTAAATTGTCAGTAGTAAACCTTCATATATCTTGCACACTGAAATTATTTTGCAAGTCATGAGGTATCAATGCCTTAAGGTGTCACCTCTCAGGCCAAGGCTTCTTGTGTGCTGGATGCTGGATGCTGAACTCTCAGTAGACAATCTTCATTTCTCTTGTAACCCATTATAAATATTTCACAGGATGCAAAAGAAATATTCTCCTAATGGATTTGACTCTTGTGCCACACTAGCTTGTTTGCTGGAGACTGAATTATCAGCAGAACATCTTCATTTCTCTTGTACCCTGAAATGACTATTTTTCTTGAGCTCTGACGATCATTGCCTGAAGTCCTCGTCTCTCCTGCCATGTCAACATGTGTATTGGAGCCTGAAATATCAGTAGAAAATCTTCATTTCTTTTAATCTGAAATTATTATTATGCAGTAGCCATGTGGAATCTCCTCCTCAAAGCCGCACCACTCCTGCCATGCCAGCTTGTTTTATGGAGGATAAATTACCAGTTGGAAATCTTTATTTGTCTTTTATATTTAAGTGACTATTTTGTAGGAGGGATCTTCTCCTGAAAGCCTTGCATCTTCTTCCATGGTAGTTTTTGCTGGATTCTGAATTATTACTAGAAAATCTTCACTTGTCTTGTACCCTGAATTGACTATTTCACAGCAGCCATGAGGGATCTTCTGCTGGAGGCCTCATCTCTAATGCCTCATTAGCTTGTTTGCTGGAGGCTGAATTTTCACTTTAAAATCTTCATTTATCTTTTATCTTGAAATTACTATTTCACAAAAGCCATGAAGGATCTTCATTGTTTTCTGGAGGCTTAATTATTTGTAGAAAATCTTCATTTTTCTTGTAGCCTCAAATGACTGTTTCACAGGAGCCATGAGGGATCTTTTTCCTAATGCCTGCCTCTCCTTTTACACCAGCTTGTTTCCTGGATGCTGTATAATCAGTAGAAAATCCTCATTTCTCTTGTTCCCTGAAATGACTTTATTGCAAGAGCCATGAGGAATCTTCTCCTGAAGGCTTCACCTCATCTACCATGCCAGTTCTATTGCTGGAGGTCAAATTATCAGAAGGAAATCTTCCTTTCTCTTGTACCCTGAAATGACTATTTCACAGGAGCCATGAGTGATCCTCTCCTGTAAGCCTTCTCTCTTCTGCCACACCATATTGTTGCCTCGAGGCGATATTATGAGTACAAAACCTTAATTTCTCTTGTACTGTGAAATGATTATTTTGCATGATCCATGAGAAATCATCTGAAATCTTCGACTCTACTGTCAATTCAGCATGCGTGCTGGAAGCTGAATTATCAGTAGAAAATCTTTATTTTTTTGTACCCCAATATTACTATTTCACAGGATCCATCAGGGATCTTCCCCTGAAGGCATTGCCTCTCATGCCACATAGCTTGTTTGCTGAAGGCTGATTTTTCAGTTGTCTATCTTCATTTCTATTGTATCCTGAAATGACTATGTAACAGGAGTCATGAGCAATCTTTTCCTCAAGGCCTCACTTCTCTTCCTATGGTAGCATTTTTGCTAGAGGCTGAATTATAAGTACAAAATCTTCATTTATCTTCTATCCTGAAATGAATATTCCACAGAAGCCATGAAGAATCTACTCCTGAAGCTCTCTGCTCTCCGTTCACCCAAGTTTGTTTAATGGAGGCTGAATTATCAGTAGAAAATCTTCATTTCTCTTGTACCCTGAAATCAATATTTTGCAAGAGCCAGGGGGATCTTCTACTGAAGGTCTCACCTCTCCAGCCGAGCTAGGATGTGTGAGGGAAGTTGAATTATCAGTAGAAAATCTTCATTATTCTTGTACCCTGATATAACCATTTCTCAAGATCCATGAGAAATTTCCTAAAGACCTCGCCTATCCTGCCAAGCTGAACTCTGAATTATTAGTAGTATATATTCATTTCTATTGTTCCTTGAAATGACTCTTTTTCAGGAGCCATGAGGGACATTTTACTGAAGATCTCGCATCTCCTGCCACACCAGCTAAATGCTGGACACTGAATTATCAGTAGAAAATCTTTATTTTTTTCCCCTGAAATGACTATTTCTCAGAGGCCATTAGAAGTTTTCTCCTGAAGTCCTCATATTACCTCCCATGCTACCATCTTGCTGATGGCTAATTTATCAGTAGAAAATATCCATTTCTTTTGTCCCCTGAAATGACTATTTCACAGGTGTTATTAGGGATGTACTCCTGAAGACCTCACATCTCCTCCAAGCTACCTTGTTTGCTGGAGGCTGATTTATCATTCAAAAAATCTTTATTCCTATTTTATCCTAAAATAATTATTTGGCAGGGGCCAGGAGGAATCTTCTCCCTAAGGCCTTGCATCCTCTTCCATGGTAGCTTATTTTCTGGTGTCTGAATTATCAGTAGAAAAATCTTAATTTCTCTTGCATCCTGAAATGACTATTTCATCAGAGCCATGAGAGATTTTCTTCTGAAGCCCTCAGCTCTCTGCCAAGACCCTTGTTTACTGCAGGCAGAACTATGAGTAGAAAATTCTCTTTTCTCTTGTATCCTGAAATGACTTTCACAGGACTCATGAAAGATCTTCTTCTGAAGGCCACACCTCTTCTGCCATGTCAGCTTGTTTGCTGGAGGCTGTATTATCAGTAGAAAATCTTCATTTCTATTGTATCCTGAAATGACTATTTCTCAGGAGCCATAAGGTATTTTCTCCTAAAGCCCTTGGCTCTCCTGTCATGCCAACTTGCTTGCTGGAGGCAGAATTATCAGTAAAAAATATTCATTTCTCCTGTATTCTGAAATGATTATTTCACAGGAGCCATAAAGTATCTTCTTTTGAAGGCCTCACCTCTTTTGCCACACCATATCATTTGCTGGAGGCTGAATTATCAGTAGAAAAGCTTCATTTCTCTTTACTCTGAAATGATTATTTTGTAGGAGCCATGAGATATCTTCTCCTGGATGCCTCACATCTCTTACCATACCAACATGTTTGCTGGACACTGAATTATCAGTAGAAAGTCTTCATATCTCTAGTACCCTTAAATGACTATTTCAGAGGAGCCATTAGGAATCTACTCCAGAAATCCTCTCCTCTCCTGCCATGCTAGATTGTTTTCTGGAGGCTGAATTACTAGCAAAATATCTTCATTTCTCTTGTAAAGTGAAATGACTATTTCACAGGAGACATAAGGGATCTTCTCCTGAATTCCTGACTTCTCTTACCATGTTACTTTGTTTGCTGGAGGCAGAATTATCAGTAGAATATCTTCATTTCTCTTGTACCCTGAAATGGCTATTAGGCAGGGGCCAGGAGTGATCTTCTCCTGAAAGCCTCTCTTCTTCTGACATGGTAATTTTTTTTTGCTGGAGTCTGAATTATCACTAGAAATTTTTTTTATTTCACTTTCACCCTGAAATGACTGTTTCACAGAAGCCATCAGGAATCTTCTTCTGAAGGCCTTGCCTCTCCTGCCATGCTAGATTGTTGGCTGGAGGCTGAATTATCAGTAGAAAATCTTCATTTCTTTTGTACCCTAAAATACTTATTTTGCAGAAGCCATGAGGGATCTTCTTCTGAAAGCCTCACATCACCTGCCACACAATCTTGTTTGCTGGAGGCTGAATTATCAGTAAAAAAATCTTCATTTCTCTTTTACCCTAAAATATCTATTTTGCAGGAACCATGAAGGATCTTCTCCTGAAAGCCTGACATCACCTACCATGCAATCTTGTTTGCTGGAGGCTGAATTATCAGTTGAAAATCTTCATTTCTCTTGTACACTGAAAAGAACATTATGCAAGTCCCAAAATAAATCTTCTCCTTAAATCCTCTCCTCTTCTGCCAATTCTGCCTGTGTGCGGGAAGTTTAATTAGCACTAGAAAATTATTTTTCTTTTTCCTGGAAATGACTATTTTGCAGGATCCTTGAGAAATTTTCTGAAAACCTCGCCTCCCATGCCACACTAGCTTGTTTGATGAAGGCTGAATTATCAGTAATCTCTAATTATTTCTCTTGTACCCTCAAATGAATATTTCGCAGGAGCCATGTGAGATCTTCTCCTGAAAGAGTTGCCTGTCCTGCCACGCCTGCTTGTTTGCTGTTGGCTGAATATCAGTAGTCTACAATAATTTATCTTATACCCTGAAATGACTTTTTGGAAGGAGCCAGTAGGGATCTTCTTCTGAATGCCTCATATCTTCTGCCTTGTTAGGTTTTTTTTTTGCTAGAGTTTGAATTATCACTAGAAAATCTTCATTTCTCTTGTACTCTGAAATGACTATTTCTCAGCACCCATGAGGGATATTCTCCTGAAGGTCTCGTCTCTCCTGCCACACCATATTGTTCACTAGAGGCAAAATTATCAGTAGAAAACTATTTCTCTTGTATCCTGAAATGACTATTTCACATGAGCCATGAGAAATCTTCTGAAGTCCTCGACTCTCCTGTCACTCCAGCATGAGCACAAGAGACTGAATTATCAATAGAAAAATCTTCATTTTTCTTGTACCCCAATTTTACTATTGCACAGGATCCATCAGGGAATTTCTTCTTAAAGCCTTGCCTTTTGTTAAAACACCAGCTTGTTTGCTGGAGGCTCAATTATCAGTAGTCTATATTCATTTATCTTATACCCTGAAATGACTATTTCACAGGAACCATGAGGGATCTTCTCCTAAAAACCTCGAATATCCTGTTATACTACCTTATTTGCTTGTAACTATATTATCAGTAGAAAATCTTCATTGCTCTTGTACTTTGAAATGACTATTTTGCAAGAGCCAGGAGGGATTTACTCCTGAAGGCCTCACCTCACCTGTCAATCCTGCTTGTGTGCTTGAGGCTGAATTATCAGTAGAACATCTTCAATTTTCTTGTAACCCAATATAACAATATTACAGAATTCATGAGAAATCTTCTCCTAAAGGCCTCAACTCTCTAGTCACGCTAACTTGTTTCCTGGAGTCTGAATTATCAATACAAAATCTTCATTTCTCTTGTACCCTGAAATGAGTTTCTGGCAGGAGCCATGAGGGATCTATCCCTGGATGCCACACCTAACCTGCCATGCTTCCTTGTTTGCTGGACGCTGAAATATAAGTAGAAAATCTTCATTTCTCTTGTATCTTAAAATGACTATATTGCTTGAGCTATGAGGGATCTTCTCTTGAAGGCCTCACCTCTCCAAAGATGCCAGCATGTGTACTACAGGCTGAATTATCATTAGAAAATTTTCTTTTCTCTTACTCTGAAATGACTATTTCAAAGGAGCCAAGAGGAATCTTCTCCTGAAAGCCTCACCTCTCCTCCTACACTAGCAACTTTGCTGGAGGCTGATTTATCCAGCTGAAAAACTAAATTTTTCTGGTACCCAGGAAAGATTATTTTGCAGGAACCATATGTATCTTCTCCAGTAAGCCTCACCTCTCCTGTCATGGGAAATTGTTTGCTGGATGCTGAATTATCAGTGGAATATATTCATTTCTCTTGTTCCCTGAAATGACTATTTGGAAGGAGCTATGAGAAATCTTCTCCAGAAAGCCTTGCCTCTCCTGCGACGTGAGCTTTTTTGCTAGAGGCTGAATTATCAGTGGAAAATCTTTTTTTTTTTGTCCCCTGATATAACTATTTCACAGGAGCCATGAGGAATCATCTCCTGAAAGCATCGCCTCTCCTGCCATGCTAACTTGTTTGCTGGAGGCTGATTTAGACATAGAAAATATTCATTTCTCTTGTAGCCTAAAATGACTGTTTTGCTGGAGCTATGATGGATCTTCTCCAGGAGGCCTTGCATCTCCTGCCATGCCAGCTTGTTTGCTGGAGGCTGAATTATCAGTAGAAAATCTTCATTTCTTTTGTACCCTGAAATGACTATTTATCATGAGACATGAATAAACTTTTCCTGAAGGCCACACCTTTCCTGCCAGGCCAGCTTGTTTGCTGAAGGCTGAATTATCAGTAGAAACTCTTAATTAGTCTTGTACCATAAGTTGAGTATTACACAGGAGCCATGAGGGATCTTTTGAACGAATCTCCTCTCCTGCCATGCCATCTTTTTTGATGGAGGCTGAATTATCAGTAGAAAACCTTCATTTTTCTTAAAATGATAAATGATTATTTCACAGGAGCCATGAGGGATCTCCTCCTGAAGGCCTCGCCTCTCCTGCCAAAGTAGCTTGTTTGCTGGAAGATGAATTATCAGTAGAAAATACTCATTTCTCTTGTATCCTGAAATGACTATTTTGCAGGAGCCATGAGAGATCTTCTTCTAAAGGCCTCTCCTCTATGCCACACAAGTTTCTTTGCTGGAGAATGAATTATATGTAGAAAATATTCATTTCCCTTGTTCCCTACAATGACTATTTTGCTGGACCCATGAGTGATCTTCTTATGAAAGGCTCACCTTTCCTGCCATGCAAGCTTGTTTGCTTTATGTTGAAATATCAGTACAAAATCTTTTCTCTCCTACCCTAAAAAAACTACTTCACAGAAGTCATGAGGGAACTTCTCATGAAGGCCTTGTCCCTGCCAATCCAGCTTTTTTACTGGAGACTGAATTATCAGTAGACAATCTTGATTTCACTTGTACCTGGAAATGACTATTTTGCAAGAGATATGAGGGATTTTCTCATGAAGACTTATGCTCTACTGCCACGCAGGTTTCTTTGCTGAAGACTGAACTATATTTAGAAAATATTCATTTATCTCTCTCTCTGAAATGACTATTTCGCAGGAGTCATGAATGATCTTCTCCTGAAGGCCTCACCTTTCCTGCCACGCAGGCTCATTTCTTGGATGCTGAATTATAATTAGAAAATATGCATTTTTTTCTCTTAACCTGAAATGACTTTATTACAGGAGCCATGAGGGATCTTCTCCTGAAGGCCTCGCCTCTCCTCCCATGAGTTTCTTTTCTGGAGGCTGAATTATCAGTAGAAAATCATCATTTTTCTTGTACCCATAAATAACTATTTCGCAGGACCCATGAGTGATCTTCTCCTGAATAACTTGCCTCTCCTGTCACACTAGCTTCTTTGCTGGAGGCTGAAATATCAGTAGAAAATCTTCATTTGTATCATACACTAAAATAACTATCTCATAGGAGCCCTGAGTGACCTTCTCCTGAAGGTCTCACCACTCCTGCCATGCTAGCTTCTTTTCTGGGGACTGAATTATCAAGTAGAAAATCTACACTCTTTTGTACCCCTCAAATTACTGTATTTCAACTATTTCTTGAAACACCATTCAATTTACATACTGACAGTCATTATATGTTTTTGAGCTGCCCAGTTTCTTCAGACTTTTGCCTTTCATGACCCCACATTATCCAGTATACAACATATTTTTTACAACCTACAACAATGTATTTGACAAAGAGCTCTTCCTTGTTTCATTGGACATCTTTGAGCACATACCAATTTACCAGGTTCACTATATGGGGCAATGCCCTCACCGACAAAAACAATTCTGCAGGTCACACCTCTCCAACAATGCTAGCTTATTTGCCTGAGGCTGGATTATTAGTAGAAAATCTTCATTTCCCTTGTTCCCTGAAATGACTATTTTGCAGGAGCCATGAGGTTTTTACTCCTGAAGGCCTGACCTCTCCTGCCACGCTACATTGTTTACTGGAGGCTGAATTATTAGAAGAAAATCTTCATTTCTCTTGTACCCAGAAATGACTATTTCACAGGAGCAATGAAGGATGGTATCCTGAAGGCCTCACCTCTCCTGTCACATCATCTTGTTTGCTGGAGGCTTAATTATCAGTAGAAAATCTTAATGTCTCTTGTACCCTGATAGGACTATTAAACAGGAGTCATGAGGATTTTCTCCTGAAGGCCTCACCTCTTCTGCCAGGCCAGCTTTTTTCTGGAGGATGAATTTTCAGTAGAAAATATACATTTCTCTTGTAACATGAAATAACTTTTCCACAGGAGCCATGAGGAATCTTCTCTTAAAGGAATCTTCTCTCCAGCCATGCCAGATTTTTTGCTGGAGGCTGAATCATCAATAGAAAACCTTCATTTTTCTTAGACCGATAAATGACTATTTCACAGGAGCCATAAACAATCTTCTCCTGAAGGCCTCAACTCTCCTGCCACACCCGCATGGTAGGAAGACCCCTTTTAAGTCTCCTGTCTCTTTATCTGTCTTTGCCACTCTCTACCTAGGCCTCTGTCCTCTCTCTCTCTCTCTCTCTCTCTCTCTCTCTCTCTCTCTCTCTCTCTCTCTCTCTCTCTCGTCTTTTTTTAAGTTTTTGCTTTTTAGAATTTTTTAAGGTGAGGCATTTTACAGGTTCCTTTGACCCCTCCTAGGCCTTTATCTTGTTAATAATCCCCTCTCCTCCTCCTAGAACAGCCATTCTTCAAAAGACAGACAGATCCATGGCTTTTGTGATGTAGCCATTTTGGAAGAAAGGAAGATGTCCCACTGCTAACTGGGCCTCCTGCATACATAACCGGCTTGAACAGCCCTTCTTGAAGAGACAGACAGCTCCATGGCTACTGCGATCTAGCCATTTTGGGAGAAAGGAATATGTCCCACTGCTATCTGGGACTCCAGCAAACCAAACCTGTGTGGTAGGAAGACCACTTTCAAGTCTCCTGTCTCTTTATCAGTCTTTGTCTCTCTCTCTCTACTTCTGCCTCTCTCCTCTCTCTCTCTCTTTCACTCTCTCTCTCTTTCTCATCCTCTGTCTTTTTTTAAATTTTTGCTTTTTAGAATTATTTAAGGTGAGGCATTTTACAGGGCTCTTTGGCCCCACCTAGGCCTTTATTTTGTTAATAATCCCCTCTCCTCCACCCAGAACAGACCTTATCAAGACACAGACAATTCCATGGCTCCTGCGATCTGGCCTTTTTGGGGAAAGGAAGATATCCTACTGCTAACTCCAGCATACAAAACCTGCGTGAACAGCCCTTCTTCAAGAGACAGACAGCTCCATGGCTCCTGTGATCTAGCCATTTTTTGGGAAAGGAAGATGTCCCACTGCTATCTGGGACTCCAGCAAACCAATCCCGTGTGTTAGGAAAACCCCTTTCAGGTCTCCTGTCTCTTTATTAGTCTTGGTCTCTCTCTACCACTGCCTCTGTCGTCCTCTCTCTCCTATCTCTCTATCTCTCTTTCTCTCTGTTTTTTAATTTTTCCTTTATTTATTTATTTATTTATTTATTTATTTATTTAATTTTATTATCATCATATTCTTCTTTATATTACATTGAATTACATATAACCCCACAGTGCACTACATTGCTTTTTCAAAAGGGAACGCCATGCATTTCAGTTAGTACAGAGACATCAATCTCCCCGCTTCAACATTCAATATCTTTTCTGTTTTCCCCAATCATTACCACTGTTATTCCAATTATTCTTCAAAACAGTCAATCACTATTTTTTGTCTTGCCTGTACAAATACCCTGCCCATCATGAAACACTTCCCAGACGAATCCAGTTGAGAATATTATACATGTCAACATCAACAGTTAATAAGCCACACCTGTTTCTCACTAACGTCTTGCCTCTCTATTGTTCACTTGCTATCTTTCTCTATCCTCTTCTCTTTACTTCCTCCATTCCACTCTGTCCTATTCTCATTAAGTACCTTCACTGCTTTTATGTCCTCTAGTTTTTTGCTCTCTATCATAGAGTGCTGATAGTCGGTATATATTGAGTGGATACATACAATATCTTTCTTTCATAGCCTGGCTTGTGTCTATTAAGTGTCTTGTTTGTTCCCTTAATCCCTCCCTTCCACTCTCAATTACTCATTCCCATTACCTCTCCCATACTGTCTCTAGTGTCTGCAATTGACATCCCTGCTATTATACCTTCCGGTTCTTATTGCACTTCTTTACATTGTACAACATGGATTTTCCCAGCATGGATACAGTGCACATTAGTCAGGACAATGATATTACCATATACATTATCATCAACAGACAACTTTTCATTTTTGTTTCTATTAAGTGTGTTGTTTGTTCCCTGAATCCCTCCCTTCCTCCCTCAATTACTCATTCCCATTACCTCTCCCATACTGTCTCTAGTATCTGCAGTTGCCATCCCTGCTATTGTACCTTCCAGTTCTTTCAGTTTCTTTTTTTTCCAATTATCAGCACATATAGTTTTTAACAATAGGGAGCATAGATTCTATTCAGGGTTGGATTAAGGGTGGGTCTCGTGCAGTTCCACAGTTGTAGGTGAGTCTCCATGGAATACAGTTTCAGGAAAGTGGTTCTGGAAAGCAGAGGTGATTATCAGTTGATGCGGCACAGCATCTATCTTGTAATTACCGGGAATGGTGTTGTGGGAATCTGCAGCACGAGACATCCTGGGGTATCTGACTTCCTTTAGAATTGTAGAGTAGTTCTTGTTTTTTCCTGAGGTAATGCAGGGCTGGTAACCATCATCTTCTCACTGTCCATAGGCAGAGAAAATCCTCCTATACAATATATTTCTCAATTGGTTTAAGACAGTTAAAGTTGCTTTCTGTTGCTTGTAGTTGCAAGCTCTTAATCCTAGTTTTCGGCTTCAGTTTGCCGCCTGTGGCTGGGGGGCCAAATGCAGGCCCGGCGGCCATGTGCAGGTGCAGGCCCAATGGCCACAAGCAGGTCCGGCGCCAATGCTCCGGACCAGCAGCCACGCGCAGGCCCAGCGGCCATGCGCGGGGGGTGGGGGCACAGGCTGGCGGAGGGAGGGGGCACGCGCAGGCCCAGCGGCCACAAGCAGGCCTGCCGCACAGGGGCACACGGGCACAGAACCCCGGCCTGCCGGGCCGGCTCAGCCCGCCACCACTTGGGGGGCACGCAGGGCACAGAGCCCCAGCCCGCCGCATTGGCCAGGCCCGCTGCCACGCAGAGGCACACAGGTGCAGAGCCTCGGCCCACCGCACCAGCCCAGCCCGCCCAATTTTTGCTTTTTAAAATTTTTTAAGGTGAGGCATTTTACAGGGCCCTTTAGCCCCTACTAGGATTTATTTTGTTAATAATCCCCTCTTCTCCTCCCAGAACAGCCCTTCTTCAAGAGACAGACAGCTCCAAGGCTCCTGCAATCTAGCCATTTTGGGAGGAAGGAAGATGTCCCACTCCTAACTGGGCCTCCAGCATACAAAACCCGTGAGAACAGCACTTCTTCAAGAAACAAACAGCTCCATGGCTTCTGCAATCTAGCCATTTTGGGAGAAAGGAACATATCCCACTGCTAACTGGAACTCCAGTATACAAAACACACATGGTATGAAGACCTCTTTCAAGTATCCTGTCTCTTTGTCAGTCTTTGTGTCTCTCTACCTCTGCCTCTTTCCTCACTCTCTCTCTCTCTCTTTTACTCTCTCTCTCTCTTTCTCTCTCTCTCTCACTCTCTGTCTTTTTTTTTAATTTTTGCTTTTTAGAATTATTTATGGTGAGGCATTTTAGAGGGCCCTTTGGCCTCTCCTAGGCCTTTATCTTGTTAGTAATCCCCTCTCCTCCTCCTAGAACAGCCCTTCTTCAAGAGACAGACAGCTCCATGGCTCCTGCGATCTAGCCATTTTGAAAGAAAGAAGATATCCCACTGCTAACTGGGCCTAAAGCATACAAAACCCGCTTGTACAACCCTGCTTCTAGAGACAGACAGCTTCATGACTCCTGCGATCTTGCCATTTTGGGAGAAAGGAAGACGTCCCTCTGTTAACAGGGCCTCAAGCATACAAAACCCACATGGTAAAAGAACCATTTCAAGTCTTCTGTCTCTATATCAGTCTATGTCTCTCTCTACTTCTGCCTCTGTCCTTTGTGGTCTCTCTCTCTCTCTCTCTCTCTCTCTCTCTCTCTCTCTTGGTTTACTTTTTAATTTTTGCTTTTTAGAATCTTTTAAGGTGAGGCAATTTACATGGCCTTTTGGCCCTTCTTCGGCCTTTATCTTGTTAATAATCCCCTCTCCTCCTTCCAGAACATGACTTCTTCAAGAGACAGACAGCTCCATGGCTCCTGTGATCTATCCATTTTGGGAGAAAGAAAGATGTTCCACTGCTAACTGGGCCTACGGCATACAAAAACCACATGGTAGAAAGACCCCTTTCAAGTCTCCTGTCTCTATATCTGTCTTACTCTCCCTCTACCTCTGCCTCTGTCCTTTCTCTCTCTCTCTCCATCTCTCTCTGTTTCTCTTTTTTTTTTTTTTGATCTTTGCTTTTAGAATTTTTTAAGGTGAGGGAGTTTACAAGGCCTGTTGGCCTCTCCTTGACCTATATCTTGTTAATAATCCCCTCTTTCTTTCCCAGAGCAGCCCTTCTTCAATAGAGATACAGCTCCATATCTCCTGTGATCAAGCCATTTTGGGAGAAAGGAAGATGTCCCAGTGCTAACTGGGCCTCCAGCATAAAAAACCCGCCTGAACAACCATACTTCAAGAGACAGACAGCTCCATGGCTTCTGCGATTCAGCCATTTTGGTAGAATGGAAGATATCACACTGCTAACTCAGCCTCCAGCAAACAAAACATGCATATTAGAAAGACCCCTTTAAAGTCTCCTTTGTCTTTATCAGTATTTGTCTCTCCCTACCTCTGACTCTGAGCTGTCTCTCTCTCTCTCTCTCTCTCTCTCTCTCTCTCTCTCTTTCTCTCTCTATCTCTCTGCCCTTTGTTAATTTTTGCTTTTTAGAATTTTTAGGTGAGGCTTTTTAGAGGGCCCTTTGGCCTCTTCTAGGCATTTATCTTGTTAATAATCGCCTCTCCTCCTCCCAGAACAGCCCTTCTTTAAGAGACGGACAGCTCCATGGTTCCTGCGATCTAGCCATTTTGGGAGAAAAGATGATGTCCCAATGCTAACTGGGCCTCCAGCATACAAAACCTGCATAGTAAAACGACCCATTTCAAGTCTCCTGTCTCTTTATCTGTCTTTGCCACTCTCTACCTATGCCTCTGTCCTCTCTCTCTTTCTCTCTCTCTCTCTCTGTATTTTTTTAAATTTTTGCTTTTTAGAATTTTTTAAGGTGAGGCATTTTACAGGTTCCTTTGGCTCCTCCTAGGCCTTTATCTTGTTAATAATCCCTCCCCTCCTCCCAGAACAGCCATTCTTCAAAAGACAGACAACTCCATGGCTTCTGCGATGTAGCAATTTTGGGAGAAAGGAAGATGTCCCACTGCTAACTGGGCCTCCTGCATACAAAACCTGCTTGAACAGCCCTGCTTCTAGAGAAAAACAGCTCCATGGCTCCTGCAATCTAGTCATTTTGGGAGAAAGGAAGATGTCCGACTGCTAACTGGACCTCCAGCATACAAAACCCGTGTGGAAGGAAGACCCCTTTCTAGTCTTCTGTCTCTTTATCAGTCTTTGTCTCTCTCTACCTCTGACTCTGTCCTTTCTCTCTCTCTCTCCCTCCCTCTCTTACTCTGTCTTTTTTTAAATTTTTGGTTTTTAGAATTTTTTAAGTTGAGGCATTTAACAGGGCCCTTTGGCCCCTTCTTGGCTTTCATCTTGTTAATAATACCCTCTCCTCCTCCCAGAACAGCCTTTCTTTAAGAGACAGACAGCTTCATAGCACCTGCGATCTAAGCATTTTGGTAGTAAAGAAGAAGTCCCACTGCTAACTGGACCTCCAGCATACAAAACCCATGTGGAAGGAAGACCATTTTCAAGTCTCCTGTCTCTTTATCAGTCTTTGTCTCTCTCTACCTCTGCCTCTGTTCGATATCTCTCTCTCTCTTTCTCTCTCTCTCTCTGTATTTTTTTATTTTTTTCTTTTTAGAATTTTTTAAGGTGAGGCATTTTCCAGGCCATTTGGCCACTCCGAGGCCTTTATCTTGTAAATAATCCCCTCTCCTCCTCCCAGAACAGCCCTTCTTCAAGAGACATACAGCTCTAAGGCTCCTGCAATCTAGCCATTTTGGGAGAAAGAAAGATGTGTCACTACTAACTGGGACTCCGGCATACAAAACAAGTGTGGTAGGAAGATCCCTTTCTAGTCTCCTGTCTCTTTATCAGTCTTTGTCTCTCTCTACATCTGCCTCTGTCCTCTCTCTCTCTCTCTCTCTCTCTCTCTCTCTCTCTCTCTCTCTCTCTCTCTCTCTCTGCCTTTTTTTTAATTTTTGATTTTTAGAATTTTTTGAGGTGAGTCATTTTACAGGGATCTTTGGCCACTCATAGGCCGTTATCTTGTTAATAATCCCCTCTCCTCCTCCCCAAACAGCCCTTCTTCAAGAAACGACAGTTCCATGGCTCCTGCAATCTAGCCATTGTGGGAGAAAGTAAGATGTCCCACTGCTAACTGGGCTTCCATCATACAATACCTGCATGGTAGGAGGACCCATTTTAAGTCTCCTGTCTCTTTATCAGTATTTGTCTCTCTCTACCTCTGCCTATTTCCTTTCTCTCTCTCTCTTTCTTCTTCTCTCTCCCTCTCTCTCTCTCTGTTTTTTTTAATTTTTGCTTTTCAGAATTTTTTAAGGTGAGGCGTTTTACAGGGCCCTTTTGCCCCTCCTATGCCTTTATCTTGTTAATAAACCCCTCTCCTCTTCCCAAAACAGTTCTTCTTGAAGAGACATACAGCTCCATGGCTCCTACGATCTAGCCATTTTGAAAGAAAGGAAGATGTCCCACTGCTAACTGGTCCTCCAGCATACAAAACCCACATGGTAGGAAGACCCCTTTCAAGTCTTCTGTCGCTTTATCAGTCTTTGTCTTTCTCTACCTCTGCCTCAGTCATATCTCTCTCTTTCTCTCTCTCTCTTTCTCTCTCTTTTTTTAAATTTTCGTTTTATAGAATTTTTTAAGGTGAGGTGTTGTACATGGCCCTTTGGCCACTCTTGAGCCTTTATCTTGTTAATAATCACCTCTCCTCCTCCCAGAACTGCCCTTTATCAAGAGACAGACAGCTCCATGGCTCCTGCGATCTAGTCATTTTGGGAGAAAGGAAGATGTCCCACTACCTAGTGGGCCTCCTGCATACAAAACCCTCGTGGTAGGAAGACCCCTTTCAAGTCTCCTGTCTCTTTATCAGTCTTTATCTCTCTCTACCTCTGCCTCAGTCATCTCTCTCTCTCTCTCACACTCTCTCTCTCTCTCTCAGTCTTTATCTTAATTTTTGTTTTTTTATAAATTTTTTAAGGTGAGGCGTTTTACAGGGCCATTTGGCCCCTCCTAGGCCTTTATCTTCTTAATAACCCCATCTCCTTTACCCAGAACAGCCCTGCTTCAAGAGAGTAACAGCACCATGGCTCCTGTGATCTAGCCATTTTGGGAGAAAGGAAGATGTCCCACTGCTCACTGGGCTTTCAGCATACAAAACCTGTGTGGTAGGAAGACAAGTTTCAAGTCTCCTGTCTCTATCAGTCTTTTCCTCTCTCTACTTTTGCCTCTGTCCTCTCTCTCTCTCTCTCACTCTCTGTCTGTCTCTCTCTTAATCTTAATTTATGCTTTTTAGAAATTTTTTAAGGTGAGGCATTTTACAGGGTCATTTGTCCCCTCCTAGGCCTTTATGTTGTTAATAATCCCCTCTCCTCCTCCCAGAACAGCCCTGCTTCAAGAGAGAGACAGCACCATGGCTCCTGCAAACTAGCCATTTTGGGAGAAAGGAAGATGTCCCAATGCTCACTGGGCCTCCAGCATAAAAAACACATATGATAGAAAGAGCACTTTCAAGTTTCCTGTCTCCTTATCAGTCTATGTTTCTCTCTACCTCTGCCTCTGTCCTCTCTCTCTCTCTCTTTCTCTCTCTCTCTCTCTCCTCTCTCTCTCTTTCTTTTTTCTTATTTCAGCTTTTTTGAATTTTTTAAGGTGAGGTATTTTATTTTATTTTATTTTTTTTATTATCATCATATTCTTCTTTATATTACATTGAATTACATATAACTTTACATTGTATTACATTACTTTTTCAAAAGGGAATGCCATGCATGTCAGTCAGTACAGAGACATTAATCTCCCCGCTTCAACATTCAATATCTTTTCTATGTTTTCCCCAATCATTATTATTATTCTAATTATTTTTTAAGACAGTCCATCGCTATTTCTCATGTTGCTTGTACAAATACTTTGCCCATCATGAAATACTTCTCAGACAAATCCAGTTGAGAATACTATACATGTCAACATCAACAGTTAATAAGCCATATCTGTTTCTCACTAATGTCCTACCTCTCTATTGTTCATTTGTTATCTTTCTCTATCCTCTTCTCTTCACTTCCCCCATTCCACACTGTCCTATTCTCATTAAGTATCTTCACTGCTTTTATGTCCTCCAATTTTTTTTCACTATCATAGAATGCTGATAGTCGGTATATATTGAGTGGATACATACAATATCTTTCTTTCATATCCTGGCTTACTTCACTCAGCAATATATCCTCCGTATCTGACCACTTTCTATCAAATTCCAGGGCCTTGTTATTTTTTATGGCTGAGTAGTATTCCATAGAGTATATATACCACACTTTTCCAATCCATTCATCAGTTTGTGGACATTTAGGTTGGTTC